>JANRMT010061414.1:4519277-4542395 GCA_026402145.1 Polypterus bichir lapradei | reverse complement strand
TGATAATCTTTTTTTTTTTTTTCCTTTTCTTCTTTCTTTGAACTCCTATGTTGGTGTTGAGGGTTTTGGCACAGCTCGCTAGCACCCCTAGAGTCTATACAGTGATCCCTCGCTATATCGCACTTCGACTTTCGCGGCTTCACTCCATCGCGGATTTTAAATGTAAGCATATCTAAATATATATCACGGATTTTTCGCTGGGTCGCAGATTTCTGTGGACAATGGGTCTTTTAATTTATGGTACATGCTTCCTCAGTTTGTTTACCCAGTTGATTTCATACAAGGGACGCTATTGGCCGATGGCTTAGAAGCTACCCAATCAGAGTATGTATTACATATTAACTAAAACTCCTCAATGATACATGATGTGCTTCCCGAGCGGTGCTTGACTGTTTGCTTTTCTCGGTCTCTCTCACTCTCTGATATTCTCTGCTCCTGACGGCGCTCCTTTGAAGAGAAGATATATTTGCATTCTTTTAATTGTGAGAAAGAAGAAAGAAGATCTCTGTCTTGTCATGGAGCACAGTTTAAACTTTTGACTAAAGGGTGTTATTTCATGTCTAGAGGGCTCTAATAATGTTAACAGTGTGGGAGAGTTTATAAGGGCTTAAAATATATAAAAATAACCATACAAACATATGGTTTCTACTTCGCGGATTTTCACCTATCGCGGGGGGTTCTGGAACGCAACCCCCGCGATCGAGGAGGGATTACTGTACCATGTATTTCCACAGAAAAAAAAAAATTGATAACTGTTTTTAAACAGATACGTGAATGTATTTATACATTTCATTGGTGTTCTATAATTACTGCATAGCCGTAGACTCACAATGATGTCCTGTTAAAACACTGAATGTTTGTGAACGTTTTACTGTCCTGTCTCAGCCAGGGCTCCTCACCAAGCTGGGGTTCAGATTGTCTGAAGTATCTTTTCGTTTGTTTTTGATTTATGCGGAATAATGTTTCTTTTGTTTTTGCTTCTGTGCCTTTTTTCTTTGTTTGTGATGTACTAAAGCTGTCTGTCTTATGTACCATGTGCCTTGTGTGTGGGGGGGGGGTCCCCTCAAGAGGCGCTGGCACCACCTGCCAATCACCAGCCGAAACTCCCCTCTGCCCGGTAAAACATCTGCCACAGTTCCAGTTGTGTGTGCTCAGGAGCGGTGAGTTCTTGTGCAGCTTAGTCATTTAGTGGATGTGTTGACTTTTTGCTCTGTAATTTGACTGTTTTCGGGATTTCTTGTTTGCCTAGGATTGTCCTTGCTGGCAACTCCTTTTAGCTTGGTGTGCTCTATGGAGCTTCATGTAGTTACAGAGCTTTTTGTGAAATAAACTTTTTTATTTTATAAAGACTAGGGGGCTCTGCCCCCTGCTCACTTCGCTTGCCAACACCTGTGCGGGCACAACACGCTAGCCACTTACCGGCTCTGCTGCTCGCATATGGGGAAGCGGATGTGCAATTTAATCAGATTGTTATTCTCATGGGAATTGTTACATATGCATAATAGACCTAACTATTTTACATTACAGCGAGTAATTAACCGTATCAAAAAATAGTAAAACATAATAAATTGAAAGACAGTTGTGTTTCTTGTTGCATTAGAGGTATTCATTGTGTTATATATTTTGTTCGGTTTGGCTTTGAAATTAACATGCAAATCCTATTTAAACTTACACTTATACTTTAAAACTTCAGTAAAAACAATATTTGGAATTTACTTTTTGTTGATCCATCACCCAACCCGCTATATCCTAACTACAAGGTCATGGGGGTGTCTGCTGGAGCCAATCCCAGCCAACACAGGGCACAAGGCAGGAAACAAACCCTGGACAGGGTGCCAGCCCAACACAGGGCACACTCACACACACCAGGGACAATTTAGGAGCGCCAATACACCGAACCTGCAAGTCTTTGGACTGTGGGAGGAAACCCACATGCAAACTGGGAAGTGAACCCGGGTCTCCTAACTGCGAGGCAGCAGCGCTACCCACTGCGCCACCGTGCCGCCCACTTTTAGTCAATATCACATTTCATTTTGATTCCGTGTTTGTAGTTAAATCGTGACAACACAACATATATAACTGCACGTGAGTGAACTTCATTCCTTTCTCTCTAATAAATAAACTGACTTTTCGAATGTTTGTCCCTGTGATTTGTTGTTTGTCTTTGCCAAAGCAATTCTAACGGGAAACTGTAAACGTTTTAATGCAAATGGCATATCAGGATCTCCTTTGGTGTCTCATGTTAAGATGTACTACATTACCTTTCTTGTTGCCTGTTAAAATTTTACATGTCAGAATTGTTCGATGAATTTCCAGTACAACTAATCTTGTCCCATGGCATAGCCCATCACTCGGACATAAATTACGCAATTACATTACGATACATCCTTCTCTCAACAGTAATTTGGCCGGTGGAAGACTAGACAGTGTTAACACTTGTAGATATTCTTCATGATATTGTACGTTGATGTTTTCATCTTCCGCACCATCACCACCAACTGTTTCAGCAGAGTCTATTGATACGCATTTAACCGATTTGCCGTGTAACCGATCGACAATTTTCGCGTTAATTTGTTTAACGTCATCTTTTCTCGCTGCTAGGATTGCCCGTGTACTCGTTTCTTCTGTTGATAACCCTTTGAGATGAAATTCTTCAATAAGATTCGGACATAACACGTCTTCTTTTATTGGGAACTTAAAGTGAGGAAAACATTAATTTATAAGAGCTGAGAGATCAGGAACTGTGAATGAGAGGTGAGAGGACCGCGAGTGTGGGGCGCTAACCGGAAATGGTGGAGAGGAGGGCGGGACTTGAAAAAAGTCTCTTGGCGATAGTCTCGTCTAGTCTCGAGGTTTTCTTTTTATAATAGAGAGACTTAGTGCTGGGATTTGATGATGATGATAATGTCTCCCTCTAGTGGCCATTATTGGAAATACCTTTGGAACTTATTGGGACTTTGGTGCTTTGGGAATGAATGAATGCTAATCCATCACAATTCTGTGTAATATAAACAAAACATTTTGTAGTTCAGTGTTTGTTTCTCACCACATTTCTGTTGGTTCTAAATGATAGGCAGCTCAGCTATTGGGTCATTTAACGATTAAATTACCAAATTGAATTTGTGATACTGTCCTTCAATCGTCTATTATCAATCACCATTATTCCAGTTCAGGTTCACTAGAAGGGTCTAGAAGCAAGGCAAGAGCCAGCCTTGGACAGTGTGCCAGTCCGTGGCAGGGCATGCTTTCCCTCACACCCTAACAATTTTGAACTTGCCAACTAACTAAGCTAACCTACAAATCTAGACTGCACAATACCATTCATTGCATCGATGTTCATATTGCTTACTACACGCCATAGTGCTGCTACTTCTTTGCCTTGTCTTGTTTGTGTTTTAATTTTATTTTTTTGTTTGCACTTCACGTTGTTTCTTCGTGAACCCTGAGTTTCGCAATTTCGTCTATCTGTATACTTATGTGGTTGAGATGACAATAAAGTTTGCTTTGATCTTGAAATCTTTGGGATCCATCCATTATCCATCCCGCTATATCCTAACTACAGGGTCACTGGGGTCTGCTGGAGCCAATCCCAGCCAACACAGGGCGCAAGGCAGGAAACAAACCCCAGGCGGGGCGCCAGCCCACCGCAGGACACACACACACACACACTAGGGACAATTTAGAATCGCCAATGTACCAAACTGCATGTCTTTGGACTGTGGGAGGACACCGGAGCACCCGGAGAAAACCCACACAGACACGGGGAGAACATGCAAACTCCACGCAGGGAGGACCAGCTATTATAGTGTTATTCACAATTTCTGATAAAAATGAGACCCAAGTGACAACCTATCATTCGTCACTCTGAAGACTTCACACACCGTGCTTACTGAGGAAACGTAAAAAATGTCTGCTTCCCTGAAACCAAAACACCATGCACACACTGGGGACAATTTAGAATCGCCAATGCACCTATCTGGAAAAAAAATAAAAACGGATGGTGAACACGCAAAGTCCACGTAGATAACAACTGGGCCTGGAATTTGAACCCTGGAACAGTGCCACCTCCTGCACTAATGCCAATTGAAAGATTCCAGTTTATGCCACCCAACAATTAATGTACTACACCTTAGAAGACCAAATAAGCTGGAATAAGTACAACCGAATACAATGTGTCGTTGTGTAGCGCTCTTCACGGAGTAGAAGTACAGAGCAATGTAAAATATGTCGATAACTTGTAATAATTAGTGCTATATCGTGAAAAGATATATTAATACATTTAAAAAATATATATAAACACATGCATAACAACATTTTATTGCTTCTTGAAAAGCAACCTGCACTTTAATGTAAAAGAAATGGCATCACTTACTTTTCTGTAGGATGGCTTTGCAGGAGGGATCGACGGGGGGTGCGTTGGCTTTGCCGAGTGCATTAGAGAGGACTTCGACGATACACTCCTTCACCTTTTTAATTTGAGAAAATAAAACAAAAAATAAATAAAAATACGCCGTTTTGGATAATCTGTTTTTTTTTAAAGGCCAAATACAAAGTCGAGTAACATTTAATCAAAAAGAAACTTAAACTCACCGCGTTCTGCTCCCTTTCTTCTTTTGAAATGGGCAACGCCGAGATAACTGCCAAGAAAACAGAAAACGTGTTGAGATGAGCGACTGCGCCAAACACGAAATAAAAAGTAATATCAGATTGTAAACACAACAAATCAAGGATTACAATAAATGTATTCTTGTCAGATTTGTAGCAATGGTGTGTGGTTTAGGCCTTGGTGTGCGTACGGCAGGTACAGACGCGTATACGTGCGCGTGCATCTGCCTGTCTCGCTGGCTGCAGTTTAAGCTGACGGTGGCGCAGTGGTACGTGCTGTGGAGTCGTCGGTTCAGGTGCCCGACCTCCCAGTTGTCATACATCGAGTGGAGTTGGTAACGTCGCTCCACCGGCAATTAATTCATCGTTTCTTTCGTTTCACATCTCCCAAGACGCGCGCGATTGGCGAAGGTCCGTGAGCTCTCCGGCGGACCCTTAAATTGGCTGCGGCTCTCAGCTGGATGGACGGGGCTTGTAACGTTCTGTGCGCACTTTCCATATCTGGGAGTAAGGTGTGGATTATGATACACAGGTCCGAAGTCTCCAAATAAGAAATTCACTGTACGCTGTGATATCTACGTACATAAATGTATATATGTAGAGAGAGAGAGAGATGTGAAAGGCACTATAAAAAGAATAGACAGACATGCAAATCACAATACAAAGATCAGACTAATGTGAAAGGCACTGTATAAATAGATGCATTGATAGATATAAAAGGCACTGTACAAAGACTAGATAAATTAATGTGCAAAGCACTACACAAAACGAAAGGCACTGTATTAAGAAGAGAGGGATAAAGAATAGGTAAATGGGTGTGAAAGGCACTGTGTAAAGAACAGAAGGTTGTGAAGGGCACGCTAAAGAACAAACAAATGGATAGACAGATATGTAAGACACTATATGATAGATAGCTAGCGTAGCTGGCAGGATTAGATAGTTCGATATAGATGGGTCAGCGTGCAAAGGATAGATAAATTATGAAAGGCAGTGTATTAAGTTGCTAGATGTGAAGGGCACAGCATAAAGAATAAATAGATTGCAATTTAGAAAGAAGCAGATGTGAAAGGCACTATACAAAGAATAGATTTGTAAATATGAAAGACACTAAATTAAGAATAGATGTGGAAGGCAATATACAAAAACAGAAAGGGACTTATAAACAATAGATAAACAGACAGATGTAACTGGCACCGTATTAAGATTGTGATAAATGTGAACGGTACTGCATAAAGAATAAATAGATGCGGAAAGGCACTATACTGCATGACGAATACATCGAGTGATTGATATGAAAGGTGCTATATAAAGAATGGATCTTGAAGTAATTAAGTTACCGACAGTGCCGGACTTCATCCACACGCCCGCTCACATTTATTAGTTCCAGGTTCTCCATATCAGTACGACGGATTGCTTATTTACTTATCTTACGTTATATATATATAAATAAATCCCCTACAAATGTCAGATACACGTCCATATCCACACGCTCGCATTCACTCAGGCGCAAACACGCACCGTATGTGGGGTCCCACGCAGACCCCAGGATTTGAGTTCAGAAAGCTTCAGTCGATATGGAGTGGCCCTAATCTCGTGCCCATGCCAAACTCTCCGGGGGCGCAGTGCCAGGCTCTCGAGTGGCTCACTATTGACGGTGATTCGCCATCCCGTGAATTCTCGGCGTAGTCAATAACCGCACCACATTCTAAAGCTGCGAGGCGGTCGCGCTAACCACTGAGCCAACTTGCAGTGCCCTAAAAACGACGACGAGTTCGCCTGCTGCAAGTGTGCGATTAAACAAATCCGAACTCTTTAACAGCAGGGCGCTTTTTATTTTTTCGTTTTTTTTTTTTTTTCAAGGGGCACCACTCGGACACACAAACTCGTGTATTCTACGCATTCAAATTAAAAAACAAAGTCTTGAAACAATTTTGAAAAGGAAGGCAATGACGAGATGTGTTTTAGGTCTGTGAATTGTCATTTATTTTAGTTGTGCGCGCGTACGTGTCCGGAGAAGCACAAGTGGACTGCGTAGACGGACGACACGCTTAAGAAATCTAACATTATATAACATTATAAACATTGAATCATCGGTATAAAACGTATCCTTTAAAATCGTTTTGTGACAAAGTTTGCCGTCTACAGATTTGTAAACGTCTTCCTTTCTAGTCAGGCAGGAGGTTTTCTCAGATGATGGCACACGGGTGGCATCGGCGGTTTTTGTTGCACACATAAGAAATGTCGTTTTTTTATTGTCGTTAGTTTTATCATTTTGATAAATTGGGGGGAAATGGAAATCCCCGAAGCGCAAGACAAGTGCCGGGGTTTGAGGTCCACACTGACATTCCGTTACAATGAGTCCCTTTAAACTTAAGACCAATGTCTTCGGCATTTTGCAGAAGAATCGCATCTCCGGGTTGGCATTCGAATTAAAATCCCTATGGTGCCCCTAATGATAACTTCAGTGTTTTTATTGGATTTTCTAAACCGCTACAAAGGTTACGAAATCACTTCGCTCCAGAAACCGATTTCTGTTATGCGGGTTTTAATGACAATTCGGATTCGATTAACGTGCTTAAATGCCGTCTAAAATAAAGTCGCCTGTGTGTTTATTTGAAACCAAAGTCCAGCCGTGTGATAATTAACAAAAAAAGCGCTTGTAGTTTAAATATTAAGGCGCTCCGAATAAGCGCACAGTGCGGCACAACTCGCAGGATGCGGTGCGAAAAATTCGATGGCTTAAATCCTGAAAAAAAAAATTAGCAATCATCTAAACGGGGAAAAAAAGAAAGATATTAACAAATATAACATGGAACGGTAGGCGCAACAGTGAAGTAAAGAAAAATCAAAAGACGAAAAAATGTTGCCAGAGATGGGCTACTTGATGCCCCGTAAGAATGTCGCTGTCCGCCATCCGAGGTGCTGAACGTCGGGAGCTCCCCGCGACTCAATGGAGATGCCAAGCCGATCGCGCCTACCTCCCAGGGTGCAGCTTACAGCAAGGAGATAGGGAAGAAGCTTCATGGCGATGCCAGCTCCTCGTGCGAGAAAGAGAAGAATCGCGAAGTCGCCAGCAGTCGTGAAGGCGCGTCTCTCCTCCGGCTGACCGCCGCGCGATATAAAGCAGCAACAGCAGCGGCAGGCGCAGGAATCGCGCCTTGGCAGAGAAGGCGTGGGCAGCTCCGCTTTATCTTGATTCTGCGTCACAGTGAGACCCCTAAGCGCAAAGATCGTTACATATTCAAATGTTTATGGTGGGCCTAAACCATTAATGCACCTGGGCTATCGACTCATACCCAGCGATGACCAGCGCTCGGGCACACGGCAATGGAAATGGGCCAAACTGGCAGGGGTGTGTGTACGCCGAGGTAAAAAGCCATTAGCAGATGGGATGTCCTCGCACATTCTCCAAAATGCTGCGCCAACACCCGTTGTTGAACTAAAGTGTGCACGAAAAAAAAGCCCCATGTCTGTCCCTCTTTGTCGTGTTTTGATAAATGCGACACCGTCCGGGAGAAGGGACAAGCGTGAAACTCACTCGAAATGTAATTAAAGCGCCGTCGGGCAATCCAGTCGTGTTTCTGATGTTCATGTCACTGAATAAAACATGAAGGAGAATAAATCGTGCGAGTCACATGAAGCCGAGCGCATACAATATAACATGTCTAGTGTATGTGTGTGTGTGTGTATTATATACTGTATATAGTGTGCAAAAGATGAACCGATTTAGACAGTCAAACATAAGAAATACTGCAAAAAAAAACAAACAGCAGACCACACAATAAATAAATAAATAAATATACGCCAAATACCACTGATACACTCATCATGAAATCTCCCGAACCAGGAGGACTTGGGACTTGAAATTTGGAGTGTAGGTTACCCTTGGCCCATAGGTGCTCGCTAAGAAACGGTTTTAAAAATGTTGTGGTCCAAGCGCGAAATGTCTTAAAATTTTTTTAGACCCATTCACTCCATTTCTTTCTAAAATAAGTTTCTTTAAAGTAAATTAAAAATACTTTCATTTTTTGAAAGAGTACAAGTTTTGTTTTGATATTTTCCAGTTTATAATTTATTTATAATTTGCCATTTATGTATCTTTTAAAAATAATTTAGTTAGGTTATTCCAAGGTATATTAAAGCAATTTTTGTTCATATTTTATTTCAGTGGTTCTCAACCTGTGGGGCGGGTCCCCGTAGAGGGGCGCGAAGTAACAAAAAGGGGGCGCGAAGATGTGAAAAAAAGAAAACAAGAATCAGAATTATGAAAAAAAAATCTGTTAAAACGACAACACATTAACTTAAACTACATTCTGATACTAGAACAATAAATATAGAGTTAGATAAACGTCGATAAAAGTTAAGTGGGTATAATAAAATATGCATCTACATTTCAAAAAAATGTTAGGGGGGGCGCGATTAAAACTGTTATGAAAACTCAGGTGGCAAATACTTAAAGGTTGAGAAACGCTGCTTTATTTTATTCTTTTTCATGCTTTCTTCACCAATTCTTCTATTAAGTTTATACCTCTTTAAATAAACCCGTAAAACTATGACCGAGGAAGAAAAGATTTATATTGACGAAGTAATGGACCCTCAACGCGTGGTGCGCATGAGCGGTGACGGCGCGTGCCTGTTTTCCTCGCTGGCCTACCCTGTGCGCGGCACCGCCTCTGTACTTAAAACAGTTTATATCTGAGTAAACCATTTCAAGAAATAATTAATAACCTTTTTTGTTTCGTTTATGTGCTAAATCATGCCTTATGACCTTTACAGGACGTATACTGTCAGTTTGTACATTTTAGAACACATTTTCCCTATTGCTATCCCGTAGCGAAGCACGGGTATTCAGCTAGTGTGTATGTGTGTGTTGGTATATTATATTATATTATATTATATATAATGTAAATCATTTTACACACTGTGGGAAGAAGTTCAAGTGTTGGATCTATTTCTAACATTAGAAACAAAGACCTTTCTGTATATAAAATCTGCAATCTCTGTAATAATTCTGGTTCCTTGCAGTGCTCGGGTACTTAATGCTTCTTTTTTCTCTGGTCATCTAGTGAGGGCCACTGCCTCCACGTGGACAGAATACATGTTTGTTTGCTCGCCCAAAGGGGGCGGGGCTATCAGAGCGGGGCGGAAGTTGGCCTACATATATATATATATATAATATATATATATATATGCAGAGTGTGTGTGTGTGTATCTATTGACTAAGGTGAAAGATCATCCTTATGTCACAACTGCTTTGGTTTTCTCTGAATTGGCCAACTTGTAGCTTTAAGTTCATAGAAGACTCACATGGCATTTCCGACTTGGAAACTTGTCTTTGCCGTTTGCCTGAAAGTGTGTGAGCACAGCAGAGGCCACATTGTTTGGCATGTTAAGTATCTTATACCTAAACGTCTACATGTGGAAGTGTTTATGAGTGAGAGGTGGAGTCGGGGTGAGGAAACAGAAACGCACTTAGCCGCTAATAACACAAGCGAGGCCACAGCACGTCAACAAAATGAAACCACACAAGAAAGACAAAGTCGCTCAGCCGCTAACATCAACAAAACGGTGTCCCTTTTACTTTTCCTCCTGCCGCTAATACACAAGCAAAGCGAACAGATCGGCAAAGCGAATCCTCCTAGGAGAAAGACGCCCAGAGGAGTTCCTTTCGATGACCTGACATCTGGACATTTCAATTTTTTTTCTGACGATTTCAATAGTTTCTAGGACGCTGGGCTTTTTACAGCAGGGGCCTAAAACAGCTTGTTTACAGTGGTGCTTGAAAGTTTGTGAACCCTTTAGAATTTTCTGTATTTCTGCATAAATATGACCTAAAACATCATCAGATTTTCACTCAAGTCCTAAAAGTAAATAAAGAGAAACCAGTTAAACAAATGAGACAAAAATATTATACTTGGTCATTTATTTATTAAGGAAAATGATCGAATATGAATATTACATATTTGTGAGTGGCAAAAGTATGTGAACCTCTAGAATTAACAGTTAGTTTGAAGGTGAAATTCGAGTCAATGGGATGCCAATCAGGTGTGAGTGGGCACCCTGTGTTATTTCAAGAACAGGATCTATCAAAGTCTGCTCTTCACAACACATGTTTGTGGAAGTGTATCATGGCACGAACAAAGGAGATTACTAAAGGACCTCACAAAAAGAGTTGTTGATGCTCATGAGCCCTTAGCCCGACTCTACGGCTCACTTTTGGGTTGGGCAGACAGACAGACGCACACACACTTCCACGCCTAGACGTTTACATACTAGATACAGATGTATATATGTGTCACGGTATGTTGTGTTACTTGTTTACAGTCTGTTGTTTTATGCTTAGCATGCAGAATGTTGCTGTACTGCCACAGACTTTTAAAGAAGAGAGATCATCAGGACCTGGAACGAAGTTCAAAGTCTAGTGGGGTTCATTAACCAGAAAAGTCAAAAGTAATCGGCTGTCAGGCCAAATCAGAAACAAAAAACCTCCTCGCCTAAAGACCAGAACGTCACCTGAACACAACACTCCTGGCCTAGCAGTGCTGCAGTTACACGAGCAAAACAGCAGAACGTTCAGATGACGTTTTTTTTTTAAGGAAGTGAGAAGTCCAAACCACAACATGGAAAAGAAAATCAAGACATGAAATGAACTTGTCAAAAAGTTAAAACCGAATGCGAAGAGTTCAGGTCAGGTGATCTTACGATGTGATACGAGCGACGCTGTGTCACGTTACCTTCTATTACGTTCTACTGGGGTGGGCTGGGTTGTGTTATGTTGTGTTCGGCCGTGTCATGTGACCCTACGTCACGTTACACTGGTACTCGTTGGGCTGTGTCGCCTTATGCTCCGTTAAATAATATCGTGTTATTATCCATAAAGTCATGTTGTGGTGTGTAACATCACATCCTGTTATCTGTCATTTTAGTTTAATTAGAGACAGAATGGCATTAAAAACAGGTCAAGCAGCACCCACCTCGCCGTCTCCCCCAGATTTGTCCTATCCAGTTCTCTCCTTCCAACGATTCCACGTTGTGCCTGCATCGCCTCGCCGTCGTGGGACCAAAGACTGAGATGGTCTTCTTGATGTGCTTGGTGGGGGGCTCTTGTGTCCTGTCTAAGGGTTAGCACTGCAATCAAACCCTGGAAAGCCTGAAAGGCTGACTGGCAGTTGAAGAACCCGTCACCTGGGTTTGTGGCACTGGGTGGGTCACTGAACCTTCCTCTCCTCCAACTGTAAATTAAAAAAATAAATAAATAATAATAATAATAGTGGGCCTCAATGTCCAATAACAAAAGTTTGCTTTGAAACACTCCGGTGGTCCCCAAGCATATTTCATCCTCACATTTCTCTAAGCACTTGTCCCAAGTCTTGTGGGGGTCCCAGTCAAATTTTGTTTTCTAGATGGAGGACAACAGCGAGTTCCATGTGAGGGTCTTGTGGTGCTTCTGCTGTTTCAGGCAGAGTGGGGGCTCAGTGAACAAAGACGTGGAGGGCGAGGGTCCAACCACCAGCTGGGGACCCCCGTCTGAGCCGCAGCAACTCACTGGGAAGTGCTTTATGAAACAATGCGCCAATATGAAAAGGCACTGACTGTTATATAGTGCCTTTCATAGCTATTGGCAGTATATAATACCAATAAATCTAGATGTTAAAGGAAATATATAATAGATAAATATGAAAGGCACTATATAATCCATATAAACAGATCCACAATGATAGATAGTCATGAAAGGCACTATATAATAATTGATAAATAGATTTTAAAGGCACTATACAGCAGACAGATATGAAAAGCACTGTATAGTCCATATAAATAGGCCTGAATGGATAGATGTGAAAGGCACTATATAATACAAAAACAGATGTGAAAAGCACTGCATACTCCAGATAGGTCTACTTAAGTCACTATATACAGGCATGCTGTCTGGTGGGCTTCTGTTTCCTGGGGGCAAACATGAAAAATGATTTGTCATTTGGTGAAAGTGAAATCCACAAACGCAAGCAACAGAGACGTGAAGTGGCTGGTGCGTAGTGCAGGCAGGGGGGGGTTGGCGAGCGAAGCCCCCTAGTAAATATATGAAATCCACAAGATATTAAAGAGCAAAAAGGGACCTGCCAAATGTCCAAACAAAAGTCAAACAACAGTCGGTAAGAGAGTCCAAAATCCAAGCCAAATGGGCAAAAGCCAATCATCAGAATTCAGCAGCAACTCGCACAACCCTTGCAGTGACCACCAAACTCCAGCACCCATTCAAAATGAACCGCCCTGGACTTCAAATCCCAGCAGTCTTTATAGGAATGGGAGGGGGTGGTGACTTAATTGTGATGGCTGGATCGCCCCGCCTCTTTTGTATCCACCCCCAAAGCACAAATAACATGAAATAAAAGGCAACACACACGCACACACACAGAAACGACATCATAATGAAGCAGAATAAAATGAACATGTAATATGTCATTGTACAAATAATAAATGAACAGAACAATAAAAAAAAAGAATAGAAAACAATGAGTGAGAATGAAAAGTGAACCAAGAAGACAAGAAGAAGCATTTGAAATTTGAGCCAGGGGAGGAAACCTGGCTTGACTCTAACAGTAATAGACAGGTAGCAACGTATGAAGGGCGCTATATAATCAAACTGAAGGTGCTACATAATAGCTAAAAACACAAGCCAGAAACAGAAAGATTGTCAAAGTCCCCCACCAATTCTGCCCTGCTTGTTGAATAACTGCAGCACTAACCACTGCGCCTTCAGGCTACTCTTGAAGGAAAGTGTAAATTGAGTGTAGAGTTTATGCCAATCTCTCCTTTGTTAAAAAATATTTAATTGAATTCCAAGTCACATTGTTACGGGAGATCATGCAGGCCCAGGACTCCAGCGCAGGTCCTTGGAGCTGTGACGCCATCTCGCCATTCCTTGTCCCACTGTGCTGCCCGCTTGTTTTGTTATTAATCCTCCATTTTTTTTTTTTTGTAGACTGTCTTGGCATCATAAGGTGCCTCACCAGAGCCAAGCCCAAATGACATGCCAGTCCACCACTGGACACACACCTATCAGATTAATAGAAAGCTGTTAGGGTGGCACAGTGGTTGGCACCGCCACCTACCAGCTCCAGAGTCCTGCATGGGGTCAGCTCCTGGTTTGGTCAACAGCCTTATGAATGTTTCAAGTTCTCCTTCACTGTTTTGGCTTCCGTTTCCTCCATTTTGCTGCCACATCTCCCACCTGTGCCTCCTGTGCCCGCTTAACGTTGCTGTGGGCTGTTTTCTTCTTCCTCTCAAAGTCAAGCGGGTTTGGACTCCCTGTGGGCCCAGGGTGTGTCATGGCGCCCTGCAGTGTGACTCAACTGGTGGCAACAAGTCAGACGAAGTTAAAGAAAACATCGACTGCCTCAACAGACTCGCCAGCGGGAGGCAAATAAAAATACATTTAAAACACGGAGGGTAAAAATAAACGTGAGACTCCTACAGACAGTCTGGAAGGAGGCAGAGAGAGCAGCGCCGACGCAAAATTGGAAAGAACGGCGGAATTGAGACATGCCAGTTAAATATAGCGTCTCCACGACAACGGCGATGTGCCAGGCATCTGACATGGCATGTAAAATGACACGCTAACACTTCTAATTCGGAACGCTAAATATACACAGAGACACACAAAGAGAGAGTGGACTGCAGGGGGCGCTCACAAGCCTTTGCCGAAAAATACAAATAATGGAAGGACAGCACAGCAGGGAGAAGAAAAATAACAGAAAATAATGAACCTCATCTGTGATACGTTTACCCCGGGAAAAAACGAGTCAAAAATGATGAATTGTTTTCAACAATAAATAAATGTTATTATAGTTAATAGAAAGAAAAAGTGTATTTGCTGTTTAGCCCAAAATCACTCAAGGAATGTGTCAATGGGCTTAACAGGCCCCGTTTGTGACAAACGCCACCCCACCCCGACTCCCTAAGATGATGAGAAAAAATAAATAAACTTGTAGGGGAAAAAATGTCAACCCAAATACAGCATGAACGGCAGATTTAGCACACATTCTTCATGTGACACGTTCTCCAGGTCACCACCGCCGCACCGCCCGAAGCTGCAATGGGGACAGGAGGCCTAAAAAGAGGCCTGACCCTCAAACTCAAATGCAGTGCAGGGGCCTACAAGGCTTAAAAAAAAGAAAATGTCCAAATGGGAGAGGGGAACCATTAAAAACCCCTGGCCCTGAAGAACAAAAAACTTATGTTCTTCTCAATGACGTTTCAAAAGATAAAAATGTGTGAAAACAAAGCAGAAAAATAAATAAATAAAAAAGCAAAAGCCAAATCCACCTAAGAAAATGAAAACAGACCAACAGGAGTTAATAAAGTCCCATCGGCGAGGGCACAGAGAAGGGAAGAGCCACTAAAGTAATAAGGAGCATCTGCATCATCATCTTGTTTTCAGCTTACTTCTGATGGCTGGGTGTCCGAGTCTTAAACCGCTCAGCGTAATGGGGGCACGAGAGCTCTGCACCCCACCCCTAAGTGACTCGGCTCACAAAAAGTGCTTCACCCCTGCCCTTCATCCCATTCGTCACAACTGTCTTCACAGCAGCAAAACACGTCACAATAGGTTTGTAGTGCGAGAGACCAGCTGAGGGTTACAAATGGGACCCACAAAGCAACATGGAGACAGGAGCTAGAAAACAAGATGGATGTGGAATGTAATAGACAGATAGAAAGGCACAATAAAATATGTAGATAGATAGTGTAGTTGGCAGGATTAGACAGACAGACAGATATGAAAGGTGCTAAATAATAGATAATATAATATGTAGATAGATGGATATGGAAGGCGCTATATAATAGACTAAAATATATATATAGACAGACAAATGTGACATTTAGATAGATATGAAAGGAACTATGTAATACACAGATAAGTGCATACAGTGGAACCTCGGTTTGCGAGAGTAATTCGTTCCGGAAACGTGCTCGCAGTCCAAAGCACTCGTATATCAAAGCAAATTTCCTCATAAGAAATAATGGAAACTCAGATGATTCGTTCCACAACCCAAAACTATTCATATAAAAATGATTAATACAAAATATAAAGTAAAAATACATAAAACAAATTAACCTGCACTTTACCTTTGAAAAGAATCATAGCTGGTGTGAGTGAGTTTCTAAACTCTTGTGGGATTCCACCCAACGGGACGACACGCGGAAGAGCGTCTCAAAGCAATCGCAGTCTCCCGGCGCTGTAGCAGAGACACACACACACACGCGAGCAAGCGAGACACACACACGAGCAAGCGAGACACACACACACACGCACGCGAGAAGAACCATCAGCTCAGTTGTGATCACATGACGCTCAGCCGACAAAGCGTACCCATAATACTCGTACTGCAAGACGTCGCTCGTTTATCAAGTCAAAATTTTTTTAGCTTGTCTTGCAAAACACTCGTAAACCAAGTTACTCGCAAACCGAGGTTCCACTGTACATTGATGTACATAAAAAGCAGCATATAAGAGATAGATACCTTATTAAAAAATCAACATGAAAGGCACTATGTGATAGATACTGTATATAGCAAGGCAAAGAAGGTATCCTAAAATAGATAGATAGCGTAGTTGGCAGGAATAGATAGATAGATTAGATATAATTTAGTGTAGTAGGTAGGATTGATTAGATAGATAGATAGATAGATAGATAGATAGATAGATAGATTTAATTTAGTGTAGTAGGTAGGATTAGATAGATAGATCGATAAGGCACTATATAAAGGACAGATTTATATCTCATAACCTTGAAATGGAAACAGCGAGTTAACAAGTGAACAGACGGATGGGGTCTTTCAGCCTGCGGTATGTCTATAAATAATTAACACTTTCATCACCACTGCATAAAGCCTGCTACGGTCTATTTAGAGTCCTTTTGTATGTCCAGGCTTTCTGGTTGATTACTTTTCTGGCGCTCTATCGTTTTTATCCAGTCTGCCTTTAGTGAGCTGTGCTCCAAAATAAACCCAAATTAAATTAAATTAAACTCAATGATCCCCTCACACAAGGCACTAATCCATCCGCAGCTCGTGCTGACTGAACACAGAATCCCATTAGCAGGTGCCAACAGGAAGCAGAATCGATGGCGCAGCCCAAAGGCACCCAGCGCTTGTGCTCATCCCGGGGTTTTGGTTTCCACGCCGGCTTAAGAAGCAGACCCTCCTCCTTCTCTTCTATTTTCAGACGTCTGTAATTTAATAAACCAGGTTATGGTGAGCTAGATAGGCTGGCCACAGGCTCACAAGGTGGTGTTTTTAGAGAAGGGTTTTAAAACCGCAGTGCTGATGGCCATTCTTAAGGATGAAGGGTTTGGAAGGGAAGACCTCACAAGGACAATGCAGACAGAAACAAGGGTGACGTTTCCTGGATTAACATTTTCATGCAGGACTCTGTTTTTTTTGCCGTGATACATAATTCATCGTGTGCTTTTCCACGTCTGATTATGCCGAACCACTTCTGCCTCCTTTCCACGGCAGACACTCTTCTCATTAAGTGACAATCCTGCATGTCTGGGCTGGCTGGAGACTTCAGTTTGTCCCCAACTTGTATCTTTAATTTGTCGTAGTTTGCACTCGTCACGTCTCTGTCTGTCTGTCTGTCCTCACAAGGTCTCCACCTTCTCCAGCGTCGTTCTGTCCACCCCCCCTCTCTCTCTGTCACCAAGTCCCAGCTCATCACCTCTGTCACCACCAACCCACCACTTTTCTGGATGGCAGGGGTCTGTGCTGCCACCTCTCAAGTTTAAGTCTCCACGTGGAGTTGAAAGGATTTCCCTGCTTGTTTGTGGGTTTCTCCTTGAGACCCCCGTTGTCCAAAATAGGTGTAGGTAATTGTAACGTGAGCCCCGTGTGTGCGGACCACGCTGTGTCTTTTAAAGGAAGACGAGTAAGAAAGAAAAGCAACACGATGAAGAAGAAGCGGGAGATTTTAGCGAATCGGGACAGATGCCAACTGGTATTCCAACTGGGTGACGGCCGCACCCGTTACTCGGGTCACCCAGAAGACTGCAGCTGAGTTCAAATGAATAGAATGAAGGAAAAAAAAGGCAGATAATTAAAATAAACTTAAAATAGGATAAAAATGATAAGAGAAGCTCAAGTAATCACAGCTACATCTGAACTCCCTCGAGTTCCTCCCTCCCGCGTTATTTTAAGATTTAAGGCGTTACATAAGCGTGCATGAAATATTCAGCTTTTAGAGAAATGGGACTCAAAGTGCTGCACAAAATCCGAGGATCGAGGAGGCTGAGCCGTCTGCAAGCACCGAGGGGGAGAAAGCAAAATCCCTACACTTACGACGTGCTGACTGGCACAGATGAGGTACCAAGAAGTAGGGGGTCCACCCCCCCGCGGCGACACTAGCATTGATCTGTGATTAGTAGAAAAGTCAAGTCCATCTACGCCCTAAAACCACCGGCCTAATATGGCGTAAGCTCCCCTTGTGTTGACCCCTGGAGGTGTGGACCCCACAAGACCTCTGCACCAAGATGGCAGCAGCAGATCCTTTAAGCCCTGTAAGCTGTGAGGTGGGTCCTCCAAGGATCAGACTCCTACAGATGCTCAGACAGATTGAGGTCTGAAAATGTGGAGGTCGAGTCAACACCCCCCGACACTTTGTCGTGTCCCTCAAACCAGTCCTGAGCCATTTCTGCAGTGTGGTGAAAGGGCCCCACTGCCATCGGGGAACAGCGTAGCCATGAAGGGGTATACGTGGCCTGCAATGGTCTTTAGGTCATCCACACGAATGCCAGGACCCCAGGTTTCCCAGGAGAGCACTGCCCAGAGCATCACACTGCCCCCCTCTGCCAGCTTGCCTTCTCCTCATAGTCAGGCCTGGGACCACCTCTTCCCATGGTAAGCACACACACACACACACGGCCGTCCACATGAACTAAAGAGTCGTCAGACCAGGACACCTTCTTCTGTTGCTCCATGGTGCAGCTCCAACACTTGCGTGTCCCTCAGTGGTGGTCAGCCAGGGCACTCTGCGTACCAAGCTGTGATACCCTCTGTGTGTTTCAATGTCTTTCTTTCATTGCCAGCTTTACGTGTTTTTATTTTGCACTACAGTGGGATCAGACCAGACGGGCTCGCCTTTGCTCCTCACGTCCATCAATAAGCCTTGGGCGCCCATGAGCCTGTCACCGGTTGTCCTTTCTTGGACCACGCTTGGTGGGTACTAACGACTGCATACCGGGGACACCCCACGAGAGCTGCTGTTGTCGTCTCTCGCCATCACAAACCGGCCCTTGGTAAAGTCGCCCATTTCTCCAGCTTCTGACACCTCACCTTCAAGGACTGCCTGCCCACTTGCGGCCTACGACATCCCTCCACGTGACTGGCGCGCCACAGGAGCGAGATCATCGATGTCATGGCGTCAATGGTGTTGTGTTCTAAGTCTGTAGAGAGGAGTCTGACAGTAAGGTATTGGGGGACAGAAAGGAAAGAAAAAAAGAAAATCTGCCAAAGTTCAAAGGCCAGAAGACTGGCCACCCCCCTCCATTGGGCATTAAACCCCTTAAGTCACTCCACAGGGTGTCCGGGCTCTGCACCAGACATTTCAGTCCAGTGGGGGTCTCACGGACTGCCAGGCCCTCCGACTTCAGTCGAGCATCACAGGCGGCCGCACCGACAGCCACCATAGAAAAATAAAGTAAAAGAAGCAGAGAAAACTTAATAACGAGGAAGAAAAATAAGAGAACATCAAGAACACGAAGAAAACTAAAAGGACAAGAAGAAAAGAAAAAAAGAGGACGACAACTAAGAACTCAAACAAGAAAACTGAAAAGTAAAAAGAAGAAAATGAAAAAGAAGAAAAAAGAAGACAAGCAAGAAGAAGAAGAAAAGAAGATGAACAAGGAAAAGAAGAAAAAAGAAGACAAGCAAGAAGGTGGCCAAGAAGAAGAAGAAGAGGAACAAGAAGAAAAATAAGAACTAAAACAGGAAGAACAAGATGACGTAAAAGAGCAAAAAGGAGAAAAAGAGGAAGAGGAACAGCAAGAAGGTGACCAGGAACAAAAACAACATCAACAGAAATAAGAAAAGAAATGAGAAGACAAAAAAATAAGAACTAGAACAAGAAGAAAAAGTGAAGAACAAAATGAAGAAGAAAAGGAAGAGCAAGAAGGCGGCCAAGAACAAGAAGAATGACGACGACAAGAAGAAGAAAAGGAACAGGAAAAACAAGTAAAAGTAAAAGAGTAAAAAGGAGAAAAAGGAAGAGGAACAAGAAAGAGAAAAAGAAGAAGAGCGAGAAGGCAGCCAAGAAGATGAAGAACAACAAAAGCGATATTGAAAAGAATAAGAAAAGGAACAAGAAGAAGAAAAATAAGAATGAGAACAAGTAGAGCAAGTAAAAGAGTAACAACGAAGGAATAGAGGGCAAGAAGAAGACAAAAAGAAGAGCAAGAAGGTAGCTGAGAAAAAAGGAAAAGAAAAGGAACAAGAAGATGAAAATTAAGAAGGACAAGAAGAGCAAGAAGAAGAAAACAAACCAGAAGAACAAGAGCCATGTAAAAGAAGAAGAAAAGCAAGAAATGTAAGAGCAAGAAGAACAAGAAGAAAAATAATAACTAGAACGAGAAGAGAAAGATGAAAGAGGAGAATGAGAACATAAAACAAGATGAAGAAGAACACAAAGAACAACAAGAACAAGAAGAACGGCTCGAGTTTCACTGTTTTGTAGTCTTTAGAAGTTTTTCTTTGCTTTAGAAAACGCGACCCTTTGTCTCTAAAGTCCCGCCCCCTCCCCAACCTCACAGATGATCGTACACTTTGGTGACGAGGACGTGCAGTCAGGCAGACAGGCAGGCAGACAGACTGGTAGTCCCGTGCGGGTCCCTTCCCGGTTACTCGAGTCCTGTTGGGCGCCTGATGTCACCGAATTCTGAATATCCCACTTCTATATTACGGGAGTCCCTGATAAAGACCCCATTACTAAACATTTTCAGGAGTCAACTCTTTTCATTTGCTGTGCTCCTTCCTTTCCACGCCGTTCATGAATTTCATTTCCAAGGTGCAACGACTCGCCATCACAACGGATTAGACAACAAACAAATCAAAGAGAGGCGGTTGTGGTGCACTTCTGTGACCCCGCTCTGCTCTTTAATTCCATAAACCATCACATGATATTTCATTTTTAAAATGCAAATCAGGTTATTGGCAAACAAATAGGATGCGCTTTTATGCAAACTGCAGAGCCGGTCCCAAATCATTCATCTGCACCTTCACAGATCTCTCTGAATAGTCGATGAATAATGGATCGAGTCCCACTACCTTTGCTTTCTCTTTCTTTTCTTTTTTTTGTCATCAAAGCTGACCGCATATTGGGGGGGCGAGGGGGGTTAGGGACAAAAAAACCAAACAAGCGAGGGTCAGAATTTGCATCGCAGCCCACTGAATAATCACTCGACTCGTTTCCTGTCACGTGCAGACCTTTTGCTGAGCCATGAGACGTACGTGTAGGCGTTTTAACGGTTTTTTCATGTCAAACAGGTCCCACTTTCGGGATTTAACTTTCATTTTAACTTAATTTCACTTCCATTTGGGTTGCACAACACCACCGAGGCGTGTCACGTGACCTTGCCATCATGTCTGTGATGTCATTATCACCACATCATACTTACTGTATAGAGTCGCGTATAAGTTGGGTCTTGAAACCCGAAAAATCGATCATAAAATCAGATCACGACTTACATGCCCGTTCAAAAATATGACATTTACATTTTTTTTTTTTTACATCTTCTTGCCTCCTCCGATCTCACATCAGTTTCTCAGACTCATCGAATTTTGTTGCAGCAGTGTAGTTTCCAATTTTTTTCCCCACTTCAACGACGTTTAATTTAAAACCAGCTTCATATTTTCTTCTGATCAAACGCTCCATCTTAGATGAGGGATGCTCTTACGATGAAGGTGTATGAAAACACAAAGCAGTGCAAACGTCACTTCGGAATAGTTTGGGTATCACCGTGTGGTCACGTAGGCACAATACACAGAAATAAAAGGCCGTGTGCCCCGTGGTCACTCTCTCAGGTGGGCGTCAGTATATCGTAATCTCTTGGACCAATAGCGGGAGTTTACTGCATTTGACTTATACCATCGACATTATAAAATACCAGAAATTATACGGTAAAATCAAGGCCCGACTTATCAACGTAGAGAACTTAAACGCCAGTAGATACGGTACATGTCGATTTCAGTAGGACTTATCCCCCAGGTGGATAAACAAGGTCTTATATCTCGGAATGTAGTTAGCGGATTTCGTAAGCAAGCGCTAACGGTAGGTTTATTTTTTTTAACTCTTAATTTGCCCACATCTTCTGCTAACCTTTGACCTCTGCTTGATTGGTTATTTTTTTGATTTCCCAGTTTTGACCCATCTTTGTCTACAACTTTGACTTTTGTCTCTTGGCCATCGCCTGGGCTTTTTTTTTTTGTTGTTCATTCACAAAAATCCCCTGCATTTATGTCTCTCATGTTGGATGTTGTTCTGCTTCTGGTAGTATGATGCACACTTTGCCAATTATTATTCTTTGGATATTAAAAAGGTCCAAGCGACAGATCCTACCCACAGGCCTTATGTTTGACACCCCAGCATAGAAAAATTCAAAAGATAGATAAACAAGTATCACTTTTTTAATTCTGTCATGTTAACGTTTTGAAGTACATATGTCACCACGTCCATAGATAGCCCCGGAACACACTTTACAACACGTTCAGATCTAACCAGTGACTCTGAAGAATGTGGACTTTCCAGATGATCCAGAAAAATTTTGGTACCCTGATTGTGAAGGAGAACACGGGCCATCTGAAAACATCTTAGCGAGTACTCGTTCTTCTCCATTTGTTTAATTTCAGAGATTCTAGTAGTCAGCACTTCTGAAATGAGATGAAACGTTCTGTCCACGTGTTCAGGTTGACTTGTGTGGTGATAGAAAATGTCCATGTCCTTCTCCAAGCTTGGTGTCTCCTCACTCTGAGAGGTCCATGGGGCATTTGGTCCACCGCCTAAGCTGTTGTCTTTTTCTGAAGGGGTTTGAAAGGGACAGGTGAGCTTCTTGTATTCATTTGTATTCTCTGAGTCACCATCTATGGGGAAAGAGGAAAAAAAAATAGTATTTGTAATTGGAGCCGTTGACAGAAATTATATGGCTGCAACCATGAAAACGAATATGAAGTGGTGACATAGTAAAATGGTGAGCAAAAATATACAATAAAGAACAAATCCAAAATGGAGATCCCAGTCCATCCATGATCTTTACCATTCAACTGGAAGAAGACCTGAAACTCATCCTGGGTTGAACCTCCATCCATGTTGAATTGGCCACTATGGCCTCTTGATCAGGTAAGAAATCGACCCTCATCCCAGTCAGGATGCCAGCACATCCAAAATGGTATCACAGATAGATAGATAGCGTAGTTGGCAGGATTAGATAGATAGATAGATAGATAGATAGATAGATAGATAGATAGATAG
>JANRMT010061414.1:4499106-4519267 GCA_026402145.1 Polypterus bichir lapradei | reverse complement strand
TAGATAGATAGATAGATAGATAGATAGATAGATAGATAGATAGATAGATAGATAGATAGATAGATAACCAGACGGGGTCTTCTTGAGGGGAATGTTTAGTTACCTCCAGCAAATGGCAGGACAGAGCAGAGACAAGATGAAGGTAAGAATAGCAGACCAAGTGTCTCAAGTCCAAGACATGCCGACAAAATTCAAAGCTTAAAGACAGCTGTGATTTTCTTTTCCAACAAAGTAAAATACAAAAGAGTTTTTTTTTTTTTTTTTTTTACAGTGTTCCAGCGTTCCAAAATATGGAGACCCCCAAGTGACACCGAGATTGTGATCTACAGCCTTCATTAAAGGCGAGGAGTGACCTGGCCTTAAACGTTAATTAAACATTGACATTAAATTGCTAAACGGGGCATCATAATGAGGTTTTAGGACTGTGATGTGCCCCTTTTAACAGTCCCAGGTGTGTTGTACCCTCAAGCAGTCAGCATTGCCCCTCTGTGTCCTTGCATCCAGCAAATTGTTAATTCTTCTTTTAAATCTCCCCAGATGATGAGCGCCGTCAAATGGAGCCGATGCCCCCTTTAAAATTGACACGCATGCAGATCTGCTGTGACATTCATTAAAACTCAACAAAGCTAAAGCTGACACACCAAGTGCGCCACACATAATTCACATGGTGGCAGCCACACTGTTATGGGCACAAAGTCGGGTGAGACCGTCACCTGTGTGTCCAACCAACATGTCACCACTGTCCAGTGCTGGTGTGTGCGCGTCTGTCTGTGTGAGCTGAAGTGTGCACATGGGTGGGTGTTTATGGGGGAGTTTGGGTTTGGTGTATACAGGTGTGTGTGTGTGTGTGTGTGTTCGCGCCTTTATTTGTAGGTGTAAGTGAAGATACTGACGAGTCTTCTTGTGTGGGTGCAGTGAGATGTGTTTGTGTGTAAGATCGCGCGCGCGTGTGTGTGTGTGTAAGTGCAGATACCTGTGCCACCACGTGTCAGACTGAGTATTAATGTGTGTGAGGGTAGAGGGGTGTTTGTGTGTACACAAGTGTGGGGAACAAATGTGTGTGCAG
Organism: Polypterus bichir lapradei; assembly: GCA_026402145.1. Classification (NCBI taxonomy): domain Eukaryota; kingdom Metazoa; phylum Chordata; class Cladistia; order Polypteriformes; family Polypteridae; genus Polypterus; species Polypterus bichir. The sequence goes on along the minus strand of JANRMT010061414.1, from coordinate 4,518,201 downwards.
GTGTAGGTGTCTAGGTGCACAGGTGTACATGCATGGATGGCTCCTGGAGTGCACGCTGACTTGTAGGTGCCTATGTGTGCAGGTGTGGATGCCGGTGCCAACACACAGCTAGGGGTGCACACTTGTGTGTGTGTGTGTGTGTGTGTTTAGGCAGGCATGTGTGCGCAGGAGGGATAATTTGCGTGCAGGTGCTCATATGTGCCTAGCTATGCACTGGCAGTTCAGCCCAAAGCTCGCCAGTCCTGTCTACTTATTCCTTCCAAACAAACATCCCTCGCAAAAAGTAAGGAGGGGGAGTTGGTGCATCCAGGGCAGTTCCTCCCCCAGTAACACAGATGGCAGTGCTCCGCTGGCATGGACTGAGTAAGGAGTACCTGCAGGGATTTATGGGAGTCGTAGTCCTGAGGGACAACCCTGTCGGGGTCTTTGTGTGCCGCTGGAGGGCACGGCAGGCAGAAGGACTCCCTGTTTCAGGAGACTTCCGTCGGCCTTTACCCCGGTACAGTGAGGACCACCGGGTCTGACATAAAAGCGAGCCGCCCGGCCTCCTCGGGCAAGTCAGAAGGCAAAGCTCACCTGGAGGAGGAAAGGGAGCCTTGTGGATTGACCGGTGTTTGAGGTGTTTTGTGAAAATAAATCTGTTTGTTTTGCACCTGGGACTGTTTAGGCTGGGGTGTCTGGGTGCCCCCTGTCTTTTACAGTGGGTATGACTGCTAATGTGTGTTCAGGTGTGGGTGCTGGGTGCCAACACACAGCTAGGGGTGCAAGGTAGTGTGTGTGTGTGTGTGTTGGACTTGAGCGTAGGATCTGATAAGTTTGGGTGTGAATATCAAGTCCTTGTGTGTGGGCAGATGATGCTGTTTATATGCAGACCTAAAGGTGCCCGCCTGTGTGTGTGCGTGCAGGTGTGGATGCCCGGACAGATGTAGAAGGGTCCACAGGTACAGGTGCCATTATGTGTGTGTGTTTTTGTCGGTGCACACGAGTATGGTTGTAGGTGTTGGTGGGCTGCCCACACATGTGGATGCCAGTATACAGGTGGCACTGCCAGCACCTTGAAGATGCCAGTATTCCGATGTTCCCTAATGCTCACTCCCTAATTAGAGTTGCCAGCTGTACTGTAGGTGTTCACCTTTTTTTCATTTCTTTTTTTTTTTTTTTGTACGCCTGCAGTCCTTGACTCAGCAGCTGCCCACGAGTGCCCTCATTCACCCCAAACGCCCCCCTGGACTTGGCATGCTCGTTGGTGAATGAGGGGTGGGTTTCCGTCGGGATTCTCGTTTTCCCGGAGGCCTCTGGCGGTCCAAGTGTTGCTCTGCGCCAGCGGCTCGCTCTTCTCACTTCTGTTCTGTTTTGTGGTACCTGGGATGCCTACTGCTGGGCTCGGGCTGCACAGACTTCTGGGTTGCCATGGTTACCGGAGCTTTCAAGAAGACCATCCATGCAATTGCTGAGGCAGGAAACACGGCGCCCGCACTTAATAGAACTTTACAGAAAGCGGAACACGCATCGGTGGGCTTGGGATTCAATCAGTAATGAAGCGTGACAGCCAACAAATCCCTTAACACTATGGGGGGGGGGGAAGGTGGGGGGGGCACATGGGATGGGAGCACAAGACCCAAACTCAAGGGTCTCTCATGTGCTCCACTCGTAAAGACACATGCAATTGGAGCAGCGGCATCTTACGTTTAATTTTGGCTGAAGGGCCACGATTTGTGCACCAACGGAAATGCCCTCCTTGAAGTTGGCATCAGTTATTCATGGAATCATTGGCCTCAAAATATCAAAATCCATCGCCTTCCTTGTTCATCACTTTCACTAAATTTTATATGACGAGGAGACAAAAAATCTTTGTTGGGTCGACAGGTGCCTTTCATGCCACACTTACCTGCCCAGATCATCTTGCCCATATTACGAGCCGGGGTTTGATGGTGATATCCCCCTTTAGTGGGCATTAGTGGAAGTGCTTTTAGAACTTTTTGGGACTCTGAGTTCATGACAATGTGTACCAGCATACATATAAGTGGATACTGAGATAAGGCGGAACGCGCTTTTAGGTTGTCCTGCCAGTGTAAATAAAACAGCAATGTATTAATAGGCTTAAAATAGTAGAGGAAATCACAAAAATAGGGAACTGCAATAAAATAAACAAAATACGTGATAGGAAAATAAGAAGCTGGTGTTTGTGATCAGTGAGCTAAAATCCATAAGGCACCCCCAGAAGTGTTGAGGAAGCAAAACCTTGTCTGGTATACTGGAATGTAGTTTTAAAAGAGTGTAGTAGTAAAATTCATTGCATTTTGCATTCCAACAAGTGGTGCATCACAAACTTCACAACTGCTGTTGAGAATCCAAATAGCAAATGCTGTATAGCTAAAGCAGCAGATGAATTGACTCTATAGAAATAACAAAGTACAGCAGGGGGAGTGCTGATCTCACTTGAACCCGTTAAACATTCTGGTGTAACGTAACAAAATGAAAGCAACAGAGAAATAAATACATTCCATTAACAGCTGGGCATGCTGGCCTCCCAGGACCCATAGTGTGACAGTCACTGGGCTCCAACGAGATTAGAACATCCATGAGCAGCCTATCACTTTTTCTATGTAAATTTTAATTTATTAGGTTAGAATGTCGGCTGCCTGCACCATCTGTTGGAATGAAAAATGGAGTGCATTTTAGTAGTATGTGTCACAAACACATTAGAATGAGTCAGGGCCATCTTAACAGCATCATGGGCTCCAGTGCAGTGGGACCCCTGCTTTGATAGCAAAACAGAAACATACATAGGTATCAGAAACATGGTGGGCTCCTAGCCAATGCCCATTGTGCCCATTAGTTAAGACACTGGGTGTGTCGAGAATGAGGCCCTTGAGTGAGCATGTGACATCCTCGGGATTGTGGACTGAAGTTCCATTCTTTTCCATTAGAGGACGCTCCTGCTACACCCACAGCTCACAATTTATCATGGACTGAGTCAGCTAGTTAACCTACAAAACGCAGGTGCCATCATCTAGTGTTGTGAGTGGGCACTTCACCGTTCCACCCTCCTTCTCTCTTGTCACCTCAAGCCTTTCCAGGGCATGCAGCACACACAGCATACGCCCCCCAAGTGGCACCTGTGCCTCCTCAAAGACAGTCATGTGACGTCGCATCCTGCTGTCTTCTCAGAAAGCTTTCTGTGGTGGCTTCCCATTTCTATGCTGTCCCGGTGGGTCCCTTGTTCTTCTCAAACTCATACCAGCCACGAAGGAGGGTGTCTTTGTGACATCCCTCCACACCCAGAATCAAACCAAACACGGCATAAACGAACCTGAAGATCTCAACAAGAACCCCGAGAGAACAGACGAGCAGAACAGTGACAGTGACGGTGCTGGGACTTGAACCCTGGAGCTCACAAACTGCTGTGCCACCATTCTGTCACCCGCTTGTTAACAGAGACGTCATCTGGACCTTCAGTGATTCAATCAGCTGCCAATTTCTTTCTTTGTACTTCCCTTAAACTCACAGACTCGACTCGTTCCAATCCAGATTTGTATTCTTCATTAATCAAACTCGAGTCTCCTGTTAAGGATTCATGATGAGGATACTTCAGAGGCGCACGTCCCTCACGGCTTTGGGTGTCACGTGTCCAGAGAAGTAGGTCAGCGTCTCCTCCCGAATGCAGAAAAAGTCGCTCGACTGCCTCAAGAAGACGATGGCGCGTGAGCCCGAGTGCTAATGAGCTGCCTGATCGCCTCGGCACATTTCAGATGAGCTCCCTTTAAAAACGAGAGTGGTGGCACAGTCGGCGGCCAAGTTGCCGTGTAGTCTCAGGGACCTGGGTTCAATTCCTGGCATGGAGTGTCTGTGTGGGCTTCCCTCCAGGTACTCAGCTGTTCATCCCAGGTGTAGCACAGTGGGAGTGCTGGGCTGGCATCCCACCCACAGCTGGTTCTTTCCTAAGACGTGATGTTGCCAGGATTCCCTCCTGCAGTCTCCAATGGAAAAGCCGGTCAGGAAAACACACAGGCAGGCAGGTACTGAGCTGCATCTGTCTTGATAAAAACCTATGAACGGGCCGATAGATGTGAAAGGCACTACATAAGAAATAAAAAGATGGGAAAGGCACTATAAAACGAATAAAAAGATGGGAAAGGCACTATATAAGAAATAAAAAGATGGGAAAGGCACTATGATAGATACACAGGTAGACTTTCTCTCTCTTATATAGTGCCTTTCATGTGTATCTATCTAGCGTCATGCATGTGCATCTGAGGATCACCTTCCAGGCCCTGATAAGGTATGCAGTAACCTACCCAGGACAAGAGGGGGCGCCAGCACTAACCAGATCATCTCTTTTCTCCTCCTCATCTCTGAAAAGCCAATCAAGGAGGGTGTCTCAGCCACGCCCCCACTCCATGTAGCCACACCCCTTCTGGTGAGGATGGCATAAATCCGAGGGCATCCCAGTTGGAGGAACTATGTCCCACAGGAACGAGCCCCAACAACCCAGACCTGCACATCAGAGCCGAGTATTTTAAGAAGATGCCCGCTCGTTTTGTTCAAGTTCCTGGACATTGGCAGTGGAGAGGGTGTCCCGGATGGTACCCCAACTTTTCATTGGTTCTCCAGTCCTTTATTGAGAAGGGTCTGGCTGCAGCCACTGTAAGGTGTTGAGCTCCACAGTAAGTGGAAACACGTGACCTCCACAGTACGCAAATGAATATAGGACCTACCCAATCACCAGCCCTAACCTTAAAAACACTGGGGAAGGCAGCAACAGTGAAATAGCAGGCCTAAGCTTAAGATAGTGGGGGAGGGGCATATTCCTTCTTTAGCATATAAAATAACCGTTCACGGAAATGTCCATCCCGGACAACAATTAACACGAGGCAGGACAGGATACAACTTAAAAAGCTATTTCTTCCACAAACTAAAAAAATCCTTCTAAAAACACACATGGATGAACACCTATCCAGAAAAGAGTACGATGAAAACGGTTTCTTTTAACTAAATGAAGCCAACCCGATCAACCGGACGTACAAGGCAGGATAAAATTAAAAAGACTAAACGGGACTAACTAATATAGGACCTACCCAATCAACAATCCTAACCTTAAAAAACACTGGGGAAGGCAGCAACAGGGAAATAGCAGGCCTAAGCTTAAGATAGTAGGGGAGGGGTGTTTTTCCGTCTGCTGTGGCGGTCACGTGTTTCCGCTTTCTGTGGAGCTCAACACCTTACAGTGGCTGCAGCCAGATGCTCTTGCCTTTATTTGCCTCCCACAGTAGATACGGTACATATGAAAGGCCCCATACAAGAGTCAGATTGATAGATGTAATAGATGCCAGTAAGCACAATCACAACACACAATACTCTTCTTCTCTTTTGTCCACCTCTCCACCTGACTTTGGCTCACCAAGTAGTCTTTGCTGGCCCCTTATATAAGTCACCCGGAAGTGCTCCGGGTGTTTGAGGGTGTGGTGGAAGAACCGCCCACAAGGGCTCAGGAACAGCTGCAGAGCCCCCTGGTGGTGCCACCAGATCCCAACAGGGCTGTATTCAACGGCACGTCCCAGGAGGCCCTGCGCGAGTCCGAGGCACCGCTGCTACCCAGGGGGGCTGCCATCTAGCATTCTGGGAGAGATAATGCTCTGTCCATGCTTGTTACAAGGAAGAGGTGTCCCGGCCGGGCAAGGGCCCCAGCCGTCCGCCACACTAGGTACTGCAGATACGAAAGGCAACATATAAATCAATAGACAGATAGATGTATTTTGTGCAGCACCTTATCTATTTATCTAATCTTGCCAACTACGCTATCTATCTATCTATCTTCTAAAGTGCCATTGCTATCTATGCGGTACATCTATCGCTATTGATATTATAGATAGACTGTAGTGATAATAAAGGCACTTTATAAAATTCTTATTTGCACATCTGACCAACGCACAACATGCGCCTGCTCTCCATTGGCACAATAAACTCAGATGGGCAGAATGGCAGAAAGACAGTGAGAGGCGCCATATACAAACCAGAGAGATGGATGTTTAGATAGATAAGGCATTATTTACAGACATGTTGTCTGGTGGGCTTCTACTTCCTGGGGTCTCGTCACCCTGTTTGCCAGATCCCTACTCTACGGCTCTTTTTCTCAAATCGACCAATCAAGCCAGTCCAGGTGTTCAAAGAGAATGGACCACCCTAACAACTGCACAGTAAGTTGAAGCGTCCAGCTGATGGGAGGCTGAACTCACTGGTCCCAGTGGCTGTGTTTCTTAGTGGGCCCTGTGGGGTGTCAAACGCTACATAGTAATCAAGTGTGCCCAGTGCCACCATGCCATCCTAACACTTTTTAATGGATGCCCAGTAGTCACTCTCAGCTCGCGCTCCCCTTTTGTCTCCAGTCGAATCCTCCCCAGAGCCAACGTGGCCTTAAGTGGCCCCTCCTGCCCGGCGGGGTCTGCTCGTCCTCATATCGTGTTCAGTTGTTTCTTCTGTGGCGTCGCTTTGCGCAAGTTGTTTATTTGCAGTTTATGATCCACTTGGTTTCAGCAGATGGTGATGCTGGCAATGCCGAGAGAACACACAAAACATGTCACAATCAACTGATAAGCACGACACTCGGAGACACGGCGCTGGCTCATTCAAGTAGATGGACCCCTTTTGACCTCTCGGCTCCGTCCGATTGTGATGGCAGCCCCTTAATCCTCCTTGACTGTTTATTTGGCATCACAGGTGCACTTTTTTAAAATTCTATCAGGTAAGGACACAGGCAGCTGGCCTCTCGGCTGTCAATCAAAATGTGCAACGTCACGAGCGGGCACCGAGAGGACATCGACGCCTGCCCCCTTAGAGGATCTGCCATGTCTCATTTCAGACGTTTGGATCTGCGCGGAGCAGTTTCACTTTTACAAACAGATAGATGTCTATCTGTAACACGGTGAAAAGGCAGGGTGGCGCAGTGATTAGGGCCTGCTGAGCTCAAATCCTCCAGCTGACCTGCCAGTGTGCCACTTCCATGCAGCTGTGAGTGCATCGGGGTCCTGCCAAACCAGCCTTTTAGAAATTTTGAACAAAAAGGAGATGAAAGGCAGATATGAACCCCAGCCAGGGAAGGAGCCCGAGCTGACGTACAGTAAGTGACCATCACAATGGAGTGTACCATCCTGTCCTGCCTTTATTGAACCACAAGGCTGTTAGGAGCTGAAGTGTGTCATCCTGGCAGCACTGGGCACCACTGGGCAGGATGCCAGTCAATCACTGGGCCCAGTCACACACACACACACACCTAACACTTGTGCTCTCTCATACACAGCCAGAGTGTGAGAGTGTGTGTGTGTGTGTGTGTGTGTGTGTGTGTGTGAGACCCCTGCAATCACCAGAGAAAAGGGAGGCCATGCAGGCTGCACACTGACGGAGATTCAAACCTGGGACCCCCCAGGCCGCGAGGCACTGGCCCACCTTATTTTGAAGTTGCTCTCCTCCCTTACACGAGTATTCAGGCCGGCTAGTATGGCGGCACTCTCATTAGATGTTTAATTAATTCAGCACAACTCCCGGATTATGTTTTCAAGGTTAGAAAACGCTGACAAACATGCCATTTATAAAACTTAAGCTCACACAGACAGTTTTAGCTTTTCTATGTTAGGTTGGGGGGGGGTTGGCATTAATGACGGGATGCTGGGTGAGAAAAAAAAAAAAAAAGTATTTAATTAGAATTTTCATAACCTGCCTGCTGTAATAAAGACAATAAATAAATAAATCCCTTCAGAGAACTCCGTGTACTCCGAGTGCGCAGCTACTGGGCTTACAAATGAAAACAGCAGCCATGAAATTGAAGGGACGCCAGTGTGTGTGTCTTTGTGCAGGCGTTACTGCGAAGGGTGCACGGTGGCACAGCACTTAGCATGGCTGCCCTCACCTCTAGGAGTCTGGACAACATGGTGGCACAGCAGTTGGTCCTGCTTGCTCACACCTTTCAGGACACTGGATGGCACAGTGGCACAGGGGGTAGAGCTACTGGCCCACACCTTTATGGGTCTAGGCATGGTGGCACAGCAGTTAGAGCTGCTGTTCCACTCGTCAGGGACGCAGGACAGCATGGTGGCACAGTGGTTTTGCTGCTGCCCCACACCTCTAGGAGACTGGGCAACTTGGTGGCACAGTGTTTGGGACGGAAGCCTAACAGGTCTAGGAGAATGGGGTGATAATGAAGGCCACTTATTGTGCAGTTTCCATGTCCCCCCCTGACCCCGCATTTCTACTTTGTATCGGTTTTTCCACTCACATCCCAAAAATACAGTTGGGTGAATGTAGATGTGTGCTTGATGGCGACCATGGATTGGCCAGGTGTGACTGAGTCAGACTGTGCACTGCGATGGTTTGGCATCCTGTCCAGGGCTGAAGCCAACCTTGCACTCTGTGCTGCTGGACAACACGCCAGTGGATAAGCCATTTGATGAAATGGGTGAAGGCACTGGGCAGTTGCCAAAATCCACCCACAGATTCCTCCAGTTTCTGAACCATCAACTCCAACAATTTAGTTGCAAAACCCATCTATTCATCTGTCCATTTGCTAAACAGACCCGTCCGTCCATCCATTCAGTTACTGAGCTTACCCACCCACCCATCTACTAAGCCCATCCATTTACCCATTCAAACAACCAACTGATCCATCCACTCATTTACTAAAGCCACCCACTCATCTGTCCATCCATCCAAACAACATTTTTCTTAACCCATTTATCCTTCCATCTGCCCATTTATTAAGCTAAATCATCTATCCGCCTCTTCACTGAACCCATCCATCCATCCATCTACCAATTTACGTAACCCATCCATCCATGCCTTCTGTTACTGAACCGACTCATCCAATGATGGACTCTCAGTCCGTCCATCCACTTTCTGAACCCTCCTGTCCATCGATGTTGTTACTAAACCAATCCAGCAAACTCATTCATTAATCCATCCATCCATTTACTGAAAACACCCAGATGTTCCACTGGTATCATGCACATGCTGAACTCAATCGTCCAGCCATCGATCCGCGTGTTCAATCGACCAGCCCACCCATCGGCTCACTCAGCCCATCTCTCCATCAGCTGTCCTCATTCCTCTCTCAATGACCCCACCCATCCATCCACTCTATTAGTAGACCTCTTCATCTGGCCATCTGTACTGAATTTATCCATCCACACATTTACTAAACTCATCCTCCCCTCCATCAGTCCAGCTGATGAACTTATCTGCCCATCCATGCAGTAATCAAACTCGTCCACCTACCCACCCATTTAACATGTTGGTGGGACACGCTAGTGTGCACTTCACTGTGCTTTGTGCTCATGCCCAGGCCTGCCTCCAGGGGGTCATTTAATAGGGCAAAGCCCAAAACAAAGCCCCCCCCCCCCCCCCCCCCCGGGACCCTCATACTGTTACTTATTGGATTTTATTACACCACCCCTCCACTAGTGTAGAGCCAGGACTGCTGCCATGACGCCAATCTAATATGGGGTGACAGATGGGGGGCTTCTTGGGTTTGGGGGTACAGGACGGGGCCGCTTACTGATTTCATCTATTTACCCATCGCAAACACAGTGACCCGACCCACTTAATGTGAATTTGGGGTGGGCGCCCGTCACGTTTTGTAGCTCTCGTCATCCAGGTCGGGTCCACACAAAAGCTGGCAGAGACCCTTGCAATACGAGTAAGGTGTCCATTTCTAATAATAATTTATTACAAAAAGAAAACAGGACGGGGAAAAAAATAGAATAAAATAACAAAGGCTTCCCTTTGATTTTCCATATCACACAGGAAGGTTAAAGACAGCGGGCTGCGCTCTTTGTCTCCGCTTGATTGTAATTCAATGCCATTTTATGATGGCCTTAAGAAAACAAAATATCAGTGTGGTGCTGCAGATCAAAGCCTAATAACAAAATAAAAAAGGCTTTCTTTAATGCAGTCTCAAGTAGGAACAGACAGATTATATCCTAATATTGTGGGGAAGCGGAATACATTTGCTTTTTTTTATTTTTTTTTCTTCGTTTTCTTTGAATAAGAGCATGCACAATGTTTCTATAGAAATCAATGAAATATTGATGGTCTGCTGTAAACTCAGACTGCAGAGCTTGTATAATTGATGCCCTCCAGCTCTCAGAACACAATGACAGGATTCTGGATGGCGGCGGATTGGATCCGATGGCTCTCTGTGGTCCAATAGGGCTGCAGACTGTCAGGGAGGGTGGATGGATGGATGGACGGACAGACGTGAGGAAGATAGGGAGGCAGACTTCACTACGTGAGAAGCAGTAGTCAAAATGGCAGGAAGATATGATGGCAGAAGGACTCGTGGGGTCAAGGACCTGAAGTAGTCTACGATCCATAGATAGATAGATAGATAGATAGATAGATAGATAGATAGTGTAGTTGGCAGGATCAGGTAGATAGATAGATAGATAGATAGATAGATAGATAGATAGATAGATAGATAGATAGATAGATAGATAGATAGATAGATAGATAGTGTATTTGGCAGGATTACATAGATAGATAGATAGATAGATAGATACTTTATTAATCCCAATGGGAAATTCCCATACTCCAGCAGCAGCATACTGATAATAAACAATATTAAAGAGTGATAACAATGAAGGTATAAAAGACAATAACTTTGTATAATGTTAACGTTTACCCCCCCGGGTGGAACTGAAGACTCACATAGTGTGGGGTCTCCTCAGTCTGTCACTGAAGCTGCTCCTCTGTCTGGAGATGATCCTGTTCAGTGGATTCTCCATGATTGACAGGAGCCTGCTCAGCGCCCGTCGCTCTGCCACGGATGTCGAACTGTCCAGCTCCGTGCCTACAATAGAGCCTGCCTTCCTCACCAGTTTGTCCAGGTGTGAGGCGTCCCTCTTCTTTATGCTGCCTCCCCAGCACACCACCGCATAGAAGAGGGCGCTCGCCACAACCGTCTGATAGAACATCTGCAGCATCTTATTACAGATGTTGAAAGACGCCAGCCTTCTAATGAAGTATAGTCGGCTCTGTCCTCTCTTGCACAGAGCATCAGTATTGGCGGTCCAGTCCAGTTTATCATCCAGCTGCACTCCCAGGTATTTATAGGTCTGCACCCTCTGCACAGTCACCTCTGATGATCACAGGGTCCATGAGGGGCCTGGTACTCCTAAAATCCACCACCAGCTCCTTGGTTTTGCTGGTGTTCAGTTGTAGGTGGTTTGAGTCGCACCATTTAACAAAGTCCTTGATTAGGTTCCTATACTCCTCCTCCTGCCCACTCCTGATGCAGCCCACGATGGCAGTGTCGTCAACTCTGAGTTGTATTGGAAGTCTGATGTATGTTGGCTGAACAGGACCGGAGAAAGTCCAGTCCCCTGCGGCGCTCCTGTGCTGCTGACCACAATGTCAGACCTGCAGTTCCCGAGACGCACATACTGAGGTCTGTCTGTAAGATAGTCCACCATCCATGGCACCAGGTATGAATCTACTCCCATCTCTGTCAGCTTGTCCCTAAGGAGCAGAGGTTGGATGGTGTTGAAGGCGTATACTGTGTGTGTGTGTCATTACGAAGTACAAATTCATCATTCGGCTTCGGTGATCCTCTGCTGTTGAACTCCCGACTTTGTAACACCAATTTCAGCTTTCAATTTTCCCTCGCCGTCACGTCTTCTGTTCAGTTTCGTTTTCTCTCTCTTTCGCACTCTTTCCACGGTTATTTTACGTTGTCACACACGTATGCATGGGTGACAACTCAGAAAACTCATTTCCCACCGGATCAGCAGAGGGCGCTGTTGACTGATGATTTTTCTGTTCTTCTTTCTGCCAACCAGAAGATTGACAACCATAATAACATCATTGATGTCACTTCCGGTGACTTCCTGCCTAGACCCGCCTCTTCCTGCCTGGAGCACATAAGACCAGAAAGCTCCACCATCTTGAAAAAGCTACTCGGATACTCTCATTGCTACAGCGTTTTGTCTTTTGAACGCGTCTGAACCCGTGTTGTGTTTTCATTCTATGGGGTTAGCTTTCGGGTGCCGCAAAGATGTATGATCTCTTTGTCTCTTTCATTATAACCCATTTGTCTAATACAGGGGTAGAAATGAGACACTGCAATCCCGAACGATTAAAGTGTATGGAGGAGGAGGAGGAGGATGGGAGAACGCACCGATACAGCACATTACCGCACCCACCATGCAAAGAACCAGCTCCAGATCCCAAATTAGGACCCAAGCACAGCCGGGCAACGGGTGACACGTCAGCCCCAAAAGTGGTGTAATATTGGGGGCAGGTGTTTTTTTTTTTTTTTTTTTAATAGGAAGAAGGTCTGGGGAGGGTGGAGCCTTTTTAGTGGCGGAGTTCCCACTACGGACTGCAGACGTTTTATTGAGTTGACCCAGATGTGTGTTTTTGTTTGAGAATCCCACCCAGCGTGACACAGATACAATACGACTTTGTAGAGAGGAAGACGTGACGCAGCGGCTTTAAAAACTGGAGGGATAACACACAGCCTTTAGTACTGGAATGTCATGTTCGGTATGAGGATGGCAGTTGTGAAGACACACTGAAGCGTCATCCTACAAAGGTTTAGCGTAACCTACAGTGGACCCCAGCATCAATACGGACAAAGGCTACGCCACGAACGCATCACATGCTATTTAAGATCGCCTCACTTGGATTAAGATGACGAACTCTTCAAATTACACGGACCTCTCTCTGCCACTTATAGTGACATGAGGCTTTATAGCTTTTATTGCTTTGAATCGTGCAGGTTGTATGTTTTTGTCTAACTCAGACATCTAGTATTTGACGCCTGGCTTCTTTGCAAATAGACATAAGTAACAAATGAAAATCTGAACGTTAAGTACATGAAAGTTCCAAGTGCACTTCCAATGATGCCCACTAGAGGGGGATGTCACTGTCAAACCCCGGCTAATACTGAACCTCGTTCATTGATATCATCTGCCACAGGGTGCTTGTTTGAGTGATTTGTTATTTGTTCAGCTCTTTCAAAAGGTAGAAACTGAACGGTAAAGGTAACCTGGTGGGAGTACAATTTCTTGTATTAGGAATTTGTTAGTTCTGGCATACCCCTTGGGGTCAGAGCGCAGGGTCAGCCATTGTACAGCGCCCCTGGAGCAATTCAAGGTTAAGGGCCTTGCTCAAGGGCCCAGCAGAGTAGGATCTCTTTTGGCAGTGATCCTTCGGGATACCACCACAGATCCTTAGCCTCAGAGCCACCACTTTGGTCACATGTGAGCAGCACTCGTTCTTGGGCAGCACTTTCAGGGGAAAAGATCATTATGATGTCATCGGGCGCGCCAGTATAATGGGCCCACAAACATGTCGGTCATTATCTGAGGTTGGACCAAATGTACCACAAATTTGAGATTTTTGATTCCAGATTTCTGGTTTGTGTTTTGTCTCTTTTGACTTGCAGTACTCCATTCTTTCTCCTGATCCTCACTCTCTCTCTCACTTGGGGTACAATGATAATAACAAAGATGCTAACGATTTGAAGCCAACATGCGTCAAGTTGCTTGTACAATACAATACGATACAATTTATTTTTGCATAGCCCAAAATCACACAAGAAGTGCCACAATGGGCTTTAACAGGCCCTGCCTCTTGACAGCCTCCCAGCCTTGACTCTCTAAGAAGACAAAACAAAAAAAAAAAACCCTTGAAGGGGAAAAAAAAAATGGAAGAAATCTCGGGAAAGCAAATTCGAAGAGAGACCCCTTTCCAGGTAGGTTGGGCATGCAGTGGGTGTCAAAAAAACGGGGTCAATACAACACAATACACAGAACAGAACAGAAGTCATCCTCCATAAAATATAATAATGCAACAGAAATATTACAAGTACAGAGCAGCATATAACAGTAGATGATATCACATGGGCAGCATGGTGGCGCAGTGGGTAGCACTGCTGCCTTGCAGTTTGGAGACCCGGTTTGCTTCCCGGGTCCTCCCTGTGTGGAGTTTGCATGTTCTCCCCGTATCTGCGTGGGTTTCCTCCCACGGCCCAAAGACATGCAGGTTAGGTGCATTAGTGATCGTAAATTGTCTCTAGTGTGTGCTTGGTTTGTGGGTGTGTGTGCGCGCATCCTGCCCGGGGTTTGTTTCCTGCCTTGTGCCCTGTGTTGGCTGGGATTGGCTCCAGCAGACCCCCGTGACCCTGTAGTTAGGATATAGCAGGTTGGATAATGGATAGATGGATGATATCACATCATACGATTTGGATTTGTTCAGAGAGTCCTGGAGATCTCGGCCATCAAGCTGCCTCCCCCTATTGGCCATTCCACAGCTGAGTCAGCTCTCGGCCAGCCAATCCGATGAAAGGACCCTCCCACTCGACGATTCCTGCGATCCTGTGACCCCAGCCTTTCACCATCAATAAGTCAGGTTTGTCTACTTGCTTGCTTCCAGATAGTCTCTTGAAATTCTCATTATCTGAGGTTGGACCAAATGTACCAAAAAATGGACATTTTTGATTCCTGGTTTCTCAACACGTCTGACTTTGATTTCTAGTTTGCGGTTGGACTTTTTTGACTTACAGTTTTGCTGGTTGGTTTGTCCATTTTTTACTCCATTCTTTCTCCTGACCAAACACTCTCATTGTGTAGTCAGTAAACTTGGGGTACAATGCGGATAACAAAAGATGCTAACGATTCCAAGCCAACATGCGTCACGTTGCTTGTGACCCCAGCCTTTCACCATCAATAGGGTGGGTTTGTCTGCTTGCTTTTTTTCTTCCAGATATTCTCTTGAAACCCAACAGGCGTTGATAACAAATGAGCCATCAGGTCCACTGCTATTCATATCAATACCCCCCCCCCCCCCCCGAAACACCGAGGCTTTTATCTTCATCCTCAATGTCTACCTGACATCCAGCGCATTTAAACAAAAGAGTATTTACATTCTGCTCAGACGCACCATGTAATTTAAAGCTCTCGGAGTGCATTTTGTTGTCCGTGCACTTTTACTTCCTATTAAATAATACTCCCCAGGAGAAAAAAGAACAATGTGTCCTCTATTTTCATGTAAACGCGCACCACACACACACACACACACACAGAAAGTAAAAAGCAGGAACACACGGAAGGGACAAAGCAAAATAAATAGCCAACATCTGACTGTTCAAATAATAGAATAAAAGATAAAAGGTAAATAGAAGGTCGGAGTGCTTTGTCGTCAATTAGAGAACATGGCTGAACCAGGGCGGAAAACCTGTGGGATGGTGAGCTGAGCTGATCATCAGGAAGAAAATATATGGAGAGCAGGGATTAGAAAAAGAAAAATGTGAACGTAAATGAGGGTTCTGTTCATCAGTATCCAGGATCAGAGGCCGCCGTTTCTGGGGTGGATGAGTCAAATGGAGGCCACCGTCACGGCTCAGCCAGGGTTCCTCCGCTGGCTGGGGTTCAAATTCATGCTTGCTGTCTCTTTTGTTCACTTTTGATTCTTTGATTATGTAAATCATTCTTTACATTTGGTTTTGTCTACGTATATAAGCTGCCTTTGTGGTGTTCCATGCGTTTTGTGGGTGGTCCCCCAAGAGGCGGGGCAACCTGTCAATCACTGCCAGGAACTGCCCTCTGCCCTATAAATGAACAGAGTTTCTCCCACACGTCCAGGTGGTTCATTGTGAATGCGCTCTGGAGTTGGTGAGTTTCTTGTGTTTCGTACTTTCTGTGGATTATTGAATTTTTTTTTTTTGTTTTAATCCTGCTTTGCTTTTTTTGACTTCAATCTGAGATTCTGCATTGGGACTTTGTTAGCTTCATTTCAGGCAACTCCTTTATTCCTTTCTGTGTTCACTGGTGCATCACATATAATATATCTTTTATTTTATACGATTCTGTGTTTGCCCGTGTTACTAGCCGGGGATTGACAGTGATATCCCCGCAGTGGGCTTTGTTTGGAAGTGCCCTTGGGACTTCCATGCTTTGGGACTCCTAGTCATAACATACCAGAGGTGTGAATGCGCTTTGCAGCCGGTGATTATTTTTGAGTTTTGCTGTGCTCGTGAACTTTGGATGTTGAACCCTCTTGCTGCCTTTGTCGATTTTCATAAAGCGTTCAAACTCAGTTGATCGAGCTGCCCTCTGGGACATCCTGAGGGTTCGCGGGATCCCCTCGAGGTTGCGGGATATCCTGGCCGGCCTGTACACTGGTACCATGAGTGCTGTGCAGAGTGGAGGCAGGACCTCTGTGTCTTTCCCAGTTGATTCTGAGGTTCGTCAATGGTGTGTTCTGCTCCTACTCTGGTCAATGCTTGGATGGACTGGGTGTTGGGTAAGGTTGTGAGGTCCAGCGGCTGTGGTGAAGAAAAAGATGGTGAAGAAAGACTCATGGATCTTGACTTTGCTGACGATGCTGTGATCTTCGTGGAGTCAATGAAGGCTCTGATCGGGACTTTGGAGAGACTGAGCGAGGAGTCTGGGGGTCCTGATAAAAACCAATTTATTTTTGTATAGCTCAAAATCGGCGGGACGGTGGCTCAGTGGGTAGCGCTGCTGCCTCGCAGTTAGGAGACCCGTCTGGGTTCACTTCCCGGGTCCTCCCTGCGTGGAGTCTGCATGTTCTCCCCGTGTCTGCGTGGGTTTCCTCCCACAGTCCAAAGACATGCAGGTTGGGTGCATTGGCAATTCTAAAATTGTCCCTAGTGTGTGGTTGGTGTGTGTGTGTGTGCCCTGCGGTGGGCTGGCACCCTGCCTGGGGTTTGTTTCCTGCCTTGCGCCCTGTGTTGACTGGGATTGGCTCCAGCAGACCCCCGTGACCCTGTGTTAGGATATAGCAGGTTGGTTAATGGATGGATGGATAGCTCCAAATCACACAAGGAGTGCTGCAATGGGCTTTAACAGACCCTGCCTTTTGACTCTCTAAGACACGGGTGTCGAACTCCGGGCCTGGAGGGCCGCAGCGGCTACAGGTTTTCATTCTAACCCTTTCCCTAATCAGTGACCTGTTTTCACTGCTAATTCACATTTTCATAGCCCTGTTAGAAGGAATCAGTCCTCTGAATTGATTTGTTTCCTCATTAAAATGGCAGCCAAACAGAAAAGAGACGTGAAACGAGCCAACAGATGACCAGCTAAACTGAGGCTTCAAACTCCAACCAGTTTCTTAATGAGAAGCCAATTCTTGCTGTTAATTAAACCCGTTATTTAATTCCACGGCTTGTTGTTGCTCTCGTTCTGCCACAGCTGACATTTCCAAAACTTCAGCTTTTCTGTTTTTCATAAGAACATCGTCAAAGTGTTTTGGTGAGTTGAGAGATCAACCTTACTGAGACCTTCACCTTTCTTTATTTTCAGATATTGTGTGATGTAGCGGCTTGTTTTGTGTCTCGTTATTGTTTGGCTGCTAATTAAAGAAAAAGAAACAATTAAAGGGCCTGAGTCAAGTTAATGTTAATTAAAAGAAGTAATCAGCAGCAAAAACTGGTCACCAATTAAGAAAATGGTTAGAATGAAAACCTGCAGCCACTGCGGCCCTCCAGGCCTGGAGTTTGACACCCCTGCTCTAAGAAGACAAAAACCCTGTTTCACTGTTTGATGTGAGCGTGAACTAACGTTCCTGACCTGCATGTGCTGCTTCTGCCACATGATTGGCTGATCAGATATTTGCATGGATGTACGGGTTGGTTGGTTAGGACCCTGCACTGATACAGCGCATTGCCGCACCCACCACACGGCAAACCAACTCGGGATCCCAGATTAGGACCCGAGTGCAGCCATACGATGGGTGACACCTCAGCACCACACCAGGTCAGATGGAGTGGAACAGGGTGAGGTTTTTAATGGTGGATGTACAGGTGCTCCTAACTATTTGTTCAGTAAGTGTACAGGATTTATAGAAGGCTTTATATATTAGGTTATACCTACACGTCTGTGGGACCCCCACATTAGGGTGGAGCCTAAAGGTGGACACCCCAAAGGCTCCCCTGCTGGCCTCACCACTGCTTCATATAAAGTGTCTTCAATTATCCCACATTAGCACAATAGTAAAAGAAACCGTGTGTTAGAATACAAGGAAACTGATAAATCAAGCCGGAGGTCAGAATTAAAACGAGGCTTTTATTCAATTAATTTATCAATGAACATCTCGTTAAGGCAGCAATTACGATTAACAACAATGCTCGAAAGCTAAAAATCTCCACTAATGTCAAGAAGCGAAGACATTTAACCAGGAGCGCTTCTTCAGCGCTGCCAGAGCCCGGCCTTGAATCTGATTGAAGCCGTCTAATTGTTCGGTAACACGATTGTGTGTCTGGCGGTTGTTGTTTGTGAAGCCGTCCTGCGCCAATTAGAGACGAGATCTGCATGCACACGCAGCCCCCAGCCAGGGCACAGTGAGTAATGTGAACGGTAGAGAAGGTTCAATTGGATTTCCTTCAGATTTAGTGGTGCAAAGGCCACAGCGGCTTCAGATAAATGGACGGAGATAAGGAAGCCCACGGCTTTTCTCTAAAACTTCTGTACAATGTTGGGAGAGTTTGCAGCCATCGCTCTTCAGGCGGATATCTGCTTCTTCACCCATGACTACCATTTTAAAGAGGAGAGGGAAAGGGGCATGTTTACTCTGGCAACACTGGGCATGAAGCAGGAGCAGCTGGGCAGGGTGTCACTTGTACTGGGTGACTGAACTGGCAAGTGTTTAAAATGAAACAAGACCACCTGGTGAAAAATCCACACATATAAACGTCACACTGGCTCACAAACTGAACCCGGGTTCACATGTTGCTGTGAAGTCGCACTGCCATCTGCCGTGCCACCATCTCGTACAGCAATAAGTGCAGATTTATGCAAAGAAGGACTGGATAAGACCAGCGGAGCAGCCAGCAAACCGTTATTAGAAGATGGAATGACTGCAAGACCCTCACGTCAGGAGAACGTCTGCTACAAGCAGTGCATGCCATTCTGTCGGGAAGGGTCAATGGAAGACGACTGGAGTGCGGTCAAGCATTTCTGATCAGACAGCGAGCTGCATTTGTGAATTCCGGGGGGGCTCAGGTCAGTAAGAGAAA
Organism: Polypterus bichir lapradei; assembly: GCA_026402145.1. NCBI lineage: Eukaryota > Metazoa > Chordata > Cladistia > Polypteriformes > Polypteridae > Polypterus > Polypterus bichir. The sequence continues at coordinate 4,499,174 of JANRMT010061414.1, read as the reverse complement.
GGCGGCAGCAGGGCACTATATGATAGATAGATAGATAGATAGATAGATAGATAGATAGATAGATAGAT
>JANRMT010061414.1:4476745-4498829 GCA_026402145.1 Polypterus bichir lapradei | reverse complement strand
GATAGATAGATAGATAGATAGATAGATAGATAGATAGATAGATAGATAGATAGATAGATAAGTTGGCAGGATTAGATAACCAGTCAACTAGACAGATGGACAAACAGTGTAGTCGGCAGGATTAGACAGACAGTGTAGTTGGAATGATTAGATAGACAGATATGAAAGACACTATATAACTAATAGACAGACAGATAGATAAATGGCACTAGATGATAGATCAATAGAGCCCTATCTATCCATTTGTCTATTAAATAGCGCTTTTCTTATCTATCAATAATGAATATGAAGGGCACAAAAACACAAATCAGATTCAACCCATGTGTGCCCCTGTCCCTCCTTTCCTTGTCTGTCTGTATGTCATTCTGGTGGGGTGTCTTGCCTACTTGCCCACTCTCCCTCTCACAGGCCATCTGACCTTTTCTTCTTGCCCGGTGATCACTGACCAGATACTTTTTTTTTTCCCAGCTCAGTGAGATGACTTTAAACTGCCAACCCTTGAACTAACTAACTAATTTCTGGGGTCAGAAGCAGACCTGCTCATTTAAGAGGCCACCAAGCCAGAGTGCCCTCTGGTGGCACCTGAACACATTACATGCCTTAATTCCACTCTGTTTTAATGAAGCCAGGTGTGCCTGTCCTCTTAGTAGAACAGCCTGGTCTCTACTGTGCTCTCCCATTTAAGGGACTACGTGCTGCCCCCTGGTGACCAGGATGAGACCGGTTGTCCGGGTCCTGTCTGTCGCACTGGTGATCTCAATGTTACCATCAGTGGCCCCCGGTAGTTGCGGTTTCTTTACAACGTTGTACTCTGACAGCCCCCCTGTGGTTTTCTATCACTTGCTTGTCCTTTTTGCTGCCCCTGATGAATCCTTTTCCAGATAAATGGCTGCCAAAAAATCTGACATTTTTATATTTTGAATGGCAAGAGATCAATTTCAACTGCCGACAAATAAAGCAACTGATGAATAATAAAATAAAAACGCTACCTGGATTTTATGTATGGCACTTTTATTGTAAGTGCCTCAGATACAGGCGTCTGATAAATAAAAAATTGTAAAAACATGCAAATGAGTTTTGTACTCTTACACTTGAAGAGTCGGTAGCACCACACAAGCTGTTGACTTATTTCTTCAACGGATCACAAAGTGTTTATCTGGGGAATTCAGGAGATAATGAAGAAATCAATTTAAACGGAGGACATCCAGCACTAGTGGGAATTAGGGGTTGTTATTGTCGTCTTCTGATTCAGCAGCAAAGATAAAACGCAAATTACAAGGGAGCTTTATGTTAGTGAGAGGCGAAGTGATAGAAAAGCTCAAGAGAGGCCCAATCGATAGACATCATTCTTGAAAACCGTCGGCCCGCATTACCGAAAGGTCAAAGCTATCAGGCGAACGGGAGGCTCTGTGACAGCGGACTGAGCCTGTGTGTCATCGATTTGGAGTTCGTGTCCACGGTTGAGATTAAGAACTCTGGACGTGTGACATGGCGCAAGCCTTCTGTCTTTATCTTTGGGATACGTTTACGGTCCTTCGTGTACCCGGAATTGACGTTTAGGAATGGCAGCAACCCAACCTGCTTTATTGAACAGAACGGTGGGCTTTGGCCGCGCTAATACAACTACTGTGGTTTCTCTAATAACCAATTAGCATTTGAACGAGATTCATTAAGGGGGAGCCACACGTTTACCGTTAGGACACTGGAGTGGGTTATACTCCTTCACAGCCTTCTATTTTTATTCTTTTTCTTTGTCTTCTTTGCTGATTTTACACTGTGGATCATCTGTTACCATCATTTCTGATAAAATGGTTCTGTCCATTTATGACATAATGTATTATTGGTTTGTTTTAGTTACGTATTTTTAAAGATATCTGCATAAATTCTCTTCAAATGTCATGTATTTTGTGGGTGTGTCCCCCAGTGGCAGGACCACCAACATCCCATAAAAAGCAGGCTGGGAAGAGCGTGGTGTTGGATTGGTACTAAAATTCTGGCCCAGTTCTGGTTCTGAAGCAAATAACAGGTAATCTCCATTACCCCCACACCCCCCTCCACCACGTCCCCCCAAATCTTACTGCACCCTCCCTGGTGTGCTACGCTATTCACCGCTTCCTCCTTAATAATCATGAAGTCCCTATTGTGTCTTAGCAATGGGAGACATGGGGGGAGTTTGGATGAGTGCCCCCCGCCCCCCCCCCCCCGTGATGTGGTTTTTATTGCTTTTGGGACCCCCAAATTAGTCACAGACCTTCCACAACGACGAGGGTCAGTTTAAAAAGTAAAGGCGGATTGAAAATGACAGATGCAAGCTGACACAGCACAAGACGATGTTTGCAATGGCTTATGGGTAGTTCGATCCTGCACGGCACAGCACTCTGGCAGTGGTCTAGTTGACTCCCATGTCAAATGAAGACGGACGTTCCACCACAGGTTTACACCATTTATTGAGCAACACGCCGCCATGAGATTTCCTTGGGCAGATGGAGTAAAAGCTGCCGGGATTCCCACAGTTCCTAGCGGTTTAATGTCAATGCACTCTGAAGTTGGTGAGTTAATTGTGTCTTTTTGCGGTGCCTGTGGAATTTTTGGAATTTTGACCTTCCTGCTCAGTGTTTTGATTACATTTCTGGATGGCTGCATTGGGATTGCTTAGGATTGATTGCCTGCATGTTTTTGGGTGATTCCTTGGCTTCTTGTGCTCCGCCGAGTGTCACTCTTACCGAAGAGCATTTTGTGAGAATTCACGTTTTATTGTAGACCAGTTTGGTGCTTGCCCTCGTTACTAGCCAGGGTTTGACAGTGATATCCCCCTCTGGTGGACATTTTTTGGATGTGCTTTCGGAACTGATGCAGTGTGTCTTGTGAGTGGTTCCCCAAGATGTGGGGTCACCTGCCACTCACCAGCATGGGACCATCCTCAGCGCTGACAAAAACGTGTGGTTCATTGACTACGCTTTGTGGTTTCAGTGAGTTGTAGGTAATAATTGTGCCATTTTGGTGAATTATTGGAGTAAAAATTTTAATCCCCTCTGTTGTCAACTGGCAGAAATTCATCAGTTCATCAATTAATTAATGGCCAAATATTGTTGGACTCCATTTAGGTTTCATCAGTCTCTGCCTTGTTTTCTGCGTGTTTTAACAAATCTGCATTTCCATGTCTGCCAGTTCTGTATTTAGTAACTCATATCATCCGTACTTGTATTTTAACTGAGAATCATGAACTGCGCCTGCACTCAGAGGAGAGCGTAACAAAACGAGACAAGTTGTATTGCATTGTATTGTGTTGTGTTGGCACCTTTATGGCCATTCTTGCTGGATTTGTGTCTTTGGGAACTGGTTTGCTTTGAGACTGCCGTTCAGGAAACTCCTGCTGTGCCTCCCGCACTGTTTGTGAAGAAGAGCATTTTGTGTAACAGCAAATCTGTTAACTTATAGAGATTCTTTCAACATTGCAGTTTTCGTTACCAGCCGGGGTTTGGCAGGTTTTTTTCCCCCTCTAGTGGGCATTTTCAGGCATTATTAGGACCTGTGTGTGCTTAGGAACTCCGTTATTCAGGACAGATGGGGTGGGGACCTCAGTCTCACAGGATAAGGTGCGTATGTTTTCACTTCTCTCTTATTTTAGGTTCTATATTTTTAAATTAATTTAATTATTAATAACTAGCTGCCCCTGACAATTCTGTCCGCGTAGTAGTGAAACAGGACAAACAAGATTTGCTCCAAAACATGGCCAGAGGTTGAGTGACTCAAACGGAGGCTGGCATGTGAGTGAGGCGGGCCCCGTCCGGCTCCCTACTCCCGAGGTCCCACCTCCCACTCCCCTCGGCCTGCAGCCGCTCTCCCGGATTACTTAGCGTAATGAGAGAAGTCGCAAAATCAACCACAATGTTCAAGCAAATTATAGAAAAAACAAAACTATCTCAATCTGTTAAGTAGTTCTCTCATTCACTAGCTAAGCGATATACTTAGTGCGATGACAGAAGTCGCAAAATCAACCGGAATGTTCAAGCAAATTCTAGAAAAAAAATCAGATCTAAATTCATAAAGTAGCTCTCTCGTTCGCTAGCTAAGCGGTGGTAAGGTACACTCCCAGAGGCTGGTGTGTGAGTGAGGAGGGCCCTGCCCTGCTGTGTGTCTCTCGGATCTGCACAAATAAATCGGTACTGCAGATGAACTCTGATTCTTAGCATAATGAGAGAAGTCGCGAAATCAACCGGAATGTTCAAGCGAATTATAGAAAAAAAAACCCGATCTCAATCCGTTTAGTAGCTCTCTCGTTCGCTAGCTAAGCAACATACTTAGTGCGATGACAGAAGTCACAAAATCAACCAGAATGTTCAAGCAAATTCTAGAAAAAAAATACGATCTAAATTCATAAAGTAGCTCTCTCGTTCGCTAGTTAAGCGGAGGTAAGGTACACTCCCCGAAGCTGGCGTATGAGTGAGGAGGGCCCTGTCCGGCTCCCTAATTCTGAGGTCCCACTTCCCGCTCCCCTCGGCTCACATCGTGTCTCTCGTATTCGCACAAATAAATCGGTACCACAAGCAAACTATGATACTTAGCATAATGAGAGAAGTCGCAAAATCAACCGGAATGTTCAAGCAAACTCTAGAAAAAAACCCAATCTAAATTGAGTCCTTGAGTTCTTTAAAGGCACCTTGTATAAATAAATTGTATTATTATTATTATTATTATTAAATTCATTAAGTAGTTCTCTCGTTCGCTAGCTAAGCGGAGGTAAGTTACACCTCGAGGCTGATGCGTGAGTGAAGATGGCCCCTCCCACCTCCCCTCGGCCCACAGCGTGTTTCTCGAATTCATGCAAATAAATTGGTACAGCAGGTGAATTCTAATACTTAGCATAATGAGAGAAGTCACAAAATCAACCGGAATGTTCAAGCAAATTATAGAAAAAAAACCCAATCTCAATCTGTTAAGTAGTTCTCTCGTTTGCCAGCTAAGCAACATACTTAGTGTGATGACTGAAGTCGCAAAATCAACCAGAATGTTCAAGCAAATTCTAGAAAAAAACCCGATCTAAATAGTTAAGTAGTTCTCTCGTTTGCTAGCTAAGCGAAGGTAAGGTACACTCCCCGAAGCTGGCAAGTGACTGAGGAGGGTCCCGCCCCACTATGTGTCTCTCGGATCCGCACAAATAAATCAGTACTGCAAGCAAACTGATACTTCGCATAATGAGAGAAGTTGCGAAATCAGCCGGAATGTTCAAGCAAATTCTAGAAAAAAACCCGATCTAAATAGTTAAGTAGTTCTCTCGTTTGCTAGCTAAGCGAAGGTAAGGTACACTCCCCAAGGCCGGCGTATGAGTGAGGAGGGTCCTGCCTGGCTCCCTATTCCTGAGGTCCCACCTACCACTCCCCTCGGCTCACATCGTGTCTCTCGTATTCGCACAAATAAATCGGTACCACAAGTGAACCCTGATACTTAGCGTAATGAGAAAATTATAGAAAAAAAAAACCTGATCTCAATCCGTTTAGTAGTTCTCTCGTGAAAAGCAGACAGACAGACCGACCGACATACCGACGTTGAATTTTATGAATAGAGAGAGATTGAGACGAGTCAGAGTACAGGAAAGTCGTGGAGTTGTGCCAAGCAGTCACCATTCAGGGGATGAAGGTGGAAGTCGAGCAGAGCTACAAGTACCAGCAAACTGGACTGGTCTGACAAGAAGGGCCTGAGCAGACTGGACTTCCCGAGGAGACTCTGACGGTCTTTTGATGCGTGCAGCAAGCTGCTGGAAATGTTCTACCAGTCCATAGTAGCCAGTGTGGTGATCTACGCTGCGGTCAAAAGGAACAAATGCATCGGGAAAGCCTGCGCCATCATGGGGCGAAAACTGGAAACTGTTGTGGAAAAGAGGACGGTGGCAAAATTGGATGCCATCATGAAAAATCCCCAGCAGGAGGCGCCTTTCTCTCTCGGAGCACTTTTAGTCACCCACCGGCTCGTTCCACCACGGTGTGCTCTGGGGGGGTCTTTTCTGCCTGCTGCTATCAGGCAATTCAATGCTTCCTCCCAATGTACTCGTTAAGTTCGTTTCCAAATTTTCTGCACAAGATACATTTATTTATTTTTACCTGCAAATCAAATCGATCGATTGGCTGTATTTTCTGTCCTGTGAGTCTGGATCTTTGTTTTTTATGTTTCTGCCGCTGTATGCTTTTGAATTTTCCCATTGGGATTAATAAAGTTTATCTAATCACATCTAATTTAACGATACCCCGACAGAAAAGCACCCATTTCTACTAAAGACAGGGACATTTCTGGGGGATTTCAGATTTGACCGCACTTGGCATCTATGAAAGAAAACTGTAGTTTAAACTGGGCAGGAGGGCAAGGACACCAGTAAAGCAGGGCAGCTCCGACATTCCCATGGAGTCACACCATAAGAAGAACATTTTAAAGCTTCGAAAATATGCCATGATATCAACACAAAGCGGCAAAATGAATCCGGCTCATAATTCTGATCGACTGCCGTTATGCCACCGCCGAGGATTTCCAAAGGTGGACAAGAGGATAATCAAAGATTAAAGTGTTTAAAGCTCCTTGATCTTCACTAAGACATTTTCTCCGTTTCAGCTTACAGGCACTGCTTGTCGTTTTAGGTTTTACACTTTTTAAAACAAGGCAGCGCCACAGACCCCCACCGCCCTTTGACCACACAATCCAAGTACAGGATGTCATGTAAGGTGAACTCCAGCCTGGACACAAGATGGCAGGCGACTCCAGTTAGCCACATCAAGTGATTTTTTTTTTTCCTAAATTACATAAGAAATTTTGACAAAACGAGAGGAGACTGTTCAGTCCGTCAAAGCCCATTTGTTTGCCCATTATTATCTGCTGTAGATGTCACATGGGTTGGACGGGCATCCCGGTCAGGAGAGGGGATGGTTCCTTACCCAGATGGGAGACTCCTAATAGGATGATAGGCATTCCGGCCGGGGAGGAAGAAGGGATCAATCCCGAAGTAAGGACCAAAAAGGCTGGACGGACAGCCCACTGGGGAAGAAAGACGTCACTGGAGGCTTTTTATTCCCTCATCACGCTAGATGGCAGCAGCCCCGGATGTCGGTGCCCAGTAGGTATGCCGGGAAATGTAGTCCGGCAGAGCAGACCTGCTGGAGTCACTGGGGGCCACGAGAGGGTGCCGTAGGGAGACGATCTCCTTGTTATAATGGACATCCGTGTGACCTGGAAGGACTTCCATCAGGGCGATCACCCTGGCACTGGCAGTACTCCCGGGTCTGTAATAAAAGGGGCCGCACTCCCTTATCCAGGCGAGTTGGAGCTGGGAGGTGGAGAGGCAACACTTGACTGGAGGAGGGCAGTGCGGTAGGAAGAAAGTACTGTGGAGAGAAAACCTGTGTTTTGTGCTTGTGTGACATATTTGAGGTGATCTGATTAATAAATCGACCTTGATTTGAACCCGGGACTGTGCTTGGGCGGGCTGGCGCCTGGGTTTCCATCACAACACTCAATCACTTGCTTCTTTCTTATTTGGCTGATGCCTTTATTCCTGAACACTTGAGATAGAAAATGGAACCAGTTGTGTTTGTTTTTCTACTTGGCTCATAGGCAGAGAAAGTGACCTGCTCAGGGTCACACATTGGTGTCAGTAGTGGGATGTGAACCCACAACACCTGAGGCCACAATGCCTGCCTGTCAGGTCTGTTCTCGACTATGGCTGCAAGCTAACAAATGATACACAACCCAACAAGGACCCCATTGATTACTGTGAATTAACCCCTGGCACGTGAAGTTCTTCTGTCAGAATGAGGAGTCTCACAAAGCGACGACGGATACAATTCACCGACGTTGACATGTCAGCATTCCAGAAGACCCCTTTTAGCCACCAAAGGACAACTCTGGATGTTAAAAGCCTTTGCAAGGACTCATGGCAGGACAGCACCTCGGCTATCACGTTGCTCCCAACTGCCGAAGCGGATGCAGGATTGTCGTCCTTCTGAATTGTTTTTCAAATAATGCATCCCCCCACCCCCTAAGATCAGATTACATCTGTACTGGAAATGAAGGGCATGCAATCTGAGCAGGGTGGGCCAGGGTGGAGGCGAAAGTGTCAGCTCCCCACTGTGACCTCCTGTGAGAATCCATGCGGTGTGTGTGTGTGTGTGTGCGTGCGTTTGGGGCACCGCATATTCATGTACTTCAATGTCTTTAGGGACTCTGGTGACAAAACAAAGGATTCTCAAACACACTTAATTCTCTTCAGGGGATGCGGGGGTACCAGAGCCAACCCAGGCAGCATCGGGTGCCAAGTCAGAATCACAGCACAAGTCTTTCATTTAGTGCAATCATTCACATCCATTCATCTGTGATGATTACACAGACAGATCATAATTTATACAGGGATCGATATGAGAGTTACTACATTATAGGCAGACAGGCAGCTAAATAGATGTGACACGATACATATTACATTGACATGAAATTAAAGTAAGTCTGGACATTAGATAGATACATGTGAAACGCTAATAGATATGCAGGGCATTAAGAGGTGAACAAATTGATACAAAAAAAAAGACGCACATGCACTTTATAAATGCAGGTGTGAAAGGCACGATTCAGATAAAGATTAGAGGTAGGACATCATAATTAAAGAAGGACACTATAATGTACACAAAAATCACTATAATACAAGATAGGAATGACATTACATAACTTACGGATAGATAGACATTAAAGGCATCATCATATAATAAATAGGAAGATATAGATGGATATGAAAGGCATTATATAATTCACCTTGGGGTGGCACAAAGAAACGCCTGAAGGACTACTTGATGCGTTCCCTCCGGGCCTGCGCCATTCCCCACAAGCAGCTCGAGGCACTCGCCGGGGCTCAAGATGCTCGGGAGACGGACCGTAAATCGTAAGAGTCTATCACACTGAGTGGGGCAAGACATCACCTTCAATGCCAATCCACTGTGCCTGGGTGAGGGTAATAGGAGTAATTCCTCCGCCTATTGTGCTCCCGGGTCTGCCTTTCCCAAATCAGGCTGCTCTCCCACCAGTGAACACACAGGACAGGAAGTGAGAGAGATGGATAAGTGGATGAACAACTTCATCGTCAGATTGACAGACAGCCATGACTGACTGAGATATGAGAAACAGAAAATAAAGAAAGGTGTGATATCATAAATAAGATAAGCATTATAATACACATGATAGGCACTACAAGATAGATAGATAGATACGAAATGCACTATATCATAGAGACAAGAAAATCACAATATAGAAGATTAAAAAAATAAACATGACATAATTAAATAATAAAGGCACTATATGACAGACAGATAGCATAGTTGGCAGGATTAGACAGACAAACAGATAGCATAGTTGGCAGGATTAGACAGACAGACAGACAGGCAGGCAGATAGCGTAGTTGGCAGGATTAGACAGACAGCGAGACAGATAGCGTAGTTGGCAGGATTAGACAGACAGACAGACAGACAGATAGCATAGTTGGCAGGATTAGACAGACAGACAGATAACATAGTTGGCAGGATTAGACAGACAGACGGCGAGACAAATAGCGTAGTTGGCAGGATTAGACAGCCAACCAGACAGATAGCGTAGTTGGCAGGATTAGAGAGCCAGACAGACAGATAGCGTAGTTGGCAGGATTAGACAGACAGCGAGACAGATAGCGTAGATAGATAGATAGATAGATAGATAGATAGAAGAAACTCACTAGTACTTCATGAAACAGATATAAAAAATCATCATATATTAGATAAACAGAGACAAATGAACAGAGCTATAGAGCAGAAGGACAGACGTGATATGATTATTAGATATTAAAGACACTATATAATATAGATTAAACATGAACTGCTGTTCATTCTCACATTTCACATGTGTTCAGATTGGTTCCAGCCATTCAATTAAGCTGGTGCTGCCCCTTATATTCTTGATGTCCCTTCTAATTTATGTATTCTTTTTACTTTTGCCAGCTTCATTAGCTCAGATAATAAATTACTGCACATCTTCTGCCCAAATTTGTCCAAAGCAACCCGTACATCATCATTTCTCCGTATGGATCTGGTCTATACATCCATAATGACCAGGACAAGAACGACTTTTCTGCTGTAGAAAGGACTACCTACGCTCCTATCTCTTTTCGAGACCCTAGTAAGGCAGGAATCAACCCTGGAAAAGGCGAAAGTCACACACGCACACACACACGCACACACACACACACACACACACATGCACACACACATGCACACACACACGCACATACTGAGCCATTTAAACTAACACATGTCTTTGTGATGTGGGAGAAAAAAGCTACGCAGACGCTGGACCGCCACAGAGATGATACTGGGCTGAGGGCAGCTGGGGGTGCCAGAGGTGTGAAGTATCTGCACTAACCAATGCGCCACCTGCTGTCTCCACTGAACATTGCTCTGTACTCTGGATATGGCGGCAGACTACTGCAACGCAGGCTTGAGCCTCCATTTTACTTAACTGGATTAAATGGTTTTAAAATGGATGGATAAAAGTTAAAATAAAAACCCTGACTGTTTTGTATTACAATCTGAAAACATCTCATATTACAACATCAATAGACACCACACTATTCAGGATATATTTTCCTTTGGTGCTACTGCTGAATTATCTGATGGGACACAGGACATCTTTCCATTTCACAATCTGTTCATCAGCCTCTGGACGGCAGCAGATGCACGAAATCGCATTTCCTTGTCTCCCGTTGCTTTTCCAGGGCTACCACCAACTGTTCTGGAGATAACGCAGTAAGATCTGATAAGACGCATTTCATATCCGTAGCAAAACATGATTTAATAAGTTTCATCATAAGTGGCCATAAAATGGCATTAGTAAAGTTCAAATTTCATAAAGGGTATTTTTATCTATATATTTTTTTTTCTTTTTCTGTGAAGCAACACACTGGAAAATGACAGATCAAAAAACACCAATCATGGCCTACAATTAAAAAGGAATATCATAAAGCCCATAGAGCAGTGGTTAGTGGTGTCGCATGGATCCAGCATTCTGGCTTTGGCTCCCACATTGCCATCCTTGTGGAGTTTGCAGGTTTTCCGCGTGTCTGTTTCAGTTTTTCTCTGGTACTCCACGGGTCCACAGACAGACACACGGGTGAGGTCAGCTGGCAAATTAAAGAGACAGGCAGTGGTGTGGCATGGTGGTTAAGGCTTTGAATTTCAAAACCTAAGGCTGTTGGATTAAATCCCACTACTGACACCAAGTGACCATGAGCAAGTCACTTCACCTGCCTGTGCGGCAATTGGAAAAAAACCAAAAAGGAGCCAATTGGGGGCGGCACGGTGGCGCAGTGGGTAGCGCTGCTGCCTTGCAGTTGGGAGACCTGGGATCGCTTCCCGGGTCCTCCCTGCGTGGACTCTGCATGTTCTCCCCGTGTCTGCGTGGGTTTCCTCCGGGTGCTCCGGTTTCCTCCCACAGTCCAAAGACATGCAGGTTAGGTGGACTGGCGATTCTAAATTGTGCTCTGTGTGTGTGCCCTGTGGTGGGCTAGTGCCCTGCCCAGGGTTTGTTTTCTGCCTTGCGTCCTGTGTTGGCTGGGATTGGCTCCAGCAGACCCACGTGACCCTGTAGTTAGGATATAGCGGGTTGGATAATGGATGGATGGAGGACTGGTCTCCAGTCTTGTAAGTCGCCTTGGATAAAGAAGTCAGCTAAATAAGTAATAGAAATAATAATTAAATGTTAGTTTTGTCCAGTGTTGGATTTCTGGCTTACACCTAAAACTGCTGGCAAAGAGATGACACCATTAAATACAGCGCCCCCTCGTGTCCCAGAGTGACATTGCCTGACTCAGGCAAGCTCAAAAGGTGACCCTCTGACATGCTTTTGTGACAGTGGTCTAAATTAATTAATTATAAAACACAGAATAATGGATCACATAAATATCCAGCCCCTTTTACAGGACACCACTAAATCATCACTGGGGTAAAGTCCCATCATTGATTCAGTGGAGGTCATCCATCTGAGGGTTTGAGGTAAATGTATCCCGGAGGTCCAACTTGTGGGGAGTCAGTATGGGGAAGTCAGGGGATGGAGACAAGAAGACACCCAAGTCACTGAATGTCCAGTTAAATTGGCCAGAAAGAAATGCAAAGAGTGTGGGACAGCTGGAAATCTGCAAAGGGCGGGTCGTCCACAAGAACTGAAGAAGATGAGAGAGGAAGACCTCTGAACACCAAAGGAGTCACAAGCTACACTGTAAGACACTGGAGAGACTGCGCGTCCCCTGTGAATATTTTCCAATGCATCAAGAGAGGATGGTGGCACAAGAGTTTCGTTCACCCTGTCGAGTCCATGGCTTGTCATTCCAGGCTTATCTTAATCGTATCGATGAACTTTGGGGTTGTTGTTTAAGGAGGGGATTGTTAGTCCATGAAGCATCAAGAGCATCAGTGAGCTGCAGAATGAAGTCCGTAGCTCAAGGTGTTTTAAACGTACCTCTTACTTTCATCACTTAAAGTACTTAAATGCTGGTACCCTACCCTTTCAAAAGTTGGGGGGTCTCTCTCTCCACTTGTTCAGTACCGGCATACCACACGACTGTACTCCTTCAGACGGCTCCTCCCACTCTCACAGCTTCGCCACGCCCACATTTACATCCCATAAATGCCTACCAGGGCTACAACACACTGCAAGTTCTTAGGACCACCATATGAATACTAGGTAAGGACCCCTGCTCTCAAAACAGCCTCAATTTTTCATGGTTTGGATTCCACAAGAGGTTGGAAACTCAACGGAATGATTGAATCCCACCATTTCTGCAGCTGTCAAGCTTCAAATCTCCTGTTCCCAAAGGATTTGGATACGGTGGACTTGGAAGACCACCCATCTGGGCTATGTAAATATGAAATTCACTCCCTTTCCTGACCGGGACACCTGTCCTCCTTCTACGCAGTGTGGCGGGCGGCTGGAACCCTTACCAGGCCGGGATGCCCAGAGTGTGGAGGGAGCGATATGGGGGGGGGGGGGGGGGAGTAATTTCAGGATAGCTTCTCCACCGGGTTGGGAGTTGACAGAGGGTAGCCCCCTTGATTTCCAGCAGGGCAACGGGTCATCAGCATGGGAGCTCAATCCCTGTTGGAACCTGTGACCACCACCAGGGGGTGCATGGAACTTTCCAGGGCCTTATTTGGCCACACTCGTTGGGCACCTGGAGTCCTTGTGGGTGCCCTATAAAAAGGGGCCAGACCCCACCATTTTAAGGCCAGAGTCGGGAGGAAGAGGACAAAGCCTGAGGAGGAGTGGAGGGTGAAGGACTGGTGGCAAGAAGGGACCGTGTGTTGGTGTGTTGTGCATTTTAAAAATGTAAATAAAGGCGTGGAGTGTGAAAAACTGGTGTCCTGCCTGTCTGTGTCCGGGTGGGCATCACAACAGGTAATCCTAATAATTGGCTCAGTGAGCGTATACTGAATTTCTCTATGAAAATCATCACAAAACAAACAGGAAAAAAAAATAGATTAAAAAATATAAGGTGTACCTTTACTAATATCGGGCCTTTTCATTGAAAGTGAAGTGGTCCCGAGATTGCCAAAGGTAAAGATATTTTTGATAAGCATGGAACCCCTAGACATTGACGGGACCATCATGGTGAATAATGGAGGGCGGCTTCCACACAAACCCAATAACTGGCATTAAAATTCCATCCTCACGACCATCGCCTCGCAGCTCTCTGTGTGGCGAAGTTAAAAGACTGCAAAACCGAGATGCAATCTACAGCCGCTGCATAAAATAACTAATTATTATGGTTTTATATTCAGGGAAAACAAAATCTTCAGCTGCAGTGTGAGTGGAAAAAAAAAAACAAGTCATTTAAAAATAAGGCATTACTCAGGGTTACACGGCTGGCTGGCAACATTTTTAGGAAAGCACATTTCACATCATTAGAGGGACCCGCCACGTGACGCCGATGTGATAAAAGCAGCGCACTGGAGCAGCTCGCTCATTTGCACAAGCTCCCTAAGGGACCAGGCTGGGGTTGTTTTAAAGACCGGGGGGCTTTGCTTTGTGTCGTCCTTGGCAGCTCGCGGCGGTGGCTGCTGCTGTTTGTTATGCCGGCCCAGTCGCGCTCGCCACCCTCTCCGCAGTGCTAACGGCGCTGCAGTCACTGCATCACGGCGAGGAGGGACGCGTTTTTGTAGGGAATGGGGCTGTCGGCTGAGACGAAGGCACGTGAGAAGGCTCAAGTTGTGTTTAATCACAGTGGCTTTACTGCTGTCCTGCCAACCACGCCATGCCACTGGTTAATGGCAGAGTAGACGAGATTATGGACTGGATTAAAATGACAGTTACAGTAAATGTCTTCCTCGCTCTTACATATCGCTCTGATGTTCATAAGGACAACAAAAAAAACAAATACTGTGGCCTGTAGGGGGCATCGTAACTCCCTTAATCCCCTGACATAACTTCACGACACAAACAAAAGGCGTTCATTCAACTGCACATTCACAAGATTTCTAGTTTCTTTACTTCCATATCGTACAATAAAACTTAAGCTTCTCCTCCATCTCCCCTGAAGACTCGTCCACTTCCTACCGATTGGACTTCTGTCAATACTTAAGTTACGATCGAGGACACGCATACACCTTCGGCATATTTTTGATGATCGCCTGAACTGCATCTCACAGTTTGTACAGTTTCAGTGCTGGGTGACTGACTTCATCACAGTCATCGTTATTATTGAGAAGAAGGTACTCATAACTGTGTAAGGAAACACCTGCCATCCCAGCATGGGACGCCAACCCATCCGAGACAGGCCCACATGGGTCCTCAAACCCAGTTAATGCCCGAGGCTAGATTTGGTGGGGGGCAAGGCTTCATTTGTGTCTTTTTCAATGAAGGAGCCTGCAGGTACTCTAGTCCAAGTCTCCATTGTTGAGGTGTAAGGGCCAGGATATACTTGGCGCTACGTGATGCGTACCCTTGCGGACTCTGCTGCTGACTACCGTATATACTCGCATTTAAGTTCTCCCGTATTTCACCGTATGATTTCTGGTATTTTAGCATGTCGGGCGTATAAGTCGAGCTCCCGCTATTGGTCCAAGAGATTATGATATGCTGACGCCCACCGGAGAGAGTCACCACGGAGCCCACGGCCTTTTTCTTCTATGTATGGTGCCTACGTGACCACACGGTAATACCCGAACTATTCCGAACTGACGTCTGCACTGTTTTGTGTTTTTTGTATCTCACACCCTCATACACCTTGATCGTAAGAGAATCCCTCATCTATGATGGAGCGTTCAATCAAAAGAAAATATGAAGCTGAAGCAATTAAAAGTCATTGAAATGGCGAAAGAAATTGGTAACTGCGCTGCTGCAATAAAATTCAATGTGTCTGAGAAACTGGTGAGAGATTGGAGGAGATTGGAGAAGATGTAAAAAAAAAAAAATTAAGTGTTGCATTTTTGAACGGGTGTAAAAGGCGGGGTCTGATTTTATGATCGATTTTTCGGGTTTCAAGATACGAGTATATACGGTGTATTTGCACACATACTTTATGTACATCTGGAGGATTCCACTAGGTGGCAGTGCGAGATGCTCTTGGAAAGGCAATAGTGATACAGAAGACGGTATGTGAGACCTTTAAACGTATGGAGTTATTACGATGGGGAATATGTGACACTTGCATTGCCTATGTGATAAATGGATAAAGAGAAGTACCACGAAAATGTTTTTATGTCAGCTTTTAAGTTTGATGATTTGCTCCACCACATTGGACCATTCATCGAACATCGAAGCACGCACACTGATCCTGTTGGAGCTGCAATGTGGCATGTAGTCACAATGCATTATCTTGCATCTGCCGAATCTCCATGTCTTTTCTTGGACATTTTCCATCTTGAATTTGCTTCCACTTGGTTTTGCACGTTTCCATATCCACTTTCAAAGAGCTGCCGATTTGATGCCAGCTGTTCTGACAGGCATGTTTGCCGCTACGGAGATTTTGATAGTAAACAACAATGTTCACATCACATACCAAAACCGTGGAACACGCATGCCACCCAAATTTTTGGTTGGTGCTGCAAGTCGTGGACGCGTTGCGTTAATTTCTGACGATGTGCTCAGAGGACGTGTCACTAGAGCACTGGGAACGCATGGCGGCCATGACATTCTGAGCGTCAAGTACAGCCCGGCCCTAAGACCTCATTGTTCTGCATTGGTGCATTGTGTTTAGTTTACTGGATTTGGATTAGCCAGAGGATTCATAATTACAGGGTCTTGCTTATTAACTGTTAGCTAAGAAGAAGTTTGTTTGATTAATTAGATCATTAGAACACTCGAGACGAGAACAGGCCATTCAGCCCAACAAAGCTCGCCAGTCCTATCCACTTATTTCTTTCAAGAAAACATCAAGTCGAGTTTTGAAAGTCCCTAACGTCTTACTGTCCACCACACTACTTGGTCTCTTATTCCAAGTGTCTATCATTCTTTGGGTAAAGAAAAACTTCCTAATGTTTGTGCGAAATTTACTCTTAACAAGTTTCCAACTGTGTCCCCATGTTCTTGATGAACTCATTTTAAAATAACAGTCTCGATCCACTGGACTAAATCCTGTCATCATTTCAAACAATTCAGTCAGGTCCCCTCTTAATCTCCTTTTGTTTAAACTGTAAAGGCTCAGCTCTTTTCATCTTTCCTCATAACTCATCCCCTGTAGCCCTGGAATCAGCCAAGTCGCTCTTCTCTGGACATTTTCTAGTGCTGTTATGTCCTTTTTGTAGCCTGGAGACCAAAACTTCATCCAGGACTCCAGATGAGGCCTCACCAGTGTGTTATAAAGCTGAGCAGAACCTCCTGTGACTTGTACTGCACACATCAAGGCGCTATATAACCTGACATTCTGTTAGCCTTCTTAATGGCTTCTGTACTCTGTCAGGGAGTCGATAGCTTAGAGTCCACTGCGACTCCTAAATCCTTCTCATAAGGTGGACTCTCGATTTTCCGACTGCCCATTGCGTATTCAAACCTCATCTTTTTACTTCCTATGTATAATTCTTTACATTTACTGACATTAAATTTCATCTGCCATAAATCTGCCCAAGCCTGTATGCTATCCAAGTCCTTCTGTGATGATATAATGGATTCCAAATTATCTGCTCATCAACCTATCTTGGTATCATCTGCAAACTTAACCAGCTTGTTACTTATATTCCTATCTAAATCATTTCTATGTATTAAAAACAGCAGCGGCCCTAGCACTTCCCCTCTGCTGGTCACCACTCTTAACATCGGCCAGTTCTGATGAGGTTCCTCGCACCATCACCTCTGCTTCCTGTGTCTGAGCCAATTCTGCACCCATCTAAAAACATCACCCTGAACTCCCACTTCTTTTAGTTTGATGCCCACCCTCTGATGTGGCACCTTATCAAATGCTTTCTGAAAGTCCTGGTAAATAATCTCATCTGCTCCACTTTGATCGTATCCTTTTGTTGCCTCCTCATAGAATTCCAGCATGTTAGTAAAACGCGACCTCCTTCTGCTGACCCCACGCTGACTGCTCCTAATAACTCCTGTTCTTGCCATGTGTTGCTCAATCTTATCCTTAATAATTCCTTCCATTAATTTTCCTGTGATGCATGTTAAGCTTACTGGCCTATAGTTGCTTGGAACTGCTCTGCCCCCCTTTTTATATAATGGGATGATATCTGCCCTTTTCCAGTCCTTCGGAATCTCTCCAGTGCTCAGTGACTTCCTAAAAATATGTGTCAAGGGTTTATATCTGAACTCGCTAGCCTCCTTAAGAACTCGAGGGTGAATATTACCTGGTCCTGGTGATTTGCTTGATTTCAGTTTATTTAATCTGAGCAGCACTTCTCTGTCTACAATTTCCAAATCCCTCAGTACCTCCTTACTGCTCTGAGGTTATCCACTTGCTCACTTGTAAACACCTCAGAAAAATGTAAGTTTAGGGCATCCGCTATTTCACTGAATAACCTTTATGGCACAGTAACAATTCAATACATTTATGGTCACTACAGTATTTGGATTTAATAATCTTCATGTAGGCAAAGGCTGACTCGCATAAATAAGAAGAGCCGAATAATGCAGTCAAGGAGCTTTTGAATTCAGCGAGTGAAAAATGACGGCTGTCCGATTTAACTGCGATTTTAGTTCCCTCTCCTTTCCTTTTCTCAGATCGCTTTTTGGAAGGACGTCAGTTTCGTAGTTTTTATGAACAGTTCGAAAGTGCCTTTCCACATTTTCCTTCTTTGGAATAGCAATGATAGATTGACAGATCAGACAAACGCACTTCGATTGTGACATTGTGAAAAAAAAAATCCTCTTCCAATTCCACATCCAGCCCATACCCTCCCCAAACAATTTTTTTCCCCCTTCTTTAGTCGATATAAATTGGAAGGCTAACTAGATCACTTAGATAGCCGGAGTTTTGCAGTAGCTCGCATGTTTGATCGTGCGTGCGGGATGACCAGTGTGTTAGAAGAAAAGAGATCTCAGACTGGCCGCCCTGTATGTCAATCAAGTGGCAAATGCCATAGGGAGGATATATGATACACTAACGTTTAAAAAATTTTTTTTTGAATGCAACGCGATCTACCTGCACTACCTTTGCGATCTACCGGTTGATCACGATCGACGCATTGGGCACCCCTGTTCTAGCCCCTCCTGGGGGAATTCCGAGGCATTCCCAGGCCAGCTGAGAGACATAGTCCCTCCAGCGTGTCCTGGGTGTTCCCCGGGACCTCCTCCCGGTTAGACATGACCGGAACACCTCACCAGGGTGGCATCCAGGAGGCATCCTGATCAGATGCCCGAGCCACCTCATCTGATTCCTCTCGATGCGGAGGAGCAATGGCTTCTCACCCTCTCTTTAAGTGAAAGCCCAGACACTCTGGGGAGGGAACTCATTTCAGCCGTTTGTATTCGCAATCTCGTTCTTTCGGTCACTACCTATAGCTCATGACCATAGGTGAGGGTAGGAATGTAGATCGACCGGTAAATTGAGAGCTTTGTCTTACAGCTCAGCTCCTTTTTCACCATGACAGACCGATGCAGAGCCCGCATCACTGTGTACGCCGCACCAATCCGCCTGTCAATCTCACGCTCAATTCTTCCCTCACTCATGAACAAGACCCCGAGATACTTGAACTCCTCCACTTGGGGCAGGGTCTCGCTCCCAACCCTGAGAGGGCTGTTCTGTCTATCCTTCCTAAAAAATGTGTACACTCATCCCCATCTTTGTTATTTAACACAGGTTTCCGTTATTGCTATAATATCATAATTATGCTCTGCTACATACAACTCCAATTCACTTACCTTATTTTTGATACTTCTAGCATTAAGGCAGGCTATTTTTAATGTTTTACTCCTTCTACATTTAAATGTTTGCTTAGAATTTACATTACCATGCATTTTTATTTCTACACCGTTGTTTGTTCTTGCATCTATAGATCTAAACCTGGCCTGTCCTAAACAGTTCACCTCTAATTAAAAAAGTGGCCACAACAAAAATGTGCGGCCAATGCAGCCCTCCAGGAGCCGAGTTTGATGTCGTTGCTTGAAAAGAAGAAAAAAAACAAATCATCCTATCACTTGACTACTTATTTTCTCTTGATATATAAAGAAAAATAAAAAAACGGCTAAGGTTAAAATCACACAGATAACACATTCATACGTGGGTGGTGTTAGAATTCCTTCGCTTTCTTAATTAGGCCGACAATTGTTTTCACCAGAAAAGTGAAAATATTTGGAAAAAGATACTTCATCGCTCATGAATAAGCTAGAAACCAATAAATTATAGACTGAAGGTCAAGTGTGCACTGAAGAGTGTGGAGAGTGAATTCCGCTACTCCAGATAAGAGATATGAACTTTGTAAATATTGGTGGCGGCAACTGGAACAGGACTAGGCGGGATTCGGCCCCGTCAAGCATATGTGATGTATGGTAAAGAGGCTATGACCAGTGCAACTGGGAAATATTAGTGAAACCAACTGAAGGCAGGATAGCGGGGAATGGAATGATAGTTAGTCAGATGACAGAGACAAATGTGTTGGGAGATAAGAATTGCAATAACAGTATGGTTTGCCCATCCTTGGGCACTCATTTCACATGATTCGTGTCCATGTATGCATCATGCAATGAAAACCCAATTCTGCTGCCTTCCTGAGACTCCGTGTGCCTTCTAGAGAAAAGTCGGGCTACCGTGACCTCTGCCATGACACATTCTCTGCAGTTGCTAGCATATGGCACAGAAGAAGAACAGCAATCCTGCTTCCTCTCACATGCTCCCTGATCTTGAATCACTGAACTTTATAAACAGTATTTTACTACATACTAGGTGGCCCCCGTGGCTCTGCCCGCATCTTAGTGAAAATGAACAGTAAGGAGGGCCCTGCCAGGCTCCGCTCTCCTGATGTCCCACTTCCTCCTCCCCTCAGCCCGTAGCGTCTCTGCCGGATTAGCGCAAATACAGTGATCCCTCCTTTATCGCGGGGGTTGCGTTCCAGAAACGCCCGCGAAAGGTGAAAATCCGCGTAGTAAAAACCATATGCTCATATGGTTATTTTTATATATATTTTAAGCCCTTATAAACTCTCCCACACTCTTATAAACATTTCCTGCACAGTTATACAGCATAAACCCTTTATATTCTCTTAGATATAAGGTAAGATTTGTTGAAATTACGTATGTAAACACACTGTTTATATACAGTAAAACCTAAATATTATTTTAAAGATATCGAGCGTCTCCAATTCCACATATGTTACAGCCATTACGATAGACAGATCGCTTTGGAGACACAATGAAGGGCTTGACTACACACAAAGATAAACACAAAAGAGCACAAAAGTTAACTCTTTACACAGAGAAACACGTTGATGCTGAATGAGCGAGACGAGACTTCCTGGTTAGAATTGAATTTGGTGCTCCGTCGCTGAGCCAATCAGCACACAGGAACTTAACTGCGTGCTCTGATTGGGTAGCTTCTCAGCCATCCGCCAATAGCGTCCCTTGTATGAAATCAACAGGGCAAACCAACTGAGGAAGCATGTACCAGAAGTAAAAAGACCCAATGTCCACAGAAACCTGCGAAGCAGCGAAAAATCCACGTTATATATTTAGATATGCTTACATATAAAATCGGCGATAGAGTGAAGCCGCAAAAGTCAAAGCGCGATATAGCGAGGGATTACTGTATATCGCTCCTGCAAAAGAATTATGATGAGAGAAGTCCCAAAATGTTCAAGCAAATTATAGAAAAAACCCGAAATCTGTGAAGTAGTTCTCTCGTGAAAAGCGGACAGACGTTGAATTTTATATATATACTAGCCGTACTCTGCGGCTTCGCCCGTGTAGAAGTGAAACAGGACAGTAAGGAGGGCCCCGCTCGGCTCCCCACTCCTGATGTCACGCTTCCTCCTCCCCTCAGCCTGGAGCCTCTATCTCAGATTAGCATGAATATATCGCTCCTGCAAGCAAACGTAACAAAATCAACCGGAATGTTCAAGCAAATTCTAGAAAAAAAAAAGATCTAAATCTGTGAAGTAGTTTGCTCATTCGCTAGCTAAGCAGAAGTAAGGTACACTCCCCGTGGCTGGCAAGTGAGTGAGGAGGGTCCCACCCCGCTGTGTGTCTCTCAGATTTGCACAAATAAATCGGTACCACAAGTGAACTCTGATACTTAGTGTAATGAGAGAAGTCGTAAAATCAACCGGAATGTTCAAGCAAATTCTAGAAAAAAACCCGATCTAAATCTGTTAAGTAGTTCTCTCATGAAAAGCAGACAGAAATAAAGACAGACATTGGATTTTTATATATATGCGGTGTGGCTGGCACCCTGCCCTGGGTTTGTTTCCTGCCTTGCGCCCTGTGTTGGCTGGGATTGGCTCCAGCAGACCCCCGTGACCCTGTAGTTAGGATATAGCGGGTTGGATAATGGATGGATGGATGGATGGATGGATGGATGGATGGAAAGCATAGTTGGCAAGATTAGATAGATAGATAGATAGATAGATAGATAGATAGATAGATAGATAGATAGATAGATAGATAGATA
>JANRMT010061414.1:4449219-4469041 GCA_026402145.1 Polypterus bichir lapradei | reverse complement strand
TAGATAGATAGATAGATAGATAGATAGATAGATAGATAGATAGATAGATAGATAGATAGATAGATAGATAGATAGATAGATAGATAGATTTAAAGAGTCTCCAGTCAGAGTCCATGGTGCACTTTTGGGGTACCCACAGGGACAGAGGGAGAGTATATAAACGTGGCACAGATGGTGCCCAGACTACTGTAGACTTCAGGCCCTAACCATAACGCTATCATGCCACTGATGACATTCCCTTTTCTCCAAAATCGACTTTCAGACTACCATAACTGTGTTTCCCATGGCAACAGAAGAACTTTTGTAGTGAGAGAGAAATGTTTTATGGTGTATTTTTAAACGTGTTTTAAAAAAAGCAGCAACTGCAGCGCAGGACTTGAATCGTTAGACGACAACACAGATGGCAGCTTTAAAAAAAAAAAGAAAAAACACTAACAGTAATTTAATCATTTTAAACCATTACAGCAGGCCACTGGGTAAAGCTCATAAAGGAAATTTAACTGGCACTGTAGAAAGCTTCCTCTGCCTACACAGATGGATGAAAAAAGGAGAATCGAGGCTCTAACCACCATAAAGAACCATTTTAAAAAGAGTCCACTCATCTGGATTATCTGGTTATAATGGAACATTCTGGAGCACTAGGCGGGCTGGTGCACATCGCAAACCCAACTGTGGACGGGACGCCAACACAGACACACATCGGTGGGGGGGCAGTTCAGAACTGTTGACAAATTTTACCTGCACTGCTACACCCGAGGACGATTTCATTACACGTATTACAAATGAACACACTTTTACCGAAGACGCTAGAAAGTTGTACCATAATTACAAATTGAGTACGGCTAAAAGAAACGTGGGGCAGCGCGGACACACTGGGTTAAGTGTATCGCCACCTCACGGATTAAACGGCCAGTGTTTCAATTCCACACCCCGGTCCTGCTCCAAGCAAACCTTTCTTTTTCAGGATTTCTTTTGATTTGGCCACTTTCAGATTTGACATTTTCTTTGAAGCTCCATCCCTAAGGTCAATCAGATCTCCCTACTATACATAAACACATTACAAAATACATTTATTGATGAAATGTGTGCCCTGCAGTGGGCTGGCATCCTGCCCGGGGTTTGTTTTCTGCCTTGCGCCCTGTGCTGGCTGGGATTGGCTCCAGCAGACCCCCGTGACCCTGTAGTTGGGATGTAGTGGGTTGGATAATGGATGGATGCTACAGGATATGCAACTGATGATAATAATCAAAATTCATTCAATATTCATTTTATGTTTTGAAGAAAATTTCATGAAGGTGTTGTCCATTTCTCCATACACATTCTGACAGCCTGTGGCTGCATTGCTTGACATAATGTGTCAAGAAGAGTGCCAGCTATTTCCTCTTCGACCCTCCTTCTTAGTTCGGCAATGGTTGCATAACGTGTGTGGTACACTTAGATTTCAAGGGGATCTCGGAGACCATGGAATGTCACCGTTGCACCTTCCAAACAATCGTCGAATAGCTGCCATTAATTGTCGTGGCTCCACCTGGGGATTTCTTTTTTAAGGCTGAACCCATTTCTTTGAAATTACACACCCGTGTTGTAATCACATGAGCAGACGGGACACGATCGTGACGTCCTAAATGGTAACGACACTGAAATTCCCTTTGTGCAGTATTCCCACTGTCACCATTCTTATAAAAGGCTTTCACAGCGAACGCTCGTTGCGTTCCACTCCACCGCTCCATTATGACTAATGGCAAGGGCTTCTAAACGAGGTCACATCGGTTCCAAACAATAGCCGACGCCCCAGGGTTGCCAAAACCAACTTCCAAAATTTCCCCTTCTCCCTGCGCCACCCTGTATTAAAAAAAGTTTTCCATTGTGTTTGCGTTATGCAGCCTTGACCACTCCCCTCCACACTGCTCGCCCAATCTTTACTCCTGCTGCGCACATCCTCTCTTCTGTACCACCCCGTGACACTCTCAGTGGCACTAACTCGCTCTTCTACACAGTCGGTTATGACGGCAAGGCAGAAAAGCAAATTATCTATTCAAGAACTTTGAATTTTAGATCATGGTAGAAAAAGAGCATCAAGAGCGGATATCGAACGTCGAAGAAAAGAAAATGAACAAAAAAGAGCTGCATATAATAAAAATCAGGAACAAGGAGAATCGTCCAATAAACAAAAAAGAGAAAACTATCCGGAACAATATGCAAACAGAAATGCGAAAAAGAAACGGTTATAGAATGTAAGTTAGAGGATAAAGTAATTAATAATATTGTTTTTGACGAGCGGCTAATGTAATTTAATTTTTTACTTACTTTTTTTTACATTTTACTTTTTATTATAGTTTATTATTCACTAGCCATGTGCGCCCAACTACGTTGCACATGTTAAAGTTGTCTGTGAAGGGCTCCCTGTTTAAACGCGGCTGCCAGTCGTGAACTGGGCCCTTCGTCGCACAGCATTATGATTTTTTATAAGGGAAACAAAATTCCAAAAGAAAACCCTTGGATATTGATTTGATAGGAACGGCCTACTCGGAATCACTGTCCGAATAGTAATTATGTGGTGATGTAGAGAATTTCTGCTTCTGTCCGTTCACAGTCCGTCTCGTTTTCACGACGCTATCGTTTCCTCTCACGATGTCTTCTCAACCTTTCTCCAATCTCGCAGGTTGCTTTGTGGCAATCCAAAGAGTAAGGCAATATACACGGAGCAATGGTTATAAAAGGGGGACACATAGGTATCCAGGCTCTTTAAAGCATAAATAGGGATCACTTCACTGACATGTGAGCAAGCCACGGTACAACTGTGAGACGCGCAGCACTCGCCGGCTACAACGTAACAATAATAATTTCCGGAACGTGCTGTTACATTGTCATCCATTTTACCTACTGTCTTTCTTTCATTCATATGTTACGTAGGCACGTACCTTTTATCTTCGGCAATCTCATTCTCTAACCAGGCCTCAGGAGCTAACCAGCGTAACACTGTCCACCACCCCTTTCGTTATTCCGGCACATTATTGACATCCGTGAGTAACAACAACGTACTAAACTGGAAGGTGGTCTACGCATGCGTGGAATTCGCGGACAAACAAAGATCAAGATCTAAATGAAGATCTCTTTAGTTAATTTAAAGCACAACAATTTGTTTAGTTTGAATGTCTGTGTTTTGAGGTGTGACTGGCGTACTACAGTCTTCAGTAGTATAAGCCTGGAGGAGATTCTTAATGCAATGCCTATGCTTTAGCTGTCTCTCTACTGACATCTAGTGCTTCTTCTTCTAATTCATTTGCGGACAAACAAAGATCAAGATCCAAATGAAGATTATATATAGAGACTGGTATTTAAAATGCTCAAGTAATAAGTTTTCTATCTATAATAACTAAGGACCTGAGAACTGCCACTCACTGGGTGTTTTCCCTTTTTCAGACCATTCTCTGTAAACCTTAGTGATGTTTGCTCATGAAAATCCCAGCAGATCAGCAGCTTGTGAAATACTCAGACCAGCCCGTGTGGCACCAACAACCATGCCACGTTCAAAGTCACTTCAGTCACCTTTCTTCTTCATTCTGATGCTTGGTTTGAACTTCAGCAGCTCGTCTTCACAATGTTTGCAGGCCAAAATGCATTCAGCTGCTGCCGTGTGATTGGCTGATTAGATATTTGCGTTAACAAGTATTTGAACAGGCGTACCTAATAAAGTGGCCGACGAGTGTACATAACATGCAAAGGTCTGTCCCCGTCTCTGATCACTCACAAACTAATGCAGCTACAACCTTGATTTGGTTTTAATCAAAAGCTTATGACCTGATAGCGGCCACCTCAGAAAACTGATCTGCACCTGTGGATTTATTACGGCAAAACCAATCGACAAACAAAGTGGCATGGTGGAAATTAAAGAAGGGGGGCAACATCTGATGACCGTCAAGCACATTACAAAGTTGTTTGAGCCATTGAGCAGCAGACAAACATGATGGCTCATGGGTATGCAAGACAAAGTCAAAGACAGAAAATGTAAGTAAATCCCAGGGACTGAAATGCACAGCGCCAATCGAAAAGATCATCAAATCATTTCTTTTTCTAGAAGCTGTTTACAAAGCCTAAGAAGCAGCTAGAGGATGCTCCTTATCTTTAATTTGGTTTTTAGTTGCCATTTATTTTAGGACCATGGGTCCCTGCGTTCTACTAGTATGACCGCAAAAGGTCTGGAACCCCACAGGTATTTTTAACATAAACATCTGCTCATCTGAAGAACCGGACAGCAACATCAGAGACAAAAGATACGCCCAAGGAAGAGACGCCCATTCCATCTGGAGTTCAAAGGGCGCAGCACATTCATCACGCCGACTGCTAAACTGAGACAAATATCCACCTTTGACATTGCTCATCGTTTTCAGTGAGCTTTAAGACCACCAGACTATTTATATTGTCTGTTTATCTCTACTGATATTATTCTATTTTAATAAATGCCATCATTGCTTCTAAATTTCTACACTCTAAATCTAAAGCTGTTTTTCCCCCAGACAATCCCCCTGTGAATTTAGCATGGCCTACCTGAGGAGAGGCCGATCAATGAATTTAGAGCGATTGTCTGACTGCCCATGTGGTGCAGTGCCAACCTTGTGATGTCACAAGACAAGAGGCCACACCCCTCCTTATGAACCATCTGCCAGGAGACCATTTCAAAACATATCACCACCCATTAGAAAACAAAACGGATCACCAGAACAGTACGTGAACCAAGAGTGATTGTCATTGCTTTGCCTCCTGGAAGAATCAAGCACAATTGTCAGAAAGGGGATTGGGGAGGTCATCAGGGGCCGGCCGTGATCCACCTGCGATGCTGCCTGCTGGGAATCGAGTGCGATTGTCAGAACACGGGGAGGATGTTTCGTCCACGGTTGGCCAAGGCCCACCACCCTGCAATGCCACCATGGCCCACAGGTTTGGAAACACAGATCTAGAGAGACTGAATCAGTAAAGGGCGCTCAGTGTAGGGGAGATCATCTTTATTAACTTCACACAGGGTATTCAGGCTGAGGGGGGACGCCCCAATAGAAGAACAGTATGACAGAAGTAAGGCATTGTTGGTTGGTAGGTGGCATCTGTCTTCATGTTTATAGGATGTTCTCAGGAACCAAAGTAGCATTTAGGTTTGGGTTACAGTATATCTGGGGACACCTGTATGTTGTTCACACTAAAGAGTCCCTATGAGGAGTGACTGGCATCACTAATATGTATTTGTGTAAATAGGACCTGTGTGTGGGGGGGGCTAGCTTAAGGTGTGAGAGAAAGCCAATCTAACAATGAACTTGGTGAGTTCTACTCATCCCACAAGAAAAGATTGGGCAAATGAACTAACCAATCCCAACCAAGAATCGGGGACTTTAGTGCTGTATGTTCAGACCTGGAATGGCAGCAGACTTTAGTTTCTCGTCTGAGTACTTTGGTACTTTGTGTTCTCCCCGTGTTCACTCGGCCCTTATGCACATTCTGTTAATTAAAAGGTGCCTCCTTGGACTTATTCGGAGGGCAGAGGGTGGCTGTTAGGGCCATTCCTGTCAAATCACATAGAAAAATAGACCTAAATATTATGTGGAGAATTGGCCTTCTGGAAGATATCCAACTGAATAAATGGCTGGTTTAGAATTGTGGCTGTGCCACAAGAACAAAATGTTTCAAATCTTATTTATTTCTTATTTATGGCCTAAGCTGTCAAACTTAAATGGGAAAAAGTCGGCAGAGCCATTCCTCATTTTAAGGTTCCTTCAAAAGAAAAAATAAATAAAAATACCAAAGACCAGGCAGGGAAAATAATGAGTTTTTAACATTTTTCATATTCTTTTATGAATATTTTATGCCATCCTTTCTAATGATGTTAATATGTGCATGGATTTGGCACCAAATTAAGTTAATTAAATGAAATGGATATAAACCATCCTTGCTGTTTTCCCTCCTAGGCAGAAAGCCATCAGCTCATTACCTGCGTTGGCAGAGCCTTGATGGACTGTTTCAATTTAAGAAGGTGTAGGTGCCCTGCAGTGTCCCATCCAGGGCTGCTTCTCACCTTGCATGTGATAAAAATGTGGAGGTGGGCTCCAACATCCCATGAATCAGCAATGGATTTAAAAAAAAAAAAAAAAACAAGATTCATTAAATAAACAATTTTTTTTTTTTTTTAACTTCACCTGCTCATTGACATAAATATCCTGTGGGTTCTCCTCCGTCACATTACACAGCTTTCCAGTGATTTTCAGTTTCAGACCTCACTTACATAATTTAAACAAGCTGGAGCTGGTTGGGTAGTTTGGAGTACCCTAGTCCAACCGGTCTACCACTCACCCCAACAAAATCAAAGTGGTTTGAGTTTGTCTTAAATCGTAGTACTTTAACTGCACTCATTAAAGTAGTAAATGACTTGCGGGTAAATGCAGACAGAGGCTGTTTATCTGTTGTCATCCTCTTAGATCTGAGTGCCGAATTTGATACAATTGATCACAATATTCTTAGAAATCGCCTTAGTCAATGGGTGGGCCTCTCTGGCAGGGTCTTAAATTGGTTTGAAACCTACCTAGCAAGTAGAAAACTCTTTGTTAATTGTGGTAATTATACTTCAGAGACCCCTGATATTCTATATGGTGGTCCACAAGGCTCTATCCTGAGTCCGCTGCTCTTTTCGATTTACATGCTTCCATGAGGTCAGATTATCTCGGGGCATAACGTGAGCCACCGCAGCTATGCTGATGACACGCAGCTGTATTTATCAATAGCGCCTGATGACCCCGACTCTCTTGATTCACTGACACAATGTCTTACTTGTGTTTCTGAATGGGTGAGTAGTAATTTTTTCAAACTAAATAAGGAGAAAACAGAAATTTTAGTGATTGGCAATAATGGATATAATGAGGTTATTAGAAATAAACTTGATGCATTTGGATTAAAAGTCAAGACTGAGGTAAAGAATGTAGGGGTAACTGTTGACTGTGACCTGAATTTTAAATCACATATTAATCAGATCACTAGGACAGCATTTTATTACTTAAGAAATATAGCAAAAGTTAGACCTCTTATATCATTGAAAGATGCTGAGAAAGGAGTTCACGCTTTTGTTTTCGGTCGCCTAGATTACTGTAACGCACTCCTCTCAGGACTACCCAAAAAAAGACATAAAACAACTGCAATGAGTGCAGAATGCAGCTGCTAGAATCCTAACTAGGAAAAGAAAATCCAAGCACATCACCCCAGTCCTGATGTCACTACACTGGTTACCTGTGTCATTCAGAATTGACTTTAAAATACTGATTATGGTTTACAAAGCCTTAAATAATCTGCTCCATCTTATATATCGGAGTGTCTGACATCTTATATTCCAAATCGTAACCTTAGATCCTCAAATGAGTGTCTATCTAGAATTCCAGGAGCTAAACTTAAAAGAAGTGGTGAGGCGGATGGCCTTCTGCTATTAGGCACCTAAAATCTGGAATAGCCTGCCAATAGGAATTCGCCAGACTGATACGGCTAAAAAACTGCTAAAAACTCATTACTTTCACATGGCTTTCTCATAGCCTCATCTTATATTAAATTAATTATCATTATTATTCATGGTGGCTCCATAATCTGTACTAACCCCTACTTTCTCTTCTGTTCTTTTTCCGGTTTTTTGGGGTGGCGACCTGCACCACCACCACCTGATTAAAGCACCGTGATGTCCCTATATTGATGGATTAAAGGCCAGAAGTCCACATGATCATCATCATCATCAAGTTCTTCCATGAGAACCCTGAATACCATGAGGACTGATTGAGGTCATTGATGTTGGGTAGAATACCTAGAGGGGGCTGAGTGGTCTCGTGGCCTTGGTACCCCTGCAGATTTTATTTTTTTCTCCAGCCTTCTGGAGTTTTTTTTGTTTTTTCTGTCCTCCCTTTTATTCTATGCTAATTAGTGTTCCCTTATTTTAATTCTTATTTATTTTGTCTTTTTTTCTCTTTCTTCATCATGTAAAGCACATTGACCTCATCATTTGTATGAAAATGTGCAACAGAAATAAATGTTGTTGTAGGAGCAGAGTTGGCATAAGCGTGTGCAGGCAACTACTAAGTGCCCACCTCAAAGTACAATGCACACAATGTAGTGTAACAAAAACAGAAACAAAGATGGAGGGCTGGGGCACCAAATAGGGACTCCCTGTACACAGAAAAATAAAAACAAGCAGGTTGCAAAAATATGTCTTTATAAACAGGAGTGTCTGACCAGATTGAGGACAAAGGGCGGTCATTCTGGTTATGAAGTCGAGGAGGTGGAGGGTTCAGGTGCCGGAAACCCAGAAGTGACATCATGCGTAGTCAGCCCGTGATTCTCTGGATCTGCAGAGGGGATAGGAGGCAGCGTCAAACCTCAACTCGAGGTGGAACTGCAAGTCGACAAGTCCTGAAGTTGTCTCCCAGGTATGTGTGTACGATAGCAGCTATGAAGAATAAGGAACATGGGTGTTTGTCTGATGTCTCATTTCAATTTATTACTATCTATTCATTTAATTAATATCTACGTATCTATTTATAATGTAGTTGTACTCATCCTGTGTTTATGTACATGTTGCACTGCAGTCCAAGGAATGTCATTTCATGCCACTGTATGCTGCAATATGATGTATTATTGTGAATTTCCCCTTGGGATTAATAACGTATCTATCGATGGTAAGACAATACAGGTAATTCCAATCGAAACTGACATGTCGTGCTTGAAAAGTAACATTTATTTCCAGTACCAAAATTAGAGAAATGCTGGTACCATATACTGTTTAAAAAATATTTGATTATTGGCACTTTTTCAGCAGCAGTATACCGTGCACCCTTGCTACAGACAGGTGCAAAAAGTGACCAGTTACTATGGCGGACAGCAGGACTCTGTGGATATTCAAAGCTTGACTTGAGGTTGTTTTAGTGGAATTAGTTGGACAAGATTGGCAGTCTTGGTTGGGTGGACAGGCCTGTTTTGGTTACGTTTTTTCTAATGTTTGACATACAGGGGTGTCGAACTCCAGGCCTGCTGGGCCGCAGTGGCTGCAGGTTTTCATTCTAAAACTTTTTCCTAATCACTGCTAATGAACTCCTGTTCCCTTCATTTTAATTGTCCCATTTTTAAGAATTCAGTCCTCTGAATTGATTCATTTCTTCATTAAATGACAGCCAAACAGAAATGAGACATGAAACGAGCCGACAGATGACCAGCTGAATTCGGGCTTTAAACTCCAACCAGTTTCTTAATGAGAAGCCAATTCTTGCTGTTAATTAAGCCCATTATTGCCCAGAGGGGACTGGGCGGTCTCATGGTCTGGAATCCCTACAGATTTTATTTTTTTTTTCTCCAGCCGTCTGGAGTTTTTATTTTGTTTTTTCTGTCCCCCCTGGCCATTGGACCTTACTCTTATTCGATGTTAATTAATGCTGATTTATTTTGTTTTCGTATTGTGTTTTTTATTTTTCTATTCTTTATTATGTAAAGCACTTTGAGCTACTGTTTGTAAGAATATGTGCTATATAAATAAATGTTGTTGTTGTTGTTATTATTTAATTCTGTGTCCTGTTGCTGCTGTCATCCTGCCACAGTAGACATTTCCCAAACTGTTGATTTTCTGTTTTTTCGAAGCACACCGTCAAAATGGTTTGGTGTCCTGAGAGATCAACCTTACTGAGACCGTCGCCTTTCTTTATTTTCAGATATTGTGTGATCGGCAGAGGAGAGCTGCTCATGTTTTGTGTCTCGTTATTGTTTGGCTGCTAATTAAAGAAAAAGAGACAACTAAGGTGTCTGAGTCAAGTTAATTAAAACTAAAGCAAAAGAAGTTAATTAGCAGTTAAAAACTGGCCACTAATGAAGAAGATGGTTAGGATGAAAACCTGCAGCCACTGCGGCCCTCCAGGACCGGAGTTCGACACCCATGTTCTACAAAAATGTTGTAATGAAGGAAAATGGAAGAATCCTCATGGGGCACCGTAGACACTCAGATGTTGTTACTATACAGGTTTAGTTCTGGATCTCTATAACCAGATTTGTTTTAACTTCTGGAAAGATGAAATATCTTAATTATTTCCCAGACTCAGCAGCTTGCTAAAGCTGGGCACATACAATACAATACATTACAATTTATTTTTATATAGCCCAAAATCACACAAGAAGTGCCACAATGGGCACTTGGCAGCTATCATATGGGCAATGGGCACATGACAGTTATCATAGTCTCTTCTTTGATTGAAACTCACAGCGTTTATTCCTGAAGTAATATGTGGATGGAATGACTTTACCGACGGGACGGCTTCTTGTGCAAGCGAGAGCGCACGCCACAGTGAAAGACAATGCTTGCTTTGAATCGTGCCTCCTCATTCGTCCTCTGTCCTTCACTCGCCCACCGTGAGAATCGAGCATCTGAAGTGTGGGAAGTTTGGAACACAAGTCATGATGTTAAAATGAGGCTTCTATAATGTGGGCAGACAGTTGAATGTTGCCAACACGCCACAACCTGAAACGGCGCAAAGGTGTAATTATGATATTCTGTTGGATGTGCTCTGTGATCATTCACCCATGCAGCCGGTAGATTTCTCTTGGATCTCCCAGAACTGAATGATATTCCAGTAGGTTCTAAACAGAAAAACACTGCACTGGAAAAAGATGGAATTTAACACAAAGCAGAATAAAAGGTAGCTTAGTTAAAACTGCAAGTATAAAACGTTTCAACTCATCCTTAATGAACATACACTCACCTAAAGGATTATTAGGAACACCTGTTCAATTTCTCATTAATGCAATTATCAAATCAACCAATCACATGGCAGTTGCTTCAATGCATTTAGGGGTGTGGTCCTGGTCAAGACAATCTCCTGAACTCCAAACTGAATGTCAGAATGGGAAAGAAAGGTGATTTAAGCAATTTTGAGCGTGGCATGGTTGTTGGTGCCAGACGGGCCGGTCTGAGTATTTCACAATCTGCTCAGTTACTGGGATTTTCACGCACAACCATTTCTAGGGTTTACAAAGAATGGTGTGAAAAGGGAAAAACATCCAGTATGCAGCAGTCCTGTGGGCGAAAATGCCTTGTTGATGCTAGAGGTCAGAGGAGAATGGGCCGACTGATTCAAGCTGATAGAAGAGCAACTTTGACTGAAATAACCACTCGTTACAACCGAGGTATGCAGCAAAGCATTTGTGAAGCCACAACACGCACAACCTTGCGGCGGATGGGCTACAACAGCAGAAGACCCCACCGGGTACCACTCATCTCCACTACAAATAGGAAAAAGAGGCTACAATTTGCACGAGCTCACCAAAATTGGACAGTTGAAGACTGGAAAAATGTTGCCTGGTCTGATGAGTCTCGATTTCTGTTGAGACATTCAAATGGTAGAGTCAGAACTTGGCGTAAACAGAATGAGAACATGGATCCATCATGCCTTGTTACCACTGTGCAGGCTGGTGGTGGTGGTGTAATGGTGTGGGTGATGTTTTCTTGGCACACTTTAGGCCCCTTAGTGCCAATTGGGCATCGTTTAAATGCCACGGGCTACCTGAGCATTGTTTCTGACCATGTCCATCCCTTCATGACCACCATGTACTCATCCTCTGATGGCTACTTCCAGCAGGATAATGCACCATGTCACAAAGCTCGAATCATTTCAAATTGGTTTCTTGAACATGACAATGAGTTCACTGTACTAAAATGGCCCCCCCAGTCACCAGATTTCAACCCAATAGAGCATCTTTGGGATGTGGTGGAACGGGAGCTTCGTGCCCTGGATGTGCATCCCACAAATCTCCATCAACTGCAAGATGCTATCCTATCAATATGGGCCAACATTTCTAAAGAATGCTTTCAGCACCTTGTTGAATCAATGCCACGTAGAATTAAGGCAGTTCTGATGGCGAAAGGGGGTCAAACACCGTATTAGTATGGTGTTCCTAATAATCCTTTAGGTGAGTGTAGAACTCCAAAAACTTTGCACCTTAAGGACCTTTGCCCTCAGACACCAGAAGATCATCACGTTGTGAGTCTCACCTACTGAAATTTAAACATCTCATTTGGTCAGGAGTGTGATCGGAGGAGAGAGATCCACAGAGTGAAAGTGGAGAACTAGGCCTGTGATGGCCAGAATCCCCTTGTAAGCCCTTCAGAGGGCACATTCAGTGAGTGGCGATCTTCCTGGCTCACTCGACACTCAAAACTTGTTGGCTTTGCCTCCAGAAGTAGACCACAGGGCTCAAATAGTAAACCTAGTAAACAAAAACAGCCTTTCCTCAAACTTGCGGACCTACAGGTCCGACAAAAGGCTTTTAAGGCACGGGTGTCGAACTCGGGTCCTGGAGGGCCGCAGTGGCTGCAGGTTTTCATTCTAACCATCTTCTTAATCTGTGACCAGTTTTTGCCTCTAATTACCTTCTTTTGCCTTCATTTTAATTACCTTAGTTGTTTCCTTTTTTTAAGAATTAGCAGCCAAACAATAACGAGACACAAAACAAGAATCCATATGACCAGCTCACCTGTGCCCATCACAAAATATGTGAAAATAAAGGAAGGTGGAGGTCTTAGTAAGGTTGATCTCTCAGCTCACCAAAACATTGTGAGGGTCGTCTTAGAAAAAAACAGAGAAATCAACAGTTCTGGAAATGTCTGCTGTGGCAGAATGAGAGCAGCAACAAGCCATGGAGTTAAATAACGGCTTTAATTAACAGCAAGAATCTGCTTCTCACTGTGAAGCTGGTTGGAGTCTGAAGCCCCGATTTAGCTGGTCATCTGTTGGCTCGTTTCATGTCTCATTTCTGTTTGGCTGCCATTTAATGAAGAAAGGAATTAATTCAGAGGAATGAATCCTTAAGAACAGGGCTATTAAAATAAAGGGAACAGGAGTTAA
Source organism: Polypterus bichir lapradei (assembly GCA_026402145.1). Classification (NCBI taxonomy): domain Eukaryota; kingdom Metazoa; phylum Chordata; class Cladistia; order Polypteriformes; family Polypteridae; genus Polypterus; species Polypterus bichir. The sequence goes on along the minus strand of JANRMT010061414.1, from coordinate 4,456,145 downwards.
TTAGCAGTGAAAACTATTCACCGATTAGGAAAAGGGTTAGAATGAAAACCTGCAGGCACTGCGGCCCACCAGGACCAGAGTTTGACACCCCTGCTTTAAGGCTTCAACAGTGGAGGAGGAGGAAAACCATAAAACCCTGGCCCATGTTGACAATAAAATATGGTGTAAAGGCCATTTATCTGCTTCATTAGACCTGGAGAGAAGATAGGAGCAAAAAAACCATCAGGATTGCTCAGCACAGTGCAATACCAGCAGCTGATGGTAGACGTGGTCAGACAACTTAAGCTCCCATAACACATTGCCAAGACTGTATAGAGCCTTGCTATCAGGGGCTACAAAGATGGTGGTCATGCTGGAAATTACTAGGGGTAGGGGTAGGTCTTTGATCAGAAAAGAGAAGCAGAAATGAAAGTCTAGTCACTGACACACAGATCAGGCTGGGGGGCGAGGTTGGCATGCCCTTGGAGACAGAGTCCAGAGGTTTTGAAGGGCAGTCTCTGCACTTGCTATCACAGGAGAAATGAGAAGGACAGCCATCTATGACAGCTGCAGTGAAAACCTCTAGATGACTCTGGATCAAGAGTGGGAGGTTACTGCTAGGCCAAGGCTCGATCAACCGGAGTCGGGTCACCTGAATAAGAGTGTCTGATGTTCGAAAGACCCAAAAAAAAGCTCTATGACCCTACATAACATCACCGATGATGTGCCATGGCTTAGCATCAATTGATGTGTCATCACAACACAAAGAAGACATACATAAATGTAATGAATTATTATTATTACAGTAATCCCTCCTCGATCGCGGGGGTTGCGTTCCAGACCCCCCCGCGATAGGTGAAAATCCGCGAAGTAGAAACCATATGTTTGTATGGTTATTTTTATATATTTTAAGCCCTTATAAACTCTCCCGCACTGTTTATAAATATTCCCCGCAGCGTTATACAGCATAATCCCTTTGTATTCTCTTCGATATTAGGTAAGATTCATTGAAATTATGTATATAAAACACACACTGTTTATATACAGTAAAACCTAAATATTATTTTAAAGATATTGAGTGTCTCCGATATCACATATGTTACAGCCATTACGATAGACAGGCCACCAGCAATAAATACGTACAATGCAAGAAAAATAGTATACAGTAAATGTGTGTACAGTGACACTAAACGTACGTACATGTACTAAGCACTGTAAGAAGAAAATTAATTATGGTTACTCACCAACAATGACACGATGACTTGTCCGATAACAATGAGTTTAATTTTACTGCACAACAAAGGAGAGCGTTACAGCCCTTGTAAAGGAGCCACTTCAGGCGATTGTGTAGCACTGCCGTTGTTCTTCTTCTGGCAGTCTTCAATCCAAATCCCTAAAGCAGATTCCATCCAGACTACTGCCTTATTACATCCACTTACAACTCGTTTTGCACCCTGGATAAAAAGACGCTGCAGCCGTAGATCTTATATTCCTTTCCTACTTTTTAAATAAAAAGAATCGTAGCCTTCAACAAATCCAAAACGTTTACCTTTTCGGCAATCGTTAACATCTTCTTCTTGCGCTTGGGCACGGCCCCTGAAGCAGTAGCAGATTGTTTTGGAGCCATAATGAAGGGCTTGACTATACACAAAGATAAACACTAAAGAGCACAACTCTTTACACAGCGAAACACGTTGATGCTGAATGAGCGAGACGAGACTTCCTGGTTAACACTGCATAGCTCCTGCGTGCTCTGATTGGTTAGCTTCTCAGTCAGGAGAACTTAACTGCGTGCTCTGATTGGTTAGCTTCTCAGCCATCCGCCAATAGCGTCCCTTGTATGAAATCAACTGGGCAAACCAACTGAGGAAGCATATACAGGAAGTAAAAAGACACATTGTCCGCAGAACCCGCGAAACAGCGAAAAATCCGCGTTATATATTTAGTTATGCTTTCATATAAAATCCGCGATAGAGTGAAGCCGCGAAAGTCGAAGCGCGATATAGCGAGGGATTACTGTATTATTATATTCAAAACTAGCAAACTACCCGCGCTTTGCAGCAGCGAAGTACTGCCTTAAAATTTTTATTAAGATGAAAATTAAACCTTTTGTAGCTGCCAAAATAAGGTATGGTCAAGCACGGGTAAAACGCGTGTCTAAAGAAATCTCACAGTCCAAAAGTTTGTTTTGAAAATATTTAGTGAAAGTTAAAAGCAAATAATCCACACAAGAATAAAAGAAAAAATAGTTACACATGTAGAATAAATGGCAAAAAAAGGGGAAAAATGTATCTTGTCTTAAACTTAGCTTTTGTTGAGAAACTTTACTTATTTCTGTACTTAAAAGTTCTTTACTTTTTCTTCTCTATTTAAAGATTTTTAAATTCTTATATACTTAAAGATTCATAAACTGAGGGAAAATATACCAATAATTATTTGTTAAGGATCTCTTTGTATACCACGTTGTCAGTTCGGCCCTCCGGTTGTAATATGACCAAGCTGTGCGCTGAGCTTACTCTTGAGCATGTAACGTACAGTTGGCCATGTGAACAGTAATCTTGTTTCAAATCTCACAGCTTGGATTGCTGCTGTCATAATCGGTTTGAGTTTCATGGTTTGTTTCAATCACGTTAGTATTTGCAGGACTTGTGTTGAAGTGACATTCGGCATCTGTCAAGCATTGTAAGCAAACAACCGGTTTCATCGATAACTTCACATCCAGCTTTTGAGAGTTTAAACATTCATAAACATCAAAGTGTCCACTACTGAAATCGTCACCTGTGAATCTAAGATGTTTAAGAGGCAATGGCGGTTGTCGAAAGGTGTAAAATATTTGGCCATTTCGGTACACTTGAAAGTGACAACCGAACAATTCAGCGGCAGCCATCAACTCACATGCAGAACCATAGGTGAAGGGCTTAGCATTTCACTCTTGTAGTGCTCCTGTGTAGTATAATTATCTCCTGTACCGTCATCAGTCCACACCTTGAACCTGTCCCAGTCATTCAATACATAAGACACAATGTTCCTCCGGATATCAAGAGTGAGCCTGATACGACCGTGCAATATGTAACAAAGAGAATGGAAAAGGCAGGTGCCATCTCCGGGCATGGAAACCACTCGGTAAGTGACAGTTCTTCGATCGATGGTGATCACCTCGATAGACATGTTAATGGGGGTACGGTTGGAATGATAAAGAAAATGGGTACCTGAATAATGTAAAGTAAGTCTAAAATACCCACACAATAACTATAATCGTAATAAATGAACAATAAAACAGCGGAAAAGCCGTGGATTAAATAAAAAGGCTGTAGTTATCAGCAGGGAGACGTGAATTCCGTGGCGAAGCAAGGAAGGGAATGAAGAGACCGGAGCGACGGACGGCCTTATATAGGCAGGCAGGCAGCCAACAACATGGGAGGCATTGGGATGGGGGACCCAACGCCGCCTCACACGGTGACCAAGCTGCAGGCTACGGACATATATATGTACGTAAGTAGGATTCAGTTAGCGTTGGGAACCCGCGTATCAAATTTCTTTAAGATGGGCCCATAAGTAACAAAGACTGTTGGAAAGTTCAATATGGCCGCCGACAGTGGCATCATACCACCGAAATAAGTACCAAATTTCAGCCTTCTACCTACATGGGAAGTTGGAGAATTAGTGACGTTGGAAAGTTCAATATGGCGGATGACAGTGGTGTCATACCACCGAAATAAGTACGTACATTGGTTTCGGTTAGCGCAGGGAAGCCGCCTACCAAATTTCGTGAAGATGGGGCCATAAATAAGAAAGTTCAACATGGCGGACGTTGTCGACCGTTCTTGACCGTTATGACTGTTACGTGTAGAATTTAAGTTTAATAAGTAAGCTGGAAGAAATAAGCCTGCCAAATTTCAGCCTTCTACCTACACGGGAAGTTGGAGAATTAGTGATGAGTGAGTGAGTGAGTCAGTGAGTGAGGGCTTTGCCTTTTATTAGTATAGATGAAACGCATGGAAAAAAGCAAAAATGATCAGAAAAGAAATTCCTTAAAAAGCAACCCAAACGGAAAAAAAAAACAAAAAACTCACCCATAATCCCCAAAACAAAAAACTTTAAATAAGCCAAAAGTTCACAACTTAAAAATCAAAAAACAAGCAAGCGCTTGCAAAATCCAAAAATCCAAGAAGAGATCTGCTACAGCAGAGGAGGAGCCCTGGCATAAACATATCTTTGTTTTATGCATTATTTGTTCACTTTTGGGTCATTGTTTTATGTTGGCACTATTTGTATTTATTACGTGCTTTATGCTCTATGCCTGTGCGGTGTGTTTTGTGGGAGGCACACCAGGGGGTGGGTCCACCTGTCAATCATTACCAGGAACTGCCCTATAAATCCAGAGGGTCTCCCACAGTTCCTGGTGGCTCATTTTGAACGTATTTGGGAGCATTTGCAGAGTTCTGTGTTTCTTCTGTGCTTATCGTAATTAACAGACTTATTATATGTTTTTTTGTTTTGATTTTTGTGATCTGTTTTTTGGGCGGCACGGCGGTGCAGTGGTAGCGCTGCTGCCTCGCAGTGAGGAGATCCAGGTCCTTCCCACTTCCCAGGTCCTCCCTGCGTGGAGTTTGCATGTTCTTTCCGTGTCTGCGTGGGTTTCCTCCCACAGTCCAAAGATATGCAGGTTAGGTGCATTGGCGATTCTAAACTGTCCCTAGTGTGTGCTTGGTGTGTGTGTGTGTGTGTGCCCTGCAGTGGGCTGGCGCCATGCCCGGGGTTTGTTCCCTGCCTTGCGCCCTGTGTTGGCTGGGATTGGCTCCAGCAGACCCCCCGTGAACCTGTAGTTAGGATATAGCGGGTTGCATGATGGATGGATGGATGATCTGTTTTTTGACTTTACTTTGGATTTACTCTTTTAGGTACTGCAGCAGTTTCTAAACTAAATCATCGGAGAACACGCTCTGCTTACACAGCTCCACCTTAGACCTGAAAAATATCTTTAATTGTAAATGCCAAATTAACCAGGCATGGATTACGCTGGTTTGTGGACTGTGTATTTGGCCTAGCTTGCCTTTCAGAGCAGTTATCTGCTACATAAATTCAACACCCTATCAATGTTCCTGATCTTAGATGAATTTAATTTAACAAAGCCAGGCTTTTTTCCGCTTCAGTTTTGAGCGTACAAGGTTGGAGACGGTTATGACATAAAGAATATCATGAATTGAAGGTCAGCCTGGAGGCAAAGCCCAATTTCCTCTGCAGTCGTCTGAAACTGTCATTCATTATGACATTTTCTTCATTTACGGATTAGAGTATCTAAACTTAGATGCTTATTTTGAGCATTTGAATGAGAGAGAATTAATTCAGTGTAATTAGAATTTATTCTACTTGGTTACCATTTGGTTACAGATTTAGTTTTACCCCTTTGTATCAGCAGTTCTCTACATATATTTTCAAATTCTAGTTACATGTTCTGACAAGGCTCTTTGTATGTTCGACAGGGGATACCACCAAATGGAAGCAGGGTCTTTCAAAATCTTAGATTTAATATTGCAAGGTAATGTGACCCTCTTGTTAAAACATTAGGAATTCTGGAGTTTAAAGTTACCACACCAGGACAGCCTGGCTGGGGATCAACATGGCCTGTCTACGGTCACTCAAACCCAGAAGTGTAGGAAAACCTGGAACTGTTAGGGGAAGATCCATATGGGAAGCTCAAGGGCCAATTTATGTCACTCAGGACTAAGGAAGTAACATCCAGGATGTAACCAGAAGCAGTAACAGGCTCTACCAGGGTATGTGCTAGTGTTGGAGTGTGTCACACACATGCGCATGGGAGGCAGCTAAAGGGCTTGAATGAGGGCAATTCTGAATCAGACCGGGATGTGGCAGAGTGCACTGACTCTCTCTCGCTTTTCTGCAGACCATTCAAAGGAAATTCCGCTTGGACCCTTTGATGTCACTTCTGGGTCCGGACCTATGGATGAAGACCTTTCCGGTTCTGGCCCCTTTGATGTCATTTCTGGGCCCAAGCCTATGGATGAAGACCCTTCCGATCCCGGCCCCTTTGACGGCACTTCCTATACTGACCTTTAAAAGCCCCCACCTTTCCCCTATCCCCTCAGTTCTGTTTTGGACTCCGGTTTGTGCACATCAGTGCCATCACTTGTTTGCAATTTTGCAGCCAGGAAAACAATATACAGGGTGGCTGCCCCAAACTTTGCTATGGCTCTTGACTGAGTTTGTGACAAGTGATACTAAAAGACGGACTTTAGTACCAATATCAGCTTTCACACCTCAGTACCGGTACCAAAGTGATACCGAAGCAATTATCCAAAACCCCATCAAAGCAAATAAGATGCTGCAGATGTTCTATCAGACGGTTGTGGCGAGCACCCTCTTCTACGTGGTGGTGAGCTGGGGAGGCAGCATAAAGAAGAGGGACAAACTGGTGAGGAAGGCAGGCTGTATTGTAGGTACGGAGCTGGACAGTTTGACATCCGCGGCAGTGCGACGGGCGCTGAGCAGGCTCCTGTCAACCATGGAGAATTCACTGAACAGGATCATCTCCAGACAGAGGAGCAGCTTCAGTGACAGACTGCTTTCACCGTCCTGCTCCACTGACAGACTGAGGAGACCCCACACTATGCGACTCTTCAGTTCCACCCGGGGGGGTAAACGTTAACATTATACAAAGTTATTGTCTGTTATACCTGCATTGTTATCACTCTTTAATTTAATATTGTTCGTTATGAGTATGCTGCTGCTGGAGTATGGGAATTTCCCCTTGGGATTAATAAAGCATCTATCTATCTAATCCTGCCAACTACGCTATCGATCTATCTATCTATCTATCTGTCTAATCCTGCCAACTACGCTACCTATCTGTCTAATCCTGCCAACTACGCTACCTATCTGTCTAATCCTGCCAACTACGCTACCTATCTATCTAATCCTACCAACTA
>JANRMT010061414.1:4421020-4432816 GCA_026402145.1 Polypterus bichir lapradei | reverse complement strand
GATAGATAGATAGATAGATAGATAGATAGATAGATAGATAGATAGATACTTTATTAATCCCAAGGGGAAATTCACATAGACTCTGCTGAAACTGTTGGTGGTGATGGTGCGGAAGATGAAAACATCAACTTACAATATGTCATTGTCAAATTTATTTATATAGCACATTTAAAACATAGGAATGCTGTAGCCAAAGTGCTTTACAATAGTAGAATAAAAGAAAAACATACAATTAACATGAATAACATAAATAGAAATAAAATAAAGCAACATAAATAAAATAAATAATAAATAGAAGTAATGTTACATAATCACAATGATGAAGCCATCAGTATTACTGAAGGTCGTGTAATGCAAGTGAATAGAAATGAGTCTTTAATCTCGTTTTGAATTGTCGACGACTCCTTTATGTGACGAGGTAACGAGTTCCACAGGCGAGGAGCAGCAGCTGCACAAGTCCTGTCTGTCCCCCTTAGTTTGACACTCCGTACGAGGGACAACAAGAGACAACTGACCAGAAGGTCTAAGCACTCTGGATGGCTGGTGTAAAGCACACAATTCAGATAAATAGGCAGGAGCGAGCCCATGTAAACATTTAAAAACTAGCAACAAGATTTTAAAATCAGTTCAAAAACTGACAGGCAGCCAGTGTAAAGAAGCTAATATTGGAGAAATAGGATCAGACTTTCTTGCCCCAACCAGAAAGCGAGCGGCAGCATTCTGGACCAAATGTAACCTGCGGATCAGAGATTTGCTAATCCCAGAATACAGTTGCAGTAATCAAGGCGAGAAAAAATAAAAGCACGAGTAGCTTTCTCAAGATCCTGTGGTGTTATGGGTCCACAGCTCGCTGAGCAAAAGCCGGTTTTAAATAAATAATCACCGTACTTGCAGCGGCTTCATGAGGGGGCGTAGTTGTTGTAGCAAGCCGCCGGGCAATGTGCGGTGTGGGCATTTCTCACCGAGTGCACAGGTGAGGAACTGCCCACATCCGTGATTGCTCCCAAGGCTAATGTGCTACAGCTGCTATGGCCCCTCGCTAGATAAAAGGAGCGCGAGTCGGTTGGGGGAAAAGGAGAAAAAGAAAAGAGAAAAAAAGAGGATGGAGGTTACATGGGAGCGAGAGAGGAAGCAGGTCGGTGCAAGAGAGAGAGAGAGAGACACGCAGTGCGTGTGTGTGGAGAGCGAGCGAACGAGCGCTCGTGGGCAGCTGCGAGGGTCTGGGTGTTAGGCCTACACCCAGGAGTTAGAATTGGAAGTTGCTCCCGCTGAGCAAGCAGTTAGCGGGAGTGACCATGGAAAGGCGACTGGCCGCAGAAGACTGGAAAGGCAGCGGGAGTCGGGAGGCTTGGGCGGTAAACTCCCTGGCATAAGCATCCTGGCTGTCAGGGTAGCCAAGTCTCGGGACTGGGATGAGTGCCAGACCGAAGCCAGGGATCGGGAGGTCTCCAGTCTCGTGTGTGAGTGTTGGGAAAAGGGCAGCTGCAGAGAGAGCGTCTCGCCTGCTGCAAAGCCCAACTGGGAGAAGCAGGTGAGACGCTAACGTAGAAGAGCACTGGACTTGTTGATTTTTAAAGATTGCTTCCTAAGGAACATTTTAACCTCGTTTTTAAGGATTGTTTTTTCTATTGTTTTTAACCTCCACGTTTTATTGGATTATTTATTTATTGAAGATTTGAAAGCACTGCACTGTTTAATGAACACTGTTTTTGTTTTGATGGACTGTTTTTAATAAAAGCACTTTGCACATCTTTACCATCCCCTTGCTTACTTGTTGCCTTCACTGACTAGCTCACTCGGTAACATTATCGAGGGTGTTGGGTTCAAGTGCTTCCAAACAGCAATGGGAGCGTGGAGCCAGAACCCGCATCGTCACAGATCCCAAGAAAATAAAAAAGGCTTGATTTTACCTAATAGACGAAGTTAATTCACAAAGAATATCTACGACCATTAACATCGTCCGGTCTTCCAATGGCTGAATTACTGTTGAAAGAAGGACGTATCGGAATGTAATTGCGTAATTTATGTCTGAGTGATGGGATATGCCATAGGACAAGATTAGTTGTATTCAAAATTGATTGAACAACTGTGACATGTAAAATTTTAACAGGCGAGAAGAATGGTAATGTAGTACATCTTCAGGGAATAACATTAGACGCCACAGGAGATCTTGATATGCTATTCGTATTAAAATGTTGACAGTTTCCCATTAGAATAGCTTTGGCAAAGACGATTAACAAATCACAGGGACAAACTTTCGAAAAAGTCAATTAGAGAGAAAGAAACGATATTCACTCACAGGCAGTTATATGTTGTGTTGTCTTGATGTAACTCCAAATACGGAATCAAAATTCAATGCGATATTGACGAAAAGTGAATTCCAAATATTGTTTTAACTGAAGTTTTACAGTAAAATGTAAGTTTAAAAAGTATTTGCTTGTTTATTTCAAAGCCAAACAGAACGAAAACGTATGATGCAACTAATACCTTTAACATAACATGAAACATAATTCACTTTCAATTTATTGTGTTTTACTATTTTTTTTAATATGATTTATTACAATACAATACAATTTACTGTTGTATAGCCCAAATTCACACAAGAAGTGCCACAATGGGCTTTAACAGGCCCTGCCTCTTGACAGCCCCCCAGCCTTGACTCTCTAAGAAGACAAGGAAAAACTCCCCAAAAAAACCCTTGTAGGGGAAAAAAATGGAAGAAACCTCGGGAAAGGCAGGAATTACTCGCTATAATGTAAAATAGTTAGGTCTATTATGCATATATAACAATTCCCATGAAAATAACAATCTGTTTAAATTGTACATCCGCTTCCCCATACGTGAGTGGCGCACATCCGCAAAGTGGCTAGCACGTAGTGCCCTCCCGGGGGTTGGCAAGCGAAGCAAGCAGGGGGCAGAGCCCCCCTAGTAAACAGAAAAAAAAAATAAAATCATCGAGTGCCTTAATTTTCATAGAAAGTGAAGGAGGCTCAAAGTGCTTTCCATCCCAAGCAAATCATACATACAATTAAATGCAGTGAATTGTGAACTAGGCTGTTATAATAAACAAAACAGAAGCAGCTAAATAAAAGGAAGTTTTTGAAAGGACTAAAACATCAAAAGCAAATGAAATTCATGAATAAAACCTTTGAACTTTCCGGTAAAAAGCACAAACTGTTCTTGCCTGACAAATGCATTCAAGCCGTCTCATGGAATAACAAAAGGTTTTCTTTCTGCTATTTTTTTTAAATGACTTCACAATTTCTTCACAATGCATACATGTCAGATTAGTAAAGGCACAGAGTACTGAACAGGGGCTGGCACTCCCACCCTACATGCAGGTGGTCTCTTCTGTATGGGGTGTTCAACAAGTTTTCAGAATACATCCCACAAACGGAGGGGGTGTACAATGACACATACAGGTTAGGGTGACTGTCCATTGCAGATTGGCCTTGTGCAGGTGTGTGTATGAGCGTGAGTGGCATCCTCACAGGCCCGAGAGTGTTACATTAAAGACCAGAGAGGACAAGACGTTTGGAGATAGCTGCTAAATTTCTATTACATTTCCAAAGTGGGATGAACAAACTACACGCATTATTTCTTAACAGCTTTTAAATCAAAAGAGTGTGAAGCTATTAGAAACCAACCATTACACAAATAAACAAAAACCTGAAGCTGTCATAGTAGGTACCTGTTTCTGGAGTCAGTGACACAGAATTCAAGGTGGATTCAATCTCTCTGTCCATGGAGGAACCATGCTCTTCAAAGCCATATGTAATCGGGAGATCCAGCATGCAGCTATTTTCTGAAGAGTAGCTTGATTTTTCTTCGTTCCTATCCATGATCCTAACGAGAAAAAGCAGACATATTGTTCAATATATATTGTCCATATTTAATAACGTTGACAATGTCTTTCACTGACAGCTAACAAGTCTTTCAAATTTGATTCCCTTCCTTGTGTCAAAGAATCAGCTTCTCTCTCTCCTGCCTTTGGAAAGGGATTGTGGACTGGCTGCCTCAACACCAGTGACTCAATGGATGTTTGCCAGTATAATGTGCAATGTATACGTGAATAGGTAGCCTATGTCAACGGAGGCTGGGGACTCACAGTAAATGTACACACACACACGTACTATATTATGTATACTGTACACTATATGTGCGTTTGTGTATATTGTAAGTGCCCGAGAGGAAGGACAGGCATCCTAGCCAAGATGGAGAAGGATTTCTTGCCCAGGCGGGAGGCCATAATGAAGGACGGCGGGAGCCGAGACTTGACCTGGCCAGAATGCCATACATTCTCCAGCCCAGCACAGAGAGAAGGCCGATAAGTGGACTGGGCGAGCGTTGAGTGCCGGCAGCAGTTCGTTCTCCCACACAGCAGGTGATAGTGTTCCTCCAGGCTAAACCCACTTGAGACACCTGTAGGGTGGCATGAGACTTGGAGAACAGAAGTACGGCCCTGTTGGAGTCTTTGGGGGGTCACAATTGCCAACTACCAGTGAGAGGACTACCCTGAGCTCCAATTCTGGGTCCAGTTTAAAAGAAGCCAACAAACTCACTTTGAGGAGTCAGTAGGTGTATATACATATACACAAACACAATATATATATTATATATATATATATATATACACACATACACACATATACAGGTATTGAGATATTAAAGGCACTATGTATCAGTAGGTAGACAGAAATGGAAAGAGCTATAAAGTCAATAGAAAAAAAAGATATATAAAAGATATGAAAGCCACTATCCTTCTATATAATTTGACACTCTCCGTATGTATGGTGTTTGCGTCAATACACGTATGTCGTGTCAATACCCGGATGTATGGTGTTTGCGTCAATACCTCGACTCAATACAAGTTAGAACCATGCAATGGGACTCTGCCTCTGTAGTTATAATATAATGTGGCAAACGCGGACGCAGTATTGCATGATTGGCTAAGAATGTACGAATGCTACAATGACGCTGCTGGACGGCCGAGTATAGTAAGTCGGCATTGGTTCGAGCAAATAACAGTAAGTTCGGTTAGTTTTTGGAATGTTGGTTTGGTGGGGCGTACTGTCCAGGACTAACATCGTCGACTGACTTAAACCTTTCGACAGCTCCTGAACCGTAAGTAATTTAGAACGTATCCCCATTTGCTTGGTACGTCGAAATCTATCTTTGGGCAGTTCGGTTTTGGCATCCGTCCTTCTGACATCTATTGGCAAACTGAGTAATGACAGCTGAGTATTAACAACGGTCATTGTTTAAATTTTAGCTAATCTCAGATCTAAAATGAGTGTTCGCAACACAGCCAGAAAGCAGCAGCCGCGGAAAGGATGGGTAGGAAACGAAGTCACATGATTGACGAAGACACCAAACCTTTCGATAATCCGATGTATATGGATTGGGATTCTATAGAAACGGTCGTTAAACCAAATGTCAACATTGTGGTTGATGTTAATCAACCATGCTCCCGTCAGGGACTGGCAGGACATGATCCGCCACGCCAACATAATTATTACTCCGACTCTGAAATAGAGTCGTAAAATACCGTTTGTTTTGAAAATTTGTTTGCTGGAAAAAATCAGAATGAGCTCCGCCGAAGAGCTGAGTTCACGTCTCGCATCCCCGTTTAAACAGGAAGCTCTTCATTACATCGGCCAAAAAGGTCTATTTTAAGCACAAATCAGTGCCAAGATAACAAAATCATTTCAAGGACTTAAAAAAACCAATAATTCTTTACAGAAAAAGTATGGATTTCACAAACATAGAATTTGTAGCCCGATTCGATCAGGCTCCCAGTCGCTAGTACAGTATATTATTATAATACATCTGTCTATTATAAAAAAAAAAAAAAATCTTGGGAGGGAGACGAGGGAGACGAGACGTGATCTTCTCGGAAGACACTTTGACATCACGCAAGACAGGGCAGTGAGACAAAAGGACAGCTGCTGTACAGGCTTTTAAATAATTGACACACAGCACCACAAGCAGAACAAGCAGCTCGCCAGCGGCTGATCCGACAGCATCTCCTTAGCATGCATTCAGCCATGCCCTTCACAACACGAGCAGCGTTATATGTCCCAGAGAAAGAAATTTAATTAGGTCCGGGGCAGGAAATAAAGGACAAAGAGTAGATGACAAAATAGAACGTCACAAACAATTCAAAACTGCTGGCGGGATACACATGTAGAGCAGGTTAGAGATAATGGAAAATATGAAAATTCCAAAGTCTCAAAAAAGGATAGTAAAGATCGCAATAGCGCAAACAAACGGAAATTATTACTCGGTGAAACAGTGGAACAGCGAAAAGAGATCGAATATATTGTTAGGATTTAAACTTTACGTCAGAGACTTGTAGATAGTCTAATTCGTTTTGCCAGCAAAAATTAAAAGATTCCAAAAACGTTGCCGCAGTATGATATCCCATGAGACGGAGACTTTTAACATGAGATTCTTTCAAGTCACGCCATACTTAACAACTATTTTCAAACAAGATCACGGTCATCTAACCTCTCATTGGTGTGAATGCTTTTGTCAGACATACTTCCTGAACTCTCAACTCTTATAATTTTACCAGGACAATAATTTTATACGTTCTAGATGACACGTCAACGACAAAGCGAAGAAGAAAGAGCATGTACAAACATTCGAAACAGTCGTTTTATTTATTAGAGAGAAAGAAACGATATTCACTCACGGGCACATATACGTTATGTTGTCACGATGTAAGTCCAAACACGGAATCAAAATTCAATTCAATCTTGAGGAAAACTTAAGTCCAAATATTGTTTTTACACACGTTTTAAAGTAAAAGTGAAAATAATGCATATGTAACAATTCCCATGAAAATATTAATCTCTATAAATTGTATATCCAGTTAACCAAACCCGGGGGTGGGCGGACGGAGCCCCTAGTAGAATATACAATAGAGGGCCGCACATCAAAGCAGCCTATAATTGCCATTGATGTGAAAGACTATATAATACCAGAAGTGAAAGGCACTAAATAATACACATGAAATGACCTATTGAGACAGATTGTTTTAACAGGCAGGATAAGATAGACGGTTATATAACAACTATTTAATGGATATGTAAGGTACTGTATAATTGATCTGCGGTGGGCTGGCGCCCTGCCCGGGGTTTGTTTCCTGCTTTGCGCACTGTGTTGGCTGGGATTGGGTCCAGCAGAACCCCGTGACCCTGTAGTTAGGATATAGCGGGTTGGATGGATGGATAATTGATACACAAAGATCAAAAGCCCCAAAGGCACTATATAACAGACAGATAAGAGCATTAAAAGCCGCAACAATCTGATCCCAGGACCAAAGGACGATGAGACAAGGTACCACCGTGACACCCCACTAGAAATAAACTTAACAAGTATGAAAAACTGTCCGTACGTTTACGTGTTATTTGTTTGCCTTTTCCAAGTTTCAGTCATGCGATCGGTGCACGTACTGTACACACCGTGAACGCCCTTTTTAGGACCCTCCTAATCTGGATCGTTCTCCACCGCCGCCTCCAGCTATTCACAGATACGGACAGAAAGGCTTTGACTTTGCAGCTGTCTTTTGCGTTCCCATGGCAATGATTAAAATAAAAAGTGACATCTCGATTGAACGACGTCTGGAAATGGCTGGACGCTCACGAGAGCACTGAGCAGCCGAAGACTGCCCGGCTTGAATACGATCGTAACAGCTAACGTTTAGCTTGAAAAGACCTTTCAAAATCCCCTACACTTATCGAGCCCATCCGCCGGTACGCCCGCTTGCTTTTATACTCACTTCTTGAGGCTTGCTGTCCGTTTGGAAACACCGCTGTGTTACATTAAAATGCCGCCCCTAAAGAACAGTTATACAGAGTTCCGAGGTGGTAACGTAAGCACTAGAGCCGCGCAGTTTCTTAGTTAATTATCGTAACTCCTGTAAAGGCAACCACTTCATCGCAATGTCGTTTTCACGAGTGTCTTGTTCGTCTTGCCACTGTCATTATTACTTCGTTTAAAAAAGGTAAACCCATCACAAGAATGAAACCTCGATGTTGTACCTGAAGCCCTAATAACCTGCTAGACAATGCATAAGCATCGCACGAACCCTCCGCTATAGTTCAATTACTGCTAACGACGATAAAACAGGCAGGGTAACTTCCCATGAATAAACTTCAAAGCATCAAACACATAAGTGGATAATAATAATAATAATAATAATAATAATAATAATAATAATAATAATGATGCTGAGGTTTAACCAAGAAAAAATGCCGACCCTGGATTACAAAACTGAAACGACCGAAACAATGAACAGAATGAACCACAGACACATGGAAGATGTAACCAAATAGCGTGGTAGAGTGTAGTACTCTAGACACATTCAAAAAACGATTTGATGCTATTTTGGAGACACGAGATGGATGGGATTGGTGAATTAAATGAGTTAAATGATGGACAGGTTAACAGACGAGATTAGACAGGAGTCCCCGTGGACTGTGATGTTTGCTGATGACATTGTGATCTGTAGCGAGAGTAGGGAGCAGGTTGAGGAGACCCTGGAGAGGTGGAGATCTGCTCTAGAGAGGAGAGGAATGAAGGTCAGTAGGACCACCAAGACAGAATACATGTGTTTTAATGACAGGGAGGTCAGTGGAATGGCGAGGATGAGGGGAGTAGAGTTGGTGAAGGTGGATGAGTTTAAATACTTGGAATCAACAGTACAGAGTAATGGGGATTGTGGAAGAGAGATGAAGAAGAGAGTGCAGGCAGGGTGGAGTGGGTGGAGAAGAGTGTCAGGAGTGATTTGTGACAGACGGGTATCAGCAAGAGTGACAGGGAAGGTCTACAGGATGGTAGTGAGACCAGCTATGTTATATGGGCTGGAGACGGTGGCACAGGAGACAGAGCTGGAAGTGACAGAGTTAAAGATGTTAAGATTTGCATTGGGTGTGACGAGGATGGACAGGATTAGAAATGAGGACATTAGAGGGTCAGCTCAGGTTGGGAGGAGACAAAGTCAGAGAGGAGAGATTGCATTGGTTTGGACATGTGCAGAGGAGAGATGCTGGGTATAATGAGAGAAGGATGCTAAGGATAGAGCTGTTAGTCAACAGGAGAAGTGGAAGGACTAAGAGGAGGATGTGGTGAGAGAGGACATGTAGGTGATGGGTGTGACAAAAAAAGATGACGAGGACAGGAAGATATAGAAGAAGATGATCCGCTGTGGCGACCCCTAACGGGAGCAGCCAAAAGAACAAGAAGAATGGCCCATTCTTAATGAAAAAGTGTCTAATGTTCTGTAAAGAGAGTATAATGCCCATTTCAGACACTCTGGCTATTCAAGGTAAGAAAACAGCAAAAAGGTTTAAGTGCAGCAACATGCTTGAGGTGAGGCCCAGGCCAAACAAAACTGCTGGAATCCCACCTTATATAGCCTGCTATGGTGGTGGTCGGCGACTGTGTCTGGTATCTCTGCAGCCTGGAGCCTCCACCATCGAGCCGCAGTTGGAGTTGACTTAACGGAGGATTACATTTCAATGCACATACAAAACCCAGATAAGGCGAGTAACCCGGTTATGTTGCATTTCAGTAAGGATTCTTCCCCCAGCTGGGGTTCAAGTGCCATTTTTATGCCCATCTTGTTGATTTCAGTTCATTTGCCTATGTTAACATTATTGATTATGTAGTTTCCTTATTTTTAAGCATCTTTCCTTATGTACCATGTGTTCTGCTGGTAGTTCCCCAAGAGAAGGGGTTACCAGCCCATCACTGCAAGGGTCTGCCCTCAGCCCTATAAAGGCAGAGGCAACCCACAGTCCTTTGCGGTTCATTGGAATGCACTTGGCAGTTGGCTGCTTGAAGTGTGTGTGAAGCGAATGCATTTGTAAGCTAACTGAATGCAACAGACCTGCGCAGACTACGAAAATCTTTAAGAGTAACCTGGATACGTGTTTACATGGCCACATAACCAGGGAGAGAAATCTATGTGTGTTAACCCGCTTCCTCGGAGACCAATATCCCAGTTTCTCTAACAAGAATAAGCGTTTCCATGGCAGTTTAGAAACTGGGTTTCTGTGAAATTAAACTGCATGTAAACATAATGATAATTTGAGTCAAGTAGCCCTCGCACAACTCTCATCTTAACCATAGTGTAACCAGGAGGAGCTCTAGAGGTCTGCAGCTAAACTCTATTGGTGCCCACTTGGAATTCCAGGGTGGCACCTCCAGCTTGAAGAGGAAAAAGTGGGTTTAGCAAATAAATGCAGAGTTTATTATTGTTTAGTTTAACAGTGAAACAGTGCCATCTACTGGTCTTTTAATAATATATTTAGATTCCACTTCTTTGAGTTTGTCATGGGATCCATCATCTATAAGCCTATTATAAGACAGTGTGGCAGGAGGCTGGGGGCCAGACCCAGCTGGGACGCCTGGAAGGACCGGGAGGTGGTCTATACGTCCCCCGGGCCACGAGGGGGCAACTGCCCTGGATGATGAGGGGACCACGGGGATGGAGCAAGGAGGCTCAAACCCACTGGGGCCCGTGGGCACTGCCAGGGGGCGCCCTGAGCGTCGTGGAGCCCGGGAGATCGACACTTCTGCCACACCTGGGAAGGTGGAGGAAGGACCTTCCAGGGACGCACGGAGTGCTTCCGGGTGCTAGTGCAGCACTTCCGCCACACCAGGAAGTGCCGCCGGAAGGTCCTAAGCAAGCACCTGGAATACATCCGGGTGGATATAAAAGGGGCCGCCTTCCTACAGTCGGGGAGCTGGAGCAGGACGAAGCTCCAGTGACAGGTGGAAGAGAGGCGGCCCATAGATATTGAAGGCCTGTAGAAGGGTGTTGTGGTGCTGGAAGCACTGTGTGTGTGCGGGACTTGGGTTTTGGGACCTTTGTTTATTGTATTTTAAGAACTGTCAGTGCCCGTTTGGTTGTGTCCAGGCTGAATATCTCACAACAGCAAAAGCTATCATTATTTAACCTACAAATTCTTGTGTTTGGGGCAAGTTGTTATTTGTTATCCATCCATCCATTATCCAACCTGCCATATCCTAACTACAGGGTCACAGGGGTCTGCTGGAGCCAATCCCAGCCAACACAGGGCGCAAGGCAGGAAACAAACCCCGGTCTTATAATATTTATATTTTTCTTCAGCTTCAGTATACTCTTAATTTCCTCTAAAAGACAAATAAGTGCCTTTTCCATCTATCTATTATTCTATCTATCTAAAGACTTCATAATTATTGCCTTTCAAGTCTCTTATTGTTTCCTGGTATTTTAGATTGCCAAAGCTTTGTGGACCCCTGACCATCACACACCCATATGAGTTTGTGAGACGTCCCATTCCAAAACCAAAAGCAGCAAAATGGAGTTGCCCCCAAAACAGTCAACAATCTACTTTGTACAAGATTTTGGATTGTGTTTGTGGGAATGCGTGCCCCTTTAGCCAAAAGAGCATTTGTGAGTTTGGTTACTGAGGTTGGAAGAGAAGACCTGGCTCACATTTGGCATGCCAGTTCATGTTCAATAGGGTTGAAGTCAAAGCTCTGTGCAGGTCACTTCAGTTCTTTATGAACCTGGCTTTGTGTGCAGTCAGGCTGGAACATAAAAAATACCTTCCACCAATTACTGCCACAAAGATTGAAAGACTGAATTGTCTAAAATGTTGGTGTATGCTTTAGCATTAGCAGTACTTTTTACAGGAACCAAGGAGCCTAGCCCAAGCCTGCCATTATGATCCTCCACTAAATATTACAACACATAGATAGATAGATAGATAGATAGATAGATAGATAGATAGATAGATA
>JANRMT010061414.1:4309029-4421010 GCA_026402145.1 Polypterus bichir lapradei | reverse complement strand
TAGATAGATAGATAGATAGATAGATAGATAGATAGATAGATAGATAGTGTCACACACGTGCAATTGGGAGGCAGCTAGCAGGCCTAAATAATAGTAGTACCACGCCAGACCAGGGGGTGGTGAGCTGCACTAACTTTCTCTCTCTATCCTCTGCAGACTATCTCCAGAAAATCTCAGTAGGTACCTGTGCTATTGATGATGTCACTTTTCTGTATCAGTGTCATGGATGATGTCACTTCCGGTTTTGGCGCTATGGATGACGCCACTTCCGGTTCATGTCCAGATGACGTCACTTCTTGTCATGGCCTTTAAAGCCACCATCTTGTCAAACCTAGATCAGTTCTGTTTTGGACTTCAACCTGAACATAACTTATCAAAATTTAACCTTTTGCTTCCAGTGCACAATATATGGGTGGCTGCCCCAAACCTTTTTTGATGTACCCATGTCTTTCTTATCACAATAGATAGATAGATAGATAGATAGATAGATAGATAGATAGATAGATAGATTATACTCACACACAGTGGTCTGAACACACCCCAGAATGACTAAAAAGAAAGAAAACTACTCACTTGGCAGTCCTATTCACAGTAAAGCATTATGCTGATGTTCTGATGTTAATCAGCTTGTTGATTCTGTTTGCCTCTCTTGAAGTGGTGTTGCCAGCCCAGCACACCACAGCATAGAAAATCGCACTGGCCACCATTGAATTGTATAAGATATGAAGCATGTCATTAGCCACATTAAAGGAATGCAGCCTTTTAAGTACCTAGAGTCTGCTCTGCCTTTTCTTATAGTTTCACTATGTTAACTAAACCAGTCCATCCTGTCACTGATTTTGACCTCACATTCTTGTAGCAATGCATCTCCTTCACATCCACTCCCGGGTGTACAGCCTGTTTGGTGTGACAAAAGTCAATAAGCAGTTCTTTAGTTAAGCAGATGTTAAGTATCAGACAACCAAAAAACTAAGTTCTCCACCGGACTCCTCTCCTCTCCTCTCCTCTCCTCTGTCTCCTATCCCATATCATGTGGACACTAGAGGGCACTGTTGCTCCTCAAACCCAACACAACAGACACCGGGCACAAGTTAACAGCACAATTAGCTTTTTATTTTAAGGAAACTCTTCACAAAGTGTTTCCCACCACCACTGCCACAAGTAAATAATAACAGCACACACAGTTAATCTTCTTTCTCTGTCTTTCCTCCTCCGCTCCTCCCACAAGCTTCATCTACCTTCCACCCAACTCTGGCTCATTTCTGTGAGGTTGGTCCAATCCTTTTATGTTGGCCAGCCGGGAAGTGCTTCTGCTCCGGGTTAGGCAGAAATATCATGCCCCATGTCTCTTCCACAGCACCCCCTGGCAGCACCCACAGTACCCAACAGGGCTGAGATATCAAACTCCAAGTCCCATTGTGCCCTGTGGGAATTCGGGGCACCAATGTAAACCAGGGCAGCTGCCATATAGCGTTTTGGGGGAGGCAGTGCCCTAAAGCAGTCACCTTCCCCAAATCCTTCCATCTTTTAGTTGGGTTGGGCTGCCAGCCGTCCCTTATAATCAATACAACCCATTAGTGCCAAATAATCTAAGAATTTCTGCAAATGGTGTGGCCTGCAGTTGTATTTATAGTCTGAGGTGTAAAGAGTTATGAGAAAAGAAGACAAGACTGTTCCTTGTGGTGTTTCAGTGTTGCTCACACAGTCCTTGAGTCTCAAAAACTGTGGTCTGCCGACAGATAGTCCATCATCCAGGACACCACAAGCTCAACCATCTGCGTATCTCTTGAGTTTACCCTTTAAAGGAACGGCTGGGTAGTACCGAAGACTCTAGAGAAATCAAACAAAATATTATCCTCACAGTGCAGCCACCTTTGTGCAGGTGATAATAAGTCTTGTGGAGAAGATTGGTCATTGCATCCTCCACTTCAATCTTTGTCTGATAGACAAAGTGGGCCCAGGTGATCTACCACAAGAAGACTTATATAGTCTAGAGACCAGTCTGTCGTAATGTGAAAGTTAAGTGCCACTGGTCTGTAATTATGCGATGAAGAGGGGCCTACCTTCTTTGAAACAGGAACAATGTAGGGTGGTGTACACAGCACTGGCACTAGTAAGTCCAGAAGGTAGCGTTCTTCTGGCATCTGCCAAACTCAAATTCATCCATCAGACAGGCAAAGTATTACTCGGGGTTAACCGTTTTTACATAGAATTCCAAGTCTGAGAGATGCTCTCTGTTAATGCCAAAGAGGTTTAAAATGAAACCCATGAACTCAGTCATTTGGAGGGGTGTCCACATATTTTTGGCCATAATGTACTGGCCTTCCCTCGCGGCTCTGCCCGCGTAGTAGTGAAACAGGTTTATGAGGACAGCCCTGCCCAGCTCCCCACTCCTGATGTCACACTTCCCCCACCCCTTGGTCCGCAGCCTATGTCTTGGATTAGCACGAATATATCGCTCCAGAAAGCGAACTATGATACTTAGCGTAATGAGAAAAGTCACAAAATCAACCGGAATGCTGAAGCAAATTATAGAAAAAAACTCAATCTAAATCCGTTAAGTAGTTCTCTCATGAAAAGCGGACAGACATACAGACAGACGTTGGATTTTATATATAGAGATGATTAGCCCAAGGCTCAGCCACTGGTAGTATTCATAACTGCAATCTGTCATTACTTTCTTCTATCCATGTCTCTGGTGACTCTTCCTATGAAGTCAGTAGATGGATTGGGAGAGCATGTGGGGTCATGAGGTCACTGGAAAGGGGTGTGTGGCACTCCTGATATCTCTGCAGAAGGACGAAGGTCCAAGTCTTTAGAGTCCTGGTACTTCCTGTCTTGCTATATGGTTGCGAGACATGGACGCTATCCAGTGACCTGAGACAAAGACTGGACTCCTAATGTACTTTGTCTCTTCAGAGAATCCTTGGATCCCGCTGGTTTGACTTTGTGTTGCTCACAGAGTCCCGAATGAGGCACACTACCTGCACTGTGAGGGAGCATCAGTTACGGCACTACGACCATGTGGTGTGATTCCCCGAGGGTGAGCCGGCTCGCAGGATCCTCATTGTTGAGGACCAGGCCAAGGGGATGCCCACATAACACCTGGCTGCAGCAGATTGAGGGTGGCAGTGGACCGCATGTCTGCCTGGGGGGTTGCCAACCAGGATCTCAAGCTGTTTTGTCGTGTGGTGGATGCCAGAATGGCTCCCCAACCTGACCTGATCTGACCTGTTCAACATTTTGTAAGGAACACACAAACCTGATGGGAGATGAGCTCAAGACCAGATGTCTGAGCACAAAATTATAGAGCTTGTCTCGATAATTCAACTATCCTTGTGGATCAATTACAACTTGGTTGAAGGCCAATAGTAGGCATAACATGTTGAAACAAAACCCAAAGGGAAATTACACTAAGACTCCAAAAAAAGGCAAAGGGTTATAAACTGTTAAGCAAAACCAGGACAAAAGGCCCAAGACAAACATCCATCTATCCATTATCCAACCCACTATATCCTAACTACAGGGACACGGGGGCTTGCAAACAGTGTGATCCAAAGTTCAAGCCAAGTTCAAAAAGCCGCTAGAATATGAAATGCAAAAACAAGAACATTTAAGACACAAGTGGAGCTGGCAATGGCAACTGTCGCAACTGAGGCAAATTAACACGATGCTCAAGCAATGCCTCTTCTGCAAGGGCCCCCTTTTATTTTCCTTAACCTCACACCATGTGACTGTTGCATAACTGGTGTTGCATAGCAACAGGCAGACACAAGTGGAAAGGGCCGTGTGCAAAGAGCAGGTAAAGGTATGGTTGGCAGCAGAGCTCCGGTCAATCCGAGAACTTCAAGAGCGGCTAACTAAAGTGAACAGAAAGGAAGGGCCGGGCCGTCATTACGGTGACTTTTTGCCCGATTATTTATCTTATTATTGTCGGTGACTTTCTTCCTGTTTTCTGTAGTATGTTTGTTACAATCATAGATTCTGAATGAACTTAATTGTTTTTCATTTTATATATATCATGTCAGTTTTGCCTAACCTTGTCTCAAGTCATAAAGTGCCGACAGCCAGACATGACAGGGTGTTGCTTTGCATATCATCCCCAAGCACAGCTACTTTATCTGAGATGGCGCAGCTGGAAAGACATGTCAGGAAGGCAAACGTATTCGACGGGGCACGCCTGATATTCTGCAGCAGTGTTGCTAGCCACTTTATCACTGTGGCCCCAAAAAGAAACACATAAAGAAGAATTAGGGATATC
Organism: Polypterus bichir lapradei; assembly: GCA_026402145.1. Classification (NCBI taxonomy): domain Eukaryota; kingdom Metazoa; phylum Chordata; class Cladistia; order Polypteriformes; family Polypteridae; genus Polypterus; species Polypterus bichir. The sequence goes on along the minus strand of JANRMT010061414.1, from coordinate 4,416,749 downwards.
AGTAAAAGTACATTAAACAATTGAATTAATATAAAATATCTGGGTAGTACGGTCAAGTCAAATTTACTTGTACAGCACTTTTCAAACAACCAAAAGAGGATCAAAGTTCTTTACAAAAATAACATCAACAACAGATAACAAAAAAGATTTCAAACCATAATGCATTTGAATACAAGTTACTTCCTTTTCACTAAACTTTTAAAAATAGGCATGCTGAGTATTATTTTATGCTATTTTAAGGTCGCTGATCACCAGTATAGTATTTTTGATATTTGTTTCTCTACTGGTGGTCCTTGCCTCCAAGGGCCACTCCCAGAAGGTTGAAAAATGACAAATTGTAAATATAATAATAATTCTTTACATTTATTTAGTGCTTTTCAAACTACTCAAAGCTTTTTTGTTAGTGAGTGGGGTGCCACTTCAACCACTACTAACTAATGTGTAGCACCCACCCGGATGATGTGACAGCAGCCATTTTGTGCCAGTAGGTTCACCACATGAGTTGTTAGGAGGTGAAGCAGAGATAGCCAATCAGAGACAGGGGATGATTAGAGGGCCAGATTGACTAGGCTGTGGAGGGTTAATTTAGCCAGGACATTGGGGTAACCCCTACTCTTTTTGAAGGATGCCCAGAAATCTTTTGTGATCACTGAGAGTCAGGCCCTTGGTTTTACATCTCAACCAAAGGGCGGCACCATTTTTACAGCACAGTGTCCCCATCACTGCACTGAGGCACTGGGATCCACACACATAAACCACAGAGTAGGTACCCCCTGCTGGCCTCACAACACCTCTTCCAACAGCAACCCAAGCTTTTCCTAGATGGTCTCCCTTCTAAGTACTGGCTGGGCCTATTGGACCATCCTGGCTGGCACTGCCTCATGAACCTGACACAGACAAGCGTGGGACAAAAGTTCAAGGCACACAATTTTTATTCTTCCTTTTTTTACCTCGTGGGAAATGCCTTCCCCCATTTCCCACAGGCACAACACAGTCTCAGCACAAGCACAGCACACAAACAATTCTCTTCCTTTCTTCTCCATTCCTCTGGTCAAGCTTCGTCTTCCTCCACCCAACTCTGGCTCCCCGAGTAGTAGCTACTGGCTCCTTTTACAAGGCACCCAGAAGTGCTCCAGGTGCTTGATGACTCCTTTCCGGCAGTACTTCCAGGTGTGGAGGAAGAACTACCCATAAGGACTCAGCAGCTCCTGCGGATCCCAACAGGGCTGCACCAAACTCCCATGAAGAACCTGCGTGAGTCTGAGGCACCGCTGCAACCCACAAGGGGTTGCCATCTAGCATCCCAGGAGACGTAACGCTCTGGCCATGCTTGATCCCCCAGTTCTCCCAGTGTGGAGGTGTCCCAGCTGGGCAAGGGCCCTGGTCACACGCTACAGCTTGAACATGCTGAACTTCAGGTGGATGATCTCTTGTGAAGTGCAGGTGGTATAGCTTGTTGAGCCAGTATGTTCACCACATATTAGAAATTAGGTGGTGAAGGGGTGAGAGAGATAGTTAGCTAAGTAGAGGTTAGGGGGCCAGAATGGATGGGAACATCGGCGTGCACCCAACTCTTTTTGAAAGATTCCCAGGGATCTTTTATAACCACACAGAGTCAGGACCTTGATTTACCCAAAGGACAGTGCCATTTTTACAGCGCAGTGTCCCCGTCACTGCACTGGGACATTGAGATCCACATTCAGACCACAGGGTAAGCCGCCCCATGCTGGCCTCACAAACACCTCTTCCTATAGCAACCCAAGCTTTCCAAGATGGTCTCCCATCCAAGTCCTGGCCGGGCCTGAACAGGCTTAGTTTTAGGTGGATGGCCTGTTCTGAAGTGCATGTGGTATGGCTGCTGGATAAGCAGAAGCATGTGAGGGTCTCGTTTTAGACTTTTAAAAGGTCAGTGATTAAGAATGTGATGTTTTAATCTTTTGCGAAGGATCCATGGACCTCTATCAGAGGGTGAAGAATGACACATTTCTATTAAAATCACGAATAGTTTGACTTTAAATGTTTAAACTGAAACACACATTTTAAAATCTCAAATACTAAACACAACTACTCTTTATTATGTACTTCTACCTCATGAAGTAAATTATTACATTTTCTTACGAATACCCTGAATTCGTTTCAGATTTATGTACTTTTATATTCTGCCCCGGGCTCAGCAACTAAGTTTTCATCCCTAAAGCCTCTACTGGAGTAGTCCTGGAGGCTCCACAGCAGATTCTCAAAGCCCTGGCCTGCACTACTTTTAACTGACTTAATATTGAGCTAGGAGAAAGTCGGGTGAAATTACACCTTTTATTGGCTAACTAAATAAATTACAAATGCAAGCTTTTGAGGCAGCTAAGGCCCCTTCATCAGGCAAGGTGTAACAAAGAAACTGAAAAATACTCTCGCTTATATTGGGGCAGCAAAGTGATTTTTTTTTTCTTTCATCTTGCTCAAATGTTAGCAAAATTAATAAACCTTAGGTGAATTCACCCTGAAAGAAGAGAACAGTGAACTAATAAAATGTAGAGATAAGATAACCATCACTAGAGAAAGTCGTGTAAGGTTTTTTTTGAAGTGCATTGTCTGACCTCTGATGTGGTCAGCTGGTCAATCAGTCTGTTAGTCCACATATCTGGTCATAAAACTCTTATCTCTATTCAGACCATTTTGTAGAGTATTGAATTTACGCATAAGTTTGTATTCCCATTCTCTCCGCTCCTGTTGGGTCTTGAAATTCCCAATAAGCACAGTGACCCTCAGATCCTTTATGCTGTGGCCATTACTGTTAAAGTGTGCTGCCACCGGATGATCAACACTATTCTGATTGATATGAAATCTATGTGAGTTCATTCGCTGGCCCAGTGTCTGACCAGTTTCCCTAGCATACAGTCCAGTGTTGGGGCACCTGATTAGGTAGACCACATTCATGTGAACAAACCCTTTATCTTATGCTCCTGATGGCAATGTGATATAACTACCTGATCTGTCGTGTAGATATGTGCACAGGTGCCACATCTGTTCTGTAGGCAGGGAGATGTGCCACTCGCTGCTGAGCCACACATAGAGTTTCGGACAATCGGCTGTTTGAGGTTTGGTGGCTGTCTGTGTGCAAGGAGGGGAGATTCTGGGAATATATCCTTCAGTTTATTGTCTTTCTGTACCATGGGTTGATGCTCTTTCATAATTTTGCGAAGTGATTCCAGATGTGGATTACAATATTGAGCTAACAGCTTCGCCACAAACTATAAAGCCCAAAATATAAAGTCTTCTATACCGTCAGCAAACTACCCCTAGAAACACCCGACTCAGACCTAGCTTAGTAACGTGTAAAATTAATCACATTTTTGCATTTATCTTCCACTTATTTAACATGCGTCCAACCAAACGTTCGCTTTCAAACAGCTAATTTATTTACCGTTTGCTTTACCGGGAGCAACTTCCACTGCACTCCACGTGCTCTGGGCGGCTGCGTAAACAGATTCCAGTTGATTGATTGATGTTGTCACCAATGGGCTGCCGAGTTTCATCGTACGTAATCCAGATTGCGCGAGAGGGGTGGGCGGTATTTCCGATAATGCGGCAAGCAAGCAGCTATCTGCCGTTCACGTTACTATTGGATGTCTGGCTGGCAGACTTTGACTCTTAGTTGTTTGAGTAACCGCCTTTGGCTATTGCTGCTTATTTCTAAGAGGAAACGCTGGTGAAGAATGTTGCCGTAGGGTGGAGAGAAGGTGAGTTGTGTGTCATTCCCTTGCATTGTGTACGCGGCGTCTTTAAACTGGAAGCCGACAGGAGGGCTGGATCCGGCTTGAGGCGGTTCGGGCTGCAATTGCAATTGTGCTTCTCCCGTTGCTTAAAAGCCGGGAAGTGGGTCAGAGATCACGAAACCAGTCGCAAACGTGCCACGCGACTCTTGGAACGCAAGTTTGAAATGTTAACAGCCGTGATGGCTCTGCGCTTGATTCAGGTCTGTCCGGTCTGTACCTCCGGGGAGCGGTAATGACTTGACTCTAGAGGTAAATGGAGCCAGCGGATTACGGTAACATTAATTACAGATACTTTCAGGCGGTAACAGCTGAGATATCGAGCTCCCCTTGATTTCCAAGTCTGTTGGTCCAAGGTTTAAAGTCTGAAATGGCAATTAAAAGGAAAGCGGAGGAAAATCAACCCGTTTTCTGCCGCGCGTCGTGTTATGCCCCGTGGTTGAGTTTCTAGTAATGAACTTCTTTTGAAGTAGTTTGTATGATCATTTCCTTACTTGAAGCAGATCGTCACAAAGGATAGAAATGACGGAAGGATCGGTTTTTTTTATATTGATTTTTATAAAACAAAGTCTTTGTCATTCATGTTGACGTAAACACGCGTATTTTCTTCATTCTGAACATGTGTCGGTTATAATTCGTTTTGGGCAAATACAACGGATTCAGGGAGTGTCTCATTCCTTGAGCTACAGTATAAGCATTTCGAATTTTACCACCTGTAGGGGATACTGTTGAATTCTGGATTGTTGTGTGTATTGTTAATAGTAATTATTCATCTTCTTTGCACTTCTCTCGAGTTTGAGTTCTCAAGATAACACTAGTTGTACAGTAGGTTGTTGACTTTTCTTGTATCCTTGTAGTGGTGCCATATGTTTTGTAATTTCCTGCTGCAAACAAACAAACAAATAAATAATAAAGTCTACATAACCCTGCAACATGTTTCTTAATATGTCTGAACAACTACCAGTCTCTTTTGACTTGTATTTATAGGAGTGTTTGTGTGTATGTTTATTAATTTTATTGCTGATGACTGTACTTTTGATTGACATGAGCAGAGATGGGGATGTGGTGCCATATCTAGAGGTTGTTGGATCGTTTAACCAGTTGGTGCCCCTTCAACAACCTTAATTTACACGGTTTTCGAAGATGTCAGGTTAATTGATTGTTTTAGGAGACACTCCCCACTTCTTCTTGCACCCCAAGTTATAAACACTATCCCCGTGAACAGGGTGGAATCATTTCAGTTTCATAGCACAACTGTGACTGGCTGTCTGACCCTGGATGGAAATATAACCGCTCTTATTGAAAAGCCTCGGCGGCTGCTGATTTTCCTTCATCAGCTCTGGTCAGTGTTGGTTCAGTTTTACAGCAGTGTCATTGAAAGCATCGTCCCTCTCACTGTCTGGAATGGCAGTGCGTCTGCTCACACAAATAAAATAGCAGCAGGAAAGATTGTAGGCCTAAAAACTGGACTCCATTGTGGTCCTCGTGTATGCATCACAGGTCAGGAAACGAGCCGGAAACATAATCAAAGACTAGACTCGCCCAGATAACCATCACTTTGATTTATTGCCATTGAGGAAATATTACATGGTCAGTAAAGGCAAGAGTTGCTCGACATCAACAGTTTTTTTCTTAATACAGTTACTCTGTTTAAATGCGGTCTCTTATTCATTTCTGTTTTTTTTCCAATTTCTGAACTCCTCCATCCAATCTAAATTACGTTCATCTTGTGTTTATCAAACAAGTCTTTATAAAAGATATTGCTTGGTAGGGGTGCAGCTCTAAGTTACAATATTGTTTGCTTCAGTTTGCAAGGCTTAATTTACTTTAATTGCTGCAGAATATCTGTAGGTTGTAATCTATTAGTTCTTCCCTAAGAACTAAGGCCCTTTTGTAATATTCTCAAATTTCCTTAACCTTAAATTTAAGCCTCTGGCAGTTTAATGCTTACCTTTTCATCATTTTAGGTCACTCGTTGCATTTCAACTGATTAAATTATGAAGAAAAACTGAGGTATTCTAAGATTTCTGACCAGCAGTGTATGTGAGCTAGAAGTAATATTCATTTTGTCCACCCAAGTATATGCATCAGTAGTGGTTTACGATACTGAACATATATTTTTCTATATGCATTTACAGAAAATACTGTATAGCAAGAATTCTAATTCACCCTTTATAACTTAACTATGTTATCTCAAATTGAAATTAGTCTCTCTCTTTATGAGAATCTGTTTAATTCTTTTTCAGAATGTGTAAAGAACTTATTCATGTAATTCTAAAATAAGCATTGCAAATATGTGCTTGCATCACCTTGCTGTTTTTTTTTTTTTTAAATTACATATAAAATAAAAAAAAAAAAGAATTAAAATTTAACTACATATATATATTTTAGATTGGGCTGTTCATATTTTTCTCATTTTAGATGGGGGCTGAATGCTGAGATCTTTGGATTAAATTTGAAGCCTACTTTTGTAATTGCTGTGTTAATCATTTTTGTTTGTTTGAGTTGTATTCAGTTCTAAATGTTTGTTCTGTTGGCTGAAAATACTGTACATCTGCCATCAAGTGCTATTTCTCAAATAAGCAATTTTATAGCTTGACCACACTTGTGCAACAGCGTATCTTCTTACTCCACTGCACCAGTGTTACATTTCCTCATTTGTGATATGTGACCTCTGTTCTCAGGGATTTTCGGTTTTCTGTTTCTTGTTAGTTTAGCCCTGCTTTCTACTTTTGTTAAATTCATATGAGTATTGTTATATATGTAAAATATTTGAAGCATCCTTGACATTCCAGTCAGTCAGTATCCAACCCGCTGTATCCTAACTACAGGGTCACAGGGGCCTGCTGGAGCCAGTCCCAGCCAACACAGGGCCCAAAGCAGGAACAAATCCCGGGCAGGGCGCCAGCCCACCGCAGGGGACACACTAGGGACAATTTAAGATCGCCAATGCACCTAACCTGCATGTCTTTGGATGTGGGAGGAAACCCATGCAGACACGGGGAGAACATGCAAACTCCACACAGGGAGGACCCGGGAAGTGAACCCGGGTCTCCTAACTGCGAGGCAGCAGCGCTACCCACTGCGCCACCATGCTGCTCCTTGACATTCCAGTCATTCCTTTTTCTACCCTGCGTATTGAAGAAAGAAAAGAGCAGATCATAATCAGAAGTGTAGCTTGACCCAGAGATGGATGGAATAAAGTCAGCTGTCCCTTCTTGTGTGTTGTAAATGGCAACTAAAACATGTTGGCTTTAGGTAGGGCATCTGAAGTTAAAAGGTTCAGCACTAATATCCTCCCTCCCTACCAATGATGATGGGGATAAAGTAAATATGAAGTGTAAAAAGTTACATGAAAAGAAAAGTAGTTGTTGGTCTGTCTACATAACTTGCAATCTTGAGATTGTGATGAGCTAAGATGGTTGGGTATATGTCTCTCTATTATAAAAAGAACAAATCTTGCAAGGAGAAGAGATGTGATTTTTCTCAGGGAGACGCTTTCATGTCCCATGAGAGAAGTCTTTGTGCCAAGAGATTTAACTATGCCCGGGGCCGGAAATAAAAGACAAAGAGTAAATGACAAAGTAGAACGTTGATAAGATTTCAAAAACGTTGGCGCGATACACATGTACAGTAGGTTAGAGATAATGGAAGTGCGAAAATGTGAAAGTCTTAAAAAAAAAAAAAAAAAAAAAAAAAAAAAGGATAGTAAAGATTGCATTAGCGCAAACACATGAAAATTATTACGCTGTCAAATAACGGAACAGCGAAAAGAGATTGAATATATTGTGTTGATTTAGACTTGTAGATCGTCTAATTTGTGTTACCATCAGGGAAAAACAAGAGTAGTGTTTCTTCCCAATGAAGAGGCGTATCCGTGAGAATTAAGAGTTGTTGTTTGGTGAAAGTGAAATCCCATGAGAGAAAATGTCAAGCCCCGCTAGACAAGAGCTTATGCTAAGAGATTTTGAAAAGTCCTGCCCACATAACCATGCACACAGCACAATCATTTCTCATTCACTCATGGGCAGTTATACATTGTGTTGTCACGATGTAATTTCAAACACCCGAGGTCAAAGTTCAATGCGATATTGACGAAAAGGTAAAAGCAAAAAGAGATTGAATATATGGACATACGTGATATGACAGAAGTATGTAGATATTGTTTGGCTTTAAACTTTAAGTCGGAGACTTGTAGATTGTCTAATTCATGTTGCCATCAGGGAAGAGTAGTGTTTCTTCCCAATGAAGAGGCCTATCCACAAAAATTAAAAGATTTGTTGTTTGGTGAAAGTGAAATCCACATACGCAATCGACAGAGATGCAAAGTTGCTGGCGCAAAGCGCAGGTTGGGGGGATTAGCAAGCAAAGCCCCCTAGTCACTAAAAGAAAAACGTATGGGATTTTGTTTATTTTTATATTGCAAGAAAACCTTTAGATATACATTGAGGATGTGATTTTGTGCCCAGTGGGGGCTGGGCGGTCTTGTGATCTTGGAACCCCTGCAGATTTTTTTTTTCTCCAGTCCTCTGGAGTTTTTTTTTTTTTTTTTCTGTCCTCCTAGCCATTGGACCTTGCTTTAGGCAATACTTTGTAACAAAGAATAATCTTATTTTTATATTTTTCTTTTTTATTTCGTCATCTTGTAAAGCACTTTGAGCTACATAATTTGTATGAAAATGTGGCATATAAATAAATGTTATTTTAATATAGGTAACCCGCATATTAGTATTCAATAAAAAAATACAAACCCCGTGTTATTCGTAGGCCTATGCAGGTAGATGACTAAATAACTGAACAGTACTTCAGATTTCACATGAGTATGGTGTGTTACCATATGCACCATACTCCTGTGAAATCTGAAGTACCTCCTTTTTATATACCATGTATACTCGCGTGTAAGTTGGGTCTTGAAACCCGAAAAATCGATCATAAAATCAGACCCCAACTTATATGCCCGTTCAAAAATGTGACACTTAATTTTTTTATTGTTTTTTTTACATCTTCTTGCTTCCCCCAATCCTCTCATCAGTTTCTCAGACACATCACATTTTTTTGCAGCAGTGAAGTAACCAATTTCTTTTGCCACTTCAACGGCTTTTAATTTAAAACCAACTTCATATTTCCTTCTGATCGAACGCTTCATCATAGATAAGGGATGCTCTTATGATAAACATGTATGAGGATGTGAGATACAAAAAACACAAAACTGTGCAAATGTCGCCTTGGAATAGTTCAGGTATTACGGTGTGGTCACGCAGGCACAATACACAAAAAAAAAAAAAGGCAGTGTGCTCTGTGGTTACTCTCTCAAGTGGGCTTTAGCATATCATAATCTCTTTGACCAATAATGTCAGTTTTCTGCATTCTACTTATACGGCTGGCATAAAATACTGGAAATTATACTGTAAAATCAAGCCTCGACTTATACGGTATTTTTTATTTAGATAACATTTTGTAATGAGTTGAAGCATCTTGCATTGATAAAATATACTAAAGCAGTAGTGATTTAAATTGTTAATGTTTAAAATGAGTAGGGGTATAATGCACTTGTAACAATTACTACAATACTCCCCAACCTGTAGCTGTCACAGTGCAACTTGGGTGGACAAGTCCGGACCACCAAAGTTGTGCGACTGCTCTTTAAGCTTTCCAGAGTCCCAGAAACATCCATTTCCTTGTGTAACATTCTTCTGAGAGGTCATTGGGTAGTTTTTGCTGTTGGTTGCCAACTGCCTGGAGGACCACTGTGGCAGCAGGTTTTCATTCTAACCCTTTTTTAAATGAGAGCCCTGTTTCTGCTGCTAATTAACTTCTTGTGAATTTATTTTAATTGAATTTCTTCACCATTCCTCTGAGTGGCTTTATTCTTTTCCTTAAATGGCACCCAAACAGAAATGAAACGTGAAGTGAGGGAGCCAACAGAAAACCAACTAAGTCAACAAACTCCAACCAATTTCACTCCAACCAGTTGCTTCATCAGGTGCAGAGTCTCGTTGTTAATTAAACTCTTTCTTTAATTCCATGGCTTGTCGCTGCTCTCGTGATGCATTAGCAGATATTTCTGAAATTGTTGATTTTCTCTTTTCTGGCCAAATGTTTTGGGGACCTGAGCAGATCAGCATTCCTTCATATTTATCTATTTTCAGATATTGTATGATGGATACCAGTTGTTTTGGCTCATTTTGTATCTCATTATTGTTTGGCTGCTAATTTAGACAGTTGTCCCTGGTATACAGTTTTAAAGTTGATGTTATTAGTAACAAATTGTATTACTTTTGTAAAATTATCTTAATGTTCTTTCACCCCTAGGTTTCCACCTTTTTATCTGATGGTTTGGCCGATTGTTTAGTATCATGGCGTCCACTGAAATAACGTTTCAGTTGAGGGGGACAACATTACCTGGTGAGTTTTCTGTAAATAATATTAACAGTAGGAAAAAATTAGAGATTGTTAAGAATGGCTTCCTAGTTTCAAAAGTAGTTGGAGTGAAAACCCAGCAGCAGCCACAGAACTTCCTAATTCGAGGAACAAGAGGACCATTTGAAAAACGGCATTTTTATACAGTGCTCAGCTTAAGAAAATTTATCAGATTCACCTTTACATTTCCACACTATTCCTGCTGTTGGTTTATGCTGTACGCTGATATCCCCCCCCCCCCCTTTATTTATTGGTGAGTCATGTCATAAATCTTAAGTTCTGTAAAGCTAAATCCAGGGTTGCTAGGAACTACAGGAAGAGACTGCATTCACCTTCACCATTTAAATAAAAAATTGTAAGAGCCCACACACTGAGAGCACTTCACTGAAGATAGCAACGTAGTTATTATTAATTAGTTCTTCCAGAAATTTGGTTTAAGAGCTGGGACTGAATTCTAGCAAATTAAAGTGAGTGCAATGGAGAGAGTCATCAAAAAAGGCTTGGTAACCTACTGACTGAGTTTACAAACGTAGCAGAGGAGACTTGAAAATCACTTGCTGAACCACTCAACATACTAACCAACCCTGAAGACCTGTCCTTGTCTATAGCCACCAGCTGCCAGCATCTTCTCGTTAAATTAGTCCTGTTTTGTAATCTTTGAGTAAAATGGAGAGGTGCTGTGCCCTCTGAGACTTGTCAGAAGTCTTAATTGTGTGATATTCCTCATGTACCTTTTTTCTACCAATGTCTTTCTTCCAAAGCCACAAGTCATTTGTGTGTGTGTGTGTGGTGTTTTTTAATCTTTGTCCCTGAATTTTTCCTGTTTTTTTTGTGGTATTTTTCTCCCTGGCTTTTAACTATTTAATTAAAAGCTCAAATGGTTTTTATACTATATTGATCATTTTCACCGTCGTACTTGCTTGAGAGAAACAACTGAAGGGGACGGCATCTTTAATGTTTGAATGGATGTGCACTGTTTTTGCATTTTTCATAAGGTTGCTTTTTCAAGTTTTGACTATGTCTTCTAGATTATAATTTTTCATGTGTATTTTAAATAAAGCTAAGATGCGCTACGAGTCAAAGTTTAGTTTTATTTTGATTTTAACTCATAGTTAACAAAGTTTTCTAATGCATATTTGTGATTATGCCATTTTATTTTAAGTTCTTTTTACTACGTGTTGTGTTTTTTAAAATACCGTATATACTCAACATATAAGTCGGGTCTTGAAACTTGAAAAATAGATCATAAAATCAGTCCGACTTATGTGCCCATTCAAAAATGCGACGCTTACATTTTCTTGCGTCCTCCAATCTTGCCATCAGTTTCTCAGGCGCATTGAAGTATGTTGCAGCAGTGCAGTTACCAATGTCTTTTGCTACTTCAACGACGTTTAATTTCTGATCAAACGCTTCATCGTAGATAAGGGATGCTCTTACGATAAAGGTGTATGAGGTTGTGAGATAACAAAAACACAAAACAGTGCAAACGTTGCTTCGGAATAGTTCGGGTATTACCGTGTGGTCACGTAGGCACAATACATAGAGAAAAATAAAGGCCATGTGCTCTGTGGTTACTGTCTCAGGTGGGCGTTAGCTTATCATAATCTCTTGGACCAATAGCGTGAGTTTTCCACATTCGACTTATACGACAGACATTATAAAGTACCAGTAGCAGCGCACTGCACGATAATGTTCAGTGACCACACTTGACTTGAGCATTTCTAGTTTTTCTCCTCTTTCTCTGTATGTTTATCATTCGCTTGCTCAAAGGTTGATGCGCTTGCTGCTTCCTGAGCAGCTCTTTTTTTCTCCACCCTAGCGGCCCGCTTCTTCTCTTCTTTCGTCGACATCTTTTCATGTTAAAACTGATTAAGTCGGTGTCTGTGTTGCAATTGCTTGGTACGTTTTATTTGATTTTTCACTTGAGCTGGCACTTAAGCCTTCAATCTGCCTCAAGAATGATTTAAGATATGAAGAGGGAGGTGATGGTGGTAGGGATGAGAACAGCGTCCACGCACATGCACCGCACAGCCGCCGTGCTGGCCGCTGCCGAGAGTTGGTTTTACAATAAAATAAAAGGAGGAATAACCTTGGAAGTCAATCATCACCCAGAAAGCGGACAGTAGACGTCACGTAGCATATGTGTACCAAATTTCAGGTCAAATGGTTTGTGAGCTACAGGTGATTTAAAATCCTGGACAGCCACGGTAGTGTATTATATAAGACTAGAAATTATATGTTAAAATCAACTCCCAACTTATCCTCGAGTATATACGGTATGAAGTGAATTATAGGATAGTCCTGCACTTTTCCTGTAGACTGATCCTATTGATACAGTAAATTTCAACATAGGTCTTTAAACACTAGGGGTATATATGTATGTGTGTGTGTGTGTGTGTGTGTATATAAAATATATAATGTATATAGTATTGCCTAATCTTATTTTTATATTTTTCTTTTTTCTTTCTTCATCTTGTAAACACTTTGAGCTACATCATTTGTATGAAAACGTGCTATAGAAATAAATGTTGTTATACACATACACGCACACAAATTTTACTTTTAATTGTTTTAATGTGTGTGTCTCTGTCTCTCTCATATGAATACTTCAGGTGAATTGCTAGCAGTTTGTGGCAGCTGTGAAGCTCTTGGCAATTGGTGTCCACAGAAAGCTATCGTCCTTGCATTAGATGCAAATGACAGGTAAAAACCATGTTCTATTGAATCAAAATACTATTTTCTTGGAGCTTATTTGTTAAAGAATTGGTATGTTAGGTTCTAACCCCCCCCCCCCCCCCACCTTTGACATACTTTCATACTGAAATGAGAAATTTGTCTAAAGTTGAATACAGTATGAGTTTATTCAGGGTGTGTTCAAAAATGTAGTTGTTCTAGTTTACTATATAAAAATCAATGTTCCATCTTGTAGTACAGAACAGTTCCATGCCACAGTTCAGTTTCTTTTTAAATTGTGGCCTATTTTGTTAATTTCCTGTGCCTAAAATCATAAATATTATTCCATTGTTGAATTTTTAAAGTATTATCTCATCTTTCAAATTTTTTTTTTTTATTTTAATCGAAGTTCTAGCCATGATGTTGGGTAAACTGTTACCCCTTTCTGCTTTTCTCTGTAAAGCTGTGTATTTTTGACTGGTGATGTTAGATGATTGTTGTAAAATCTTTCCCTCTTGCGTTAACTTGCAGCACTTTATGGAAGAAAACTGTTTGCCTTCCTATTGGTGACCCCATTCATTATAGATATTTTAAAGGATTTTTCCTTGAGTCTAAAAAGGTGAGTCCAACCTTGTTTTCCTGTGACACTTTAAAGGGAATGCTACAGGGCGGGTGTTTAGAGCTTTAGCGTAGCTAGGCGTTCGTTTCATGGAGATGATGGCATGGCTACTTTTTGCAGCATGTATAGGATTCTGTTTTACAGTATTTTCTGATCAGAAGTAAAATCTTGATGTCTCCAGAAGTTTTCAGCATCCATCCGTGTGTAGTACTGAAATATTCAATGTTTATCTCATTTAGACAGAGCTAAGGTGCAAAGGGAAAACTGAAGGTGGTTATGCATTTTTATTTATTTTTTGAACCTCTCTTTTGGAAAATGCAAAAGCAGATGAGTTAAATGATCATGTTTTATTACATAGTATGTTGCAAAAATATTCAGTCCCTTAAACAATTCTCCATTTTTAACTGAATAATATAAACAACACAAAGTTGATTTTTTTTTTTTTTTTTTGAACCATTTGAACTTTTTTCTTATTATTTTTGGAAGAGAAAAAGGGAATATACAGTTTTCTTAAGTATTCATCTCCAGTGTTGTAGAAAAACAGCTTGCTAAGGAGGATGCTGATTGTGCGTACCATTGAATTATTACAGCTGCAACGCAGAATATAAAGAAACCGCACAGAGAAGGGATTGTGAATCTCAAGGGCAGCTGTGAAAGTAAGGATTTAAAGAAAAATCAAAAAGATTGTGGATGAATTGGGGGGGTTGTAACTGGCAGGAGACAAAGAGTAAAGATGAGAGAAGAATGGGGTCCTCAGTAAAATCTGTCCTGGATCTATTACTTTGTATATGAGAAAGTGAAAAAGCCACATACAAAGTATAGGGGAAGTATTGTAATCATCCAAAAATCCGACCTCTAGGTTTTTATGAATCTCGATGTTTTAGACCTCCCTGAGTCCGAAATCATTTTTGGAATTATGTCTGTCTGTGTGTGCGTGTCTCTGTGCATGTGTGAGTAAACATGATAGTTAAGTCAACTTTTATTGGCTAACTAAAAACATTACAATATGCAAGCTTTTGAGGCAACTCATTTTTGATACAAGATAATTACAAATGATGAAGAAGGGACCTGATTTACCTTGAAAGCTTACATATTGTAATCTTTTTAGTTAGCCAATAAAAGGAGTCATTTTTCTTGACTTCTCACTACATTCGTAATGGCTAACGCGTTATTAGTACTACAGTTAAGTCAACCAAAGTTTTCATATCAGTATTCGGTACAAAACGTAGATTTCTATCAACTTTTGAGATATTTTCCGCTAACCGGAAGTGGTACTTTTTTTTTTTTTTCATGCAGCTGTAGAGTCCGATTTATTCAACTTTAGTTTTATAATATTTATTTGATTTGATTTGTTCTTGATTGTTCTTTAATGTACATAATATAATCCTTGTCTTGCGTTTTACTTCTCAAATATCCATCGCCATATCTGAGCGTATGTGAAAATCTAGGGGAGACCACTCCTGATTTTTATTTATTAATGACAGATATTCCGGTATAGTTAGCAAACTTGTGAAATGAAAGAATCTCTGTGGCTTAAACACTTCCATTGTTGTGAATTTTGATGTTTGTGTAAGCAGTGATCGTTTCAGCACATGTCAGGCAGGTGGTGTTGTGTGTCAGCTAATAATTGTTGTTTACACCTCAAGCTTTCCCTTGGTAACTGAACATTTACCTTTGTATACACCGCTCCTGTCATATATATGTATCCTTAAAATTTTAAATAAGAAAATAAAACGGAAACAAATGATTAATGGATTGCATTTATTTACATAGAAATAATGAATATAATGTGTTAAGCAGATATTTTGTAATATTAATCTGTATCCTACTTGTTAAGAGATGGACAAGACAGCGGATGTTTTAGTTTGTCTCCTGGCTGTATATTCTTTTATTCCCCTTCCTAAACACTTTGTTTTTCTTTTTTTTTTTTAAATACATGCAATGTAATGATATGCAATAATACAAAATATGATCGGTTTGTTTTGTAACAATTTTTGGCTGATTAATTTCAAAAGGGGACATGGCAGGAGAAAATCTTTATTTCTAATTTCTTATTTATAGCAAGTAAGTGATCTGTGTCAGGTGATTGTCAATAAGTGGGAGACTCATCACTTTCCACGTGCCTTGAATCCTACAGGTCTGTAATTTCTCTTCTCAGTTTTGAATTGTCTTGTTAGACTGTTACACATAAAATATGTAGCAGTAAATAGTGCCTATGATTTATCATAATGTAAAATGTGGCATAGTGGTTAAGACCTTGGGGTTCAAACCCTAGTGGGTTTAAATTCCACTACTGACACACTGTGTGACCCTGAGAAAGTCACGTCACCAGCCTGTTTGCTAATTGGGGGAAAAAAAAAATGTACCCAGTTATATCTCAAATGTTGCAAGTCGCCTTGAATAAAGGTGTCAGTCGAGTAACAATATAATAGTGGTTTCAATGCTATCAAACTGAAAATGCTGTTGCTTTTATTACAGATTTTTAAAAATCTGTTTACAGCTTCTTATGATTTTTTTTTTTTTTCATTTTCCGATATATTTTTAGAATAGTTCAGTAATCCCATTTCTTTCTGTGAATGTCTATCCATGGAAGTCCTTCCTGTTTTTTCCCTTTTAATTTTTCTTTGGTATGCATTACTTACTTAATTGAATTTAATGTTTATTGCTTTGTAATGGCGCGTGCCCTTTTTTAGTGGAAGTACATTTTCTGTACATGAATATTCTTTATTTTTCATTTCTAGAACCCGAGTTGTTTGTAGATGACGGTGAATTTGGTGTTTATAGTAAGTGTTGTTTTATTTTATATGAAACCGGCATTTATTCAACTTTTTACTAGCAGCTACCATTTGAATATTTTGTAAAGCTGCTAGTTAAAGGAATAATTCACCCACAAATGAACCAAATAGATGGATACATAGAGAGATATATAGAATGATACATATGTGCTGCTTACACCAGATAGTTTGTAGGAGTGGCTAAGAAAATTAGTTTTATTTATTTATTTTTTATTTGTTTTTTAACATAGAGTGGTGATCACATTTCTGATAGAACAAGCACCTATGATGATCAACGCTGGATGACCTCAAATATCATCAAAAATATCTATGGGTGGGGAACAAGTCTCCTGTAACTCATGCCACACAATTCATGTGTCAAGTCATTCAATTGTATACTCGCAACATGCAAACTGTTTGTTAAAATATTTTTAAATGCCTGCGGAAAATAAAAATAGTCCACAAACAGGAAACCCCTCTCACATGGAGTCACACTTTTGAATTGAAGGCTGGGCTCTTGACCAACTAAATGACGGAAGGAGGTCGGTCTTCAGAAATGCATGTCTTTTGCACATTGTGATCATGCAACTGGATGATGTGATTTTTGGAATTGACGACGTGAGTTACAGGACATTTTTTCCATAGACGTTTTCTCTCTTTTTAATAATATTGTTTGCTGGTTGTCCAGTATTGGTCACCTTAGGCTTGCATCCTGTCAGAAACGTTGCTGTCTCCTTTCTCCATTAAAACAGAAGATACAATTATTATTTTTTTTTTTTACCCCCCCCCATTCCCATCACTATAAACTACATGTGGTTAGTAACCTATAATGATTTTTGCGTGAATTATTTAATTTGTATATGTATGCATTTAACATTTTGAGTTTTTGAGTAAATTTGTGAGAAATACATTCATCAAATTTGTTTTGTGCATTTAATTTTCTAGATGGTGTCGAATGTCTAGACTCTGGGTGGCTAACGCACCAAACTCAGATTCGTCTGAGATTTCATTACTCTGAAAAGCCACCATTATCAGTATCTAAAAAGAAGTTTAAGAATTCAAGATTTAGGTAAGAATATTTGCTTAAACTCTGTCTCGTGTTACCTAAAAGTAATAAAATGAAGTGTTGTTTATTAATTGAAAGGCACAGGTAGATCGTGTTTAACTTTGGTACATTGGTGGTTGCAGTACCTCTCTGATAGTTGTACAGAGACTTGCAGGTTTTTATTATAAACTGATTTCTGTGATTTGTAGCATACCAGTATTCAGCATGACCAGTGACTTCATGTGCGTATATGTAATTTATCCTTTTGTTAAAGGTTGCGGCATAATGACTCTTACTACACTAATTGGTTTCTAAGTAATTAAGCTTAATTGGAGGAATAAAAAACCCACCTACTATTATATGATGGAAAAGAGAAATGTACAGTTTTTTGAGTTAAAATTGATTTAAATTCACTTATTGAGAATACATTTTCAGGATTTGGCAATCCTCTATCCTTTAACGTCCTGAACTAGCCCTTTAACAATTAATGAGCAGTCTTAAGCCAATTTCACATCAGGTGACTTTTTGTCATGGAGTATGTTGGATTTGCTGAACACATTCACTGATCTTGTCACTACACCATGTCGTCAAATTACATAATTGAAAATGTCAGCCAATGTCACATTTGCCGACTGAGCACTGATCTTCCAGTCCTCTCG
Source organism: Polypterus bichir lapradei (assembly GCA_026402145.1). NCBI lineage: Eukaryota > Metazoa > Chordata > Cladistia > Polypteriformes > Polypteridae > Polypterus > Polypterus bichir. The sequence continues at coordinate 4,398,792 of JANRMT010061414.1, read as the reverse complement.
TGGTTGCCCCTTTTCGTGACTTCCAGTAGCCAACTGCAGTCCAGACAAAGTGGAATACACAAGTTTTTCTGTTATGGTATGTATATATGAGATGAACTTGGGAAAGACACTATATAAATAATGTATTTTTATTATTAATACTAGGGTGCTTCGCTCACCCACCCCCAAGTTTGGTTTACCAGATATACAATTTAAAGAGATTGTTATTTTCATGGGAATTGTTAGATATGCATTATTTTCACTTTTACTTTAAAACTTTTGTAAAAAAAAAAAATACTTGTCCTTTATTTCCGGCCCCGGGCGTGGTTAAATCCCTTTCTCACAGGACGTATAACGCTGCTCGCGTTGTGAAGGGGGGGACGGCTGAACGCACGCTAAGGGGAAGCAGTTGGATCATCTGCTGGCTTGCTGCTGTTGGCTTACTGCGTCTTCTGCTTGTCGCGCTGCGCGTCGATCATTTAAAAGCCTCTACAGCAGCTGTCCTTTTGCCACTCTGCCACTCACGTTGTGAAGGGGGATTGCTGAACGCATGCTAAGGAGAAGCAGTCAGATCATCTGCTGGCTTGCTGCTGGCGAGCTGCGTGTTCTGCTTGTCCCTTGTCGTTGTTTTAAGAGCTGGGAGCACATGGAGTGTGTCTGCCAAAAGCATTCCAACAACTGCTAGGTTAGATGTCCGTGAACTTGTTTTAAATGTTGTCTCACTGTCTTGTGTCGCACGATGTTAAAGTGTCTCTCGCGGGATGTCAAATTGTCTTCCGAGAAGATCACGCCTCGTCTCCATTGTCTCCCTCCCAAGATTTTTTTTTTTTTTTTAATAATAGAGAGGCATCATAGAGACAAGCTTCTGTTCTATTCAGGTCTACCGCCTGATGGAACAGCGCTGTACCGGCTGTGTGAATGGTTAACATTTGTGGTATGTTCAGCCGCAGTCTTTTCTTTCTTTTTTTTCCCCCATTCTGTTTTAAAATATAAAACACAAGACATTAGACAGATGTATTTCTCCTCTGTGCATGAGGTTCCAAACATGTATGTCCCTTATTCCTCGTTGCTTCATTCTATGCACTGTACTACTTGCTGAATGCTTGCTGGCTTTCAGCTGTCACACTTGAAGAGCCCACCCCTCCAACCAAATAGAAAATCAAACCTGTTTGATTTTACCCTAGTCAGATGCAGACTATTTGGTCTCAGTCGTAAGGTGTATCACATTAGATGATTGGCTTCACCATATTTAATGGATTTTTCTTCCTAATACTTGGGTTTGTTCTCTTATTTTTGTAGGGTAAAGCTGAACTTGGAAGGCTTTGAAGATGATGAGTGTGAAGAAGAACATTCCCCTACGTCATGGCACAAAATGACTACTACTCTTGGCATTAGCTTAATTAGTAGTGACAACTATACCTGCAGACACTCCCAACCCGATTCTGGGTATGCGTTGGACCCTGAAAGATGGACAGAGTACAGTATTCACACAATGGATCCTGACAACCTGGAACTGACCCTAGAATTTTTTGAGGTACTCCCTTTTTTTTTTTTTTTTTTAAGATGCTCCTCTAGTTGTTGATATAAACTTGTGTCTTCTGCACTTTGAGCTACATTATTTGTATGAAAATCTGCTATATAAATAAATGTTGTTGTATTCTTCAGGAATTCTAAATTGTGGTGCTGTAAATATTGTGTACAGTGAGCTTTAATTAGTCTTTTATTGTAGTAAAGTGTATGAATTACGTTTCTGCTTTCCTGTACATTAGTTTTACAGTGTGTTAGACCTTATTGCAATCGCTGCCTCCTGTAGGTGTGAATTTGTACTTCCTTTGAGAAATTACAGCAGACTTCTAATTTTACCCCAAGGGTGGACATTGTAAGCAGTGCATTGTATGATTACACAAGAGGCAGTTTCTCAAATGGTTTGTTGGCTACTAATTATCATAACATTTTAAAAAGGAATTCTGACTGTAATAATAATTAATTATGACTAGGCAAAATGTAAAAATAAGGTATTCTCTTAGTTTTACACGGACAAGAAAAGCAAAAGTGCATCCACTCGAATTTGAATTTCTCTGGTATCATCAATGTTGACTTAACATTTTAATTCAATGTTTTCACTTAAGCAATACATTTTAAGTAAGGTTATTGAGCTGTTCCTTGCAAGGACCTTGTGATGTTTTTTGATATTTGTCTTAAATCTTATTCATTTTTATTTATGGAGTATATAAAGTTTTTCATCAGCATACCTTCTGTTAAAAGAGAGGCTATAAACTATCGGTTGTGATCATTTGATGACTGCCTTTGACATTTTTACGAAGATTTGTCTACTTTTACTGTGGTATCCATGTATAATTATGTTAGGTTTTAGTCTTGTTTCCTTTTTTTTCGGCTTTTGTATTAGTATTCCAAATATGAATCGTTTTTGTTTTTCTACATTCCAGTTGCTTTAAGAGATAATTGTTTAGGACTGTTTTCAAAGATCTCAAATTATTTTCCAAAGATGACATGAGACTTGCTTTTCCAACAACTGTGCCTTGAATATCCAAAATTGTAGGTGAAAAGCAAGAAAAAGCAACTCATTGATTCATGTATTCTGCTGTAGTATACCAACATTATTATATGCTATTATTATTGTTATTAGAATTTTAAAAATGTTGATTTATTAATGGTAGAAGTATAAACTCAAATTACCAAACACAACGGCGGGGTAGGAAAGGTTGCCATGGGGTAAACCCAGCGAAAAATGTTGTGAACCCCTGACATAAAGCTTGGCAGTGTATATTGATTTTCTTAGTTTTCAATTTTTACAACAAAAGTGAAAATTGGTTTGTTTAATACTGTAATTTATTATTGTAATAAGCTATTATGCAGCATAAATTATTTATTATATATATTTACCCATTGTGTCTTTTTATCAGGAGGATCTAAGCGATCATGTAGTTCAAGGAGATGCTCGTCCAGGGCATGTGGGCACAGCTTGCTTGTTATCATCTTCGTTTTTTGAAAGCGGCAAAAATCCTGGAATTATTACGTTGCCCATAATGAGCAGGAATTCTAGACAAACTATTGGAAAACTCAGAGGTATGAGTTCAAGATTGCAAGATAACACTATGGCTGAACTTTTCTATTTATATATACTAGGGGGCTTTGCACCCTGCTCGTATCGCTTGCCAACCCCCGTGACTGCGTTGCATGCTAGCCTCTTTGCGGTTCTGTCGCTCGCGTATGGGGATGCGGTTGTACAATTTAAACAGATTTTTATTTTCATGGGAATTGTTACATATGCGTAATAGTACTATTTTACATTACAGTGAGTAATTAATCATATTAAAAAAAGAGTAAAACACAATTTGAAAGTAAATTGTTTCATGTAGCGTTCAAGTTTTTCATTGTGTTGTTCGATTTCGTTCTGTTTGGCTTTGAAATTAACACGCAAATATTTTTTAAACTTACACTTTTACTGTAAAACTTCATTAAAAACAATTTTTTTCATCAATATCGCATTGAATTTTGATTCTGTGTTTGGACTTACATTGTGACAACATAATGTATAACTACCTGTGAGACAATTTCGTTTCTGTCTCTCTAATAAATAAACCGACTTTTTCAAATGTTTGTCTCTATGATTTGTTAATTTTCTTTGCAAAATCGTTTCTAACGGGAAACGTTTAACGTTTTAATACAAATGGCATATCAAGATCTCCTTTGTTGTCTAATGTTATCCAGGGAAGATGTACTACCTTAGCTTTCTTGGATACATCCTTCTTTCAACAGTAATTCAGGCAGTGGAAGACCTGATTATGCTAACAGCTGTAGTTATTCTTCGGAAATACTGTAAGCTGATGTTGTCATCTTCCGCACGATCACCACCAACTGTTTCAGCATAATCTATTGATATGCATTTAACCAATTTGCCATGTCATTTTTTACGTTAATTCGCTTAACTCCATTGTTTCTCGGTGATGGGATTGCCCATGTACTCATTTCTTCTGTTGATATTCCTTTGGGATGTAATTCTTCAATAAGATTTGGACGTAATAAGTCTTCTTTAATTGGGAACTTAAAGTGAGGAAAACATAAAAATTTATAAGAGCTGAGAGATCAGGAAGTGTGTCTGTCAAAAGCATTCACACGAATGAGAGGTGAGTGGACCGTGTGCATGGTTGAATATGGTTGTGAGGAGGGCGGGACTTAAAGCAATCTCATGTCAAAAGTCTCGTCTCGCGGGACCTGGGGAAAAAAATGTCTTCAAAAAAGTCTTGTCGCAGGATTTTTTTTATATTATGTCTATCTCTATCTATCTATCTAATCCTGCCAACTACGCTGTCTACAGTTAAGTCCATAAATATTTGGACAGAGACAACTTTTTTCTAATTTTGGTTCTGTACATTACCACAATGAATTTTAAATGAAACAACTCGGATGCAGTTGAAGTGGAGACTTTCAGCTTTAATTCAGTGGGTTGAACAAAACGATTGCATAAAAATGTGAGGCAACTAAAGCATTTTTTTTTTTTTTAACACAATCCCTTCATTTCAGGAGCTAAAAAGTAATTGGACAATTGACTCAAAGGCTATTTCATGGGCAGGTGTGGGCAAGTCTGTCGTTCTGTCCTTATCAATTAAACAGATAAAAGGCCTGGAGTTGATTTGAGGTGTGGTGCTTGCATGTGGAAAGTTTTGCTGTGAACAGACAACATGCGGTCAAAGGAGCTCTCCATGCAGGTGAAAGAGGCCATCCTTAAGCTGCAAAAACAGAAAAAACCCATCCGAGAAATTACTACAATATTACAAGTGGCAAAATCTACAGTTTAGTACATCTTGAGAAAGAAAGCAAGCACTGGTGAACTCAGCAACGCAAAAAGACCTAGACGTCCACGGAAGACAACAATGGTGGATGATCACAGAATCATTTCCATGGTGAAGAAAAACCCCGTCACAACAGCCAACCAAGTGAACGACACTCTACAGGGCTTGTTAGGCGTATCGATATCCAAGTCTACCATAAAGAGAAAACTGCATGAAAGTAAATACAGAGGGTGCACTGCAAGGTGCAGAGCCACTCATAAGCCTCAAGAATAGAAAGGCTAGATTGGACTTTGACTTTGCTAAAGAACATCTCAAAAAGCCAGCACAGTTCTGGAAAAACATTCTTTGGACAGATGAAACCAAGATCAACCTCTACCAGAATGATGGCAAGAAAAGAGTATGGAGAAGGCGTGGAACAGCTCATTATCCAAAGCATACCACATCATCTGTAAAACACGGTGGAGTCAGGCAGTGTGATGGCTTGGGCGTGCATGGCTGCCAGTGGCACTGGGACACTAGTGTTTATTGATGATGTGACACAGGACAGGAGCAGCTGAATGAATTCTGAGGTGTTCAGAGACATGCTGTCTGCTCAAATCCAGCTAAATGCAGTCAAATTTAGCCCAAATTGATGGGGCGGCGTTTCATGATACAGATGGACAATGACCCAAAACATGCTGCCAAAGCAACCCAGGAGTTTATTAAAGCAAAGAAGTGGAAAATTCTTGAATGGCCAAGACAGTCACCTGATCTTAAACCAACTGAGCATGCATTTCACTTGTTGAAGACTACACTTCAGACAGAAAGGCCCACAGACAAACAGCAACTGAAAGCCGCTGCAGTAAAGGCCTGGCAGAGCATTAAAAAGGAGGAAACCCAGCATCTGGTGATGTCCAGGAGTTCAAGACTTCAGGCTGGCATTGCCAGCAAAGGGTTTTCAACCAAGTATTAGAAATGAACATTTTTATTTCCAGTTATTTAATTTGTCCAATTACTTTTTAACCCCTGAAATAAAGGGATTGTGTTAATAAAATGCTTTAGTTGCCTCACATTTTTATGCAATCGTTTTGTTCAACGCACTGAATTAGTCTGCAATTCAACGTCATCTGAGTTGTTTCATTTAAAATTCATTGTGGTAATGTACAGAACCAAAATTAGAAAAAAGTTGTGTCTGTCCAAATATTTATGGACCTAACTATCTATAAAAAATAAGTTTAGGTTGACAAAAGCTCTCTGAAATGGGTGGAAAACTTTGAATCCAAACAGTCCAGTTAGTTTGTTATTAAAATGGAGTATTAAATCAACGATTAAATGTTTTCTGTATTTGTTTATGTTCTAAATGAAAACATTTTTAAAAGGTATTAATGGAATAAGTGTTTCTTTTTTTAGCTGTAATGACAACAGAAACTGACAAATATGATCAAAGATATTTGTAATAGCTAATTTTAGATGAGAAAGCAAGTTAAAGTGTTTTCTTTCCCTTTCAGTCGATTATATTATAATTCGACCAATTGAAGGTCTTGCCTGTGACATGAGTAATTCGTACACAAAATACTGGAAAGCAAGAACTGCTCTGGATGTGGGGCACAGAGGAGCTGGAAGTTCATCACACTTGGCAAAGTAAGTTTGCATAGCTGAACTGTATACAGAATAGTGTCTGCAGTTATGACATTTGAGTTTATCTTTAAACTAGCAAAATACCCGCGCTTCGCAGCGGTGAAGTACTGCCTTAAAATTTTTATTAAGAAGACAATTTAACCTTTTTAAACTGAGGGAAAATATGCCAATAATTATTTGTTAAGGATCTCTTTGTATACCATGTTGTCAGGTCGGTACTCCGGTTGTAATATGACCAAGCTGTGCGCTGAGCTTAGTCTTGAGCATGTAACTTTCAGTTGGCCATGTAAACAGTAATCTTGTCTCAAATCTCACAGCTTGGATTGCTGTTGTCATAATCGGTTTGAGTTTCATGGTTTGTTTCAATTACGATAGTATTTGCAGGATTTGTTGTGTTGAAGTGACATTCGGCATCTGTCAAGCATTGTAAGCACACAACCGGTTTCATTGATAAAATCACATCCAGCTTTTGAGAGTTTAAACACTCATAAACATCCAAGTGTCCACTACTGAAATCGTCACCTGTGAATCTAAGATGTTTAAGAGGCATTGGCGGTTGTCGAAAGGTGTAAAATATTTGGCCATTTCGGTACACTTGAAAGCGACAACCGAACAATTCAGTGGCAGCCATTAACTCACATGCAGAACCATAGGTGAAGGGCTTAAGCCTTTCACTCTTATAGTGCTCCTGTGTAGTATAATTATCTCCTGTACCGTCATCAGTCCATACCTTGAACCTGTCCCAGTCATTCAATACATAAGACACAATGTTCCTCCGGATATCAAGAGTGAGCCTGATATGGCCGTGCAATATGTGACAAAGAGAATGGAAAAGGTACGTGCCATCTCCGGGCATGGAAACCACTTGGTAAGTGACAGTTCTTTGATCGATAGTGATCACCTCGATAGACATGGTAATGGGGGTTGGAATGATAAAGGAAATGGGTACCTGAGCAATGTAAAGTAAGTCTAAAATACCTATACAATAACTATAATTGTAATAAACAAACAATAAACAGCGGAGAAGCCGTGGATTAAACAAAAAGGCTGTAGTTATCAGTAGGGAGACGTGAATCCCGTGGCGAAGCAAGGAAGGGAATGTATAGACTGGAGCGACGGACGGTCTTATATAGGCAGGCAGCCAACAACGTGGGAGGCGTTGGGATGGGGGGACCCAACGCCACCTCACACAGTGACTGAGCTGCAGGCTATGGACGTATATATGTACGTAAGTAGGATTCAGTTAGCGTTGGGAACCCATGTACCAAATTTCTTGAAGATGAGCCCATAAGTAACAAAGACTGTTGAAAAGTTCAATATGGTGTCCAACAGTGGCATCATACCACCGAAATAAGTACGTACATTGGTTTCGGTTAGTGCAGGGAAGCCGCCTATAAAATTTCGAGAAGATCGGGCCGTAAATAAGAAAGTTCAACATGGCGGACGTTGTTGACCATTATGACCGTTACGCGTAGAATTTCTAAATGAAACCTGCTAAACTTTTGTAAGTAAGCTGTAAGGAATGAGCCTGCCAAATTTCAGCCTTCTACCTGCACGGGAAGTTTGAGAATTAGTGACGTTGGAAAGTTCAATATGGCGGCCAACAGTGGTGTCATACCAACGAAATAAGTACGTACATCGGTTTCCGTTAAAAGTTTAATATGGCGGCCGACAGTGGCATCATACCACCGAAATAAGTACCAAATTTTAGTCTTCTACCTACACGGGAAGCTGAAAAATTAGTTACGTTGGAAAGTTCAATATGGCGGCTGACAGTGGCGTCATACCACCAAAATAAGTATGTACATTGGTTTCGGTTAGCGCAGGGAAGCCGCCTACCAAATTTCGTGAAGATGGGGCCATGAATAAGTAAGTTCAATATGGCGGACGTCGTTGACCGTTATGACCATTACGCGTAGAATTTCGAAATGAAACCTGCTTAACTTTTGTAAGTAAGCTGTAAGGAATGGGCCTGCCAAATTTCAGCCTTCTACCTACACGGGAAGTTGGAGAATTTGTGATGTTTGGAAAATTCAATATGGCGGCCGACAGTGGCGTCATACCACCGAAATAAGTACGTACATCGGTTTTGGTTAGCGCAGGGAAGCCACCTACCAAATTTCGTAAAGACGGGGTCATTCTTCTACCTACACGGGAAGTTGGAAAATTGGTGATGTTGGAAAGTTCAATATGGCGGCCGACAGTGGCGTCTTACCATCGAAATAAGTAAGTACATCGGTTTCGGTTAGCGCAGGGAAGCCGCCTACCAAATTTCGTGAAGATGGGGCCATAAATAAGAAAGTTCAACATGGCGGACGTTGTCGACCGTTATCGACCGTTATGACCGTTACGTGTAGAATTTCGAAATGAAACCTGCTTAACTTTTGTAAGTAAGCTGTAAGGAATGAGCCTGCCAAATTTCAGCCTTCTACCTATACGGGAAGTTGGAGAATTAGTGATGAGTCAGTGAGTGAGTGAGTGAGTGAGTGAGTGAGTGAGTGAGTGAGTGAGTGAGGGCTTTGCCTTTTATTAGTATAGATTAAAATTTTGGGATCTTGGTGGTTGGGGGTTTGTGTTTATGTGCCTCAATGATCCTTAAAAGTATGTTTTGTGGAAATGTGTGCTCCTGTTGGAGTTAAGGGAAAGGGCCAGATTGCTTGTTGAATATTTCTGGAATATAAGAAAATTGACAAGTAAGAGGAGAGCATTCAGGCCATCAGGCTCATTTGTTTAGCTAATAGTTAATCTCAATATATCATCCAGACACTTCTAAAAGGTTGTGTAGGTTTCTACTTCAATTCCATGTCTCAGTAGTTTGTTCCAGATTCCCACAACTCTTTGTGTAAAGAAGTGCTTTCTGGTATTAGTCTTAAATGCCATTCCCCTTCATCCCCATTGATGTCCTTGAGTACATGATTCACCGCTAAGTTGAAAAAAATGTGCTAGATCTACTTTTATCAATGCCTTTTAAGAATTTGAAGACCTGGATGAGGTCCCTAAGCAGTCTCATCTGCTTAAGAATGAACAGGTTCAGTTCTTTCAGGGTGGATGTCAACTTCTGTCAAATGGAGGTGGCAATCAACTGTAAATGGTGACAAACCCATTACGTTTTACTTGGACTCCCTTTGCTACAAGGAAAGTTAGCTTCATTGGTTTGACCGAAATTCCCTGTGCTTGCATGAGTAGCGAGGTGAAAACAGTGACAAAAATGGCGTCGACATCTGGAAAGAGATCAAAATAAATGTGTAAAGAAAAAATACTTTGTGGACGACGTTTCGCATATTATCGCTGAATTGGGCTCTGATTTGCAAGACTCCAATTTTGATACAAGTGACCGAAAAAGAACGTGAGATACCAACATCAACTGATCACAGTGCTGAATAGTGTAGCTGACGCACCTATGGCAACGCTAGCGTTGTGAAGGGTGGGGGGCACTCTTGGATCATCTGTTGGCTTGCTGCAGCTGCTGCTGGCAAACTTAGTGTTCTGCTTGTTGTTGTTTTAAGAACGGGAGCACATGAAGTGTATCTGCCAAAAGCATTCCAACAACTGCGAGGTGAGATGTCCGTGAACTTGTTTTAAATTGTTTGTAAGTAGGGCGTGACATGCAAAAGTCACAGTCTCACAGGTTTTGCTTTCTAAAGTTGTAATGTCTAGTCTCGCGTGTCATCAAAGTGTCTCTCTGAGATGATCAGGTCTCGATCGCTTCGCTTAACCCTCCCTGGAGGCGCGCCACGCTCTTGCCACTTTGCGTCTCTCCCTCTCGCGTTGTGAAGTGGGGGAGCTAAACGCACGCTAAGGAGAAGTGGACGGATCAGCTACTGGCTTTGTGCTGCTTCTGCCAAGGTGCGTGTTCTGCTTATCACGCTGTGCGTTGATCATTTAAAAGCCTGTACAGCAGCTGTTCTTCTGTCTCATTGCCTTGTCTCGTGGGACGTCAGATTGTCTTCCAAGAAGATCACGTCTCGTCTCCCTGCCAAGATTTTTTTTTTTATAATATATAGAGAGATATATTGGTCTGGGTGTGTAGGGGGCATGTGTATATATATATATATATAATATAGAGAGAGAGATTTTTAAGAGTGCTTCGTATTTCTGATTTTTCTAATCTGGCAACCCTATGTCATCATAAACCCCTAAATCCTTCTCGGAGTTTGTCTCCTTTAGGACAGTATCTTGCATCTTTGTATTTATGGTTGACATTCTTTTTACCCACAGACAGCATTTTGCACTTCTCTCCATTTAACTGTGTGTTTGCCCATTCCGGAATCTTGTCCAGGTCTTTTTAAATTTTTTTTGATGCCTTCTCCGTGTCTTTCATCGCTGTAATTTTAGTGCCATCAGCAAATTTCACAAGTTTTGTTACTATACTGGAATCTGTGTCATAAATGTTAATCTGGAAAAACACTAGTCTACTCCACTGATGTCCTTGCTCCACATTCTCCACTTATCTCTAGACTTTGTCTCCTGCCGGTTAACTGTTGAGATCCAGTTTTGTAGGTTGCCTCTGATGCCTACAGCTTCTAGTTTTAAAATGAATCTTCGATGTGGGACAGAGTTAAAAAGGCTTTGTGAAAGTCAAAGTAAATGTCTGCCACCTTTGCCAGCCCCCACCCTCCTGTTGATGTGAGATTATTAAAGTTATTGAAGTGTTACTGTTTTTCAGACATTTTATGATAAGACTAAACTGTCCATTCTTCCTGTTTACTTCCTGCTGCTTTAGAATTAAGTTATGGAAGATCACATTGAGTAAATGTTTACTTTGCTATTGTTTGTCTGATAAATATCCTGGAAAACATCCCTGCGACAACAGAACCTCCATTTGCTTTAATAACACAAAATGAAAAATAGAAACTTTTAAAGGACATCGAAACCTGGCAAAAATTGAAAACGATAGACTATAAAGATGGAAAGATTCAGTAGGATGCATTTCAGCAGTAGGAACAATTAGAATGTTTCTAAAATCTTTGATATATGCTCATAAAAACGCCTGTACCCACTGTTGTGTGGTAATTGTTTTTGTCTGTTAACCATCTTTTACTTTGGTGTACACTTCTTTTAAAGGTAACTTTTGTCACCCCATGTTATTGTCTTACATATGTGTTTGAAACTGGCTCCACCAGGTTCACATGAATCCAACAAATTTCAGGCATGGCTTAAGCCTCTGTGTAGAGTCACAGACAGGGATGTCAAGAAGGGCAAGTTTGAGAGAGGGGGTATATCACCCTGGTTGGCAGGTGGCAGTATGTCATATTTAGCTGGGCCAACTTTTCTGTTGTTGGTTGAGACCTGGAAGCACTGGCAGGAATATATTCCTGTTCTGCATATATGCTAGGGAGTAGGCAAGGTTTGCCCTTCAAACAAACCGGCAGCTGAGAGACATTGTTGGAGAACAACAGAAATCTCCCATGTGTGGGCACCTGGGGCTGCTTGCTTTTTTGTACATATCTTTTTTGTGTGTAATGTCTAAAATACTTTTTTTTTCTTCCCCCTTTTTTGACGTTGTAGTGTTGGTGGTATTCTGCGTATAGAGGGTTAATCTGAAAGCAGCTTTTCCTGTTTCACCGTCAGTATCTCACTTTTCAAAGTGGTATTTATATTAAACTTTTTTTATGCTGTCTGTTTGCCAACTTTTTTTCTTAATTTTTCAGGCACACTAAAATCAGGGAAAATACAATAGCTTCTTTCAAAAGTGCTGCCAGTCATGTAAGTATCTTTTTAGATTTGATACACTTTGGTATACCTTTCTATTGTATAGTGTACAACTCTGTATAGAGTTGCTTTTAAACAGATCTTTCTATTATAAAAAAAAAATCCTGGAGAGAAACAGTAGGGTGACGAGACATGATCTTATAAGATCACGGAAGACACTTAAAAGACCCTCGAGACTAAACAGATTGGCCACAGAGCGTCTCGTGGGGACCTTAAACATCAGACTTTGTGCTAAGAGATTGACCCAGGACCATCTCACGATGACGTAGAACATGAGATTCTTGCAAGACAAGCCCTACTTACAACCAAATGACAGCACAGGGAGGAACACACTTAGTCACACACTCAGTTGTGTTTTGGCTTTGAGCACACACAGATCCAGGGCTCTCGGCGCATATAAAGCGTATAAGGATAATCTGTTATAAATGAACGTAGATGACTAAGCGAAGAAGAAAACGGCGCGGAGAAAACGGACTTAAAAGCGTTGGAGAGACAAAAAAGAATAATCTAGGTGCAAATTCAGAAAATAAGGAAAGTAATTATCAGCCCGGAACAAGTGGAATTGAAACAAAAAAAGCAGGTCCAATCCGGACGTTGGCGCTATACACGTGCAGAGCAGGTTTTAGATTATGAAAACAGTGGAATTTTAAAAACACTAAAAAAAAAAAAAAAAAAAGTTGGTGCGATACACCAGAAAGACTACTGTGGAGAAAGTTAAAGAATATGAAAGTAGGAAAATTACAAAGTATAAAAAAAAGAAAATAAAGATCGCAGTAGCGCAAACAAAGGGAAATTATTACTTGAAAAAGGGAAAGTAATAATCATGGACCAGGTGTCATTGAAAGAAAAGCAGGATAAAGCGAGGTCAGAAATAAGACAGAGTAGAAAAAAGTAAAACGTCATAAAGAGCTTATAAAACGGGGTCCAAACACATGCAGAGCAGGTTAGAGAAAATGAAAACTGGAATTCAAAAGACTTGTAGAAACACATGCAGAGCAAGATACAGAATATGAAAGCAGAAAAAAAACGACAGTGTCAAAACAAAGTAAAGATCGCATTAGCACAAAGAAAGAGAAATTATTACTCGGGGAAATAACAACAACATTTATTTATATAGCACATTTTCATACAAAAAGTAGCTCAAAGTGCTTTACATAATGAAAAAAAGAAAAATAAAAGACAAAATAAGAAATTAAAATAAGACAATATTTGTTAACATAGAAAAGGAGTAAGGTCCGATGGCCAGGGTGGACGGGAAAAAAAAAAAAAAAACTCCAGATAATAACGAAATAACGAAAAGGCGAGTAGAGATCGAATATATGGTCACAGGTGATATGTCAGAAGTATGTAAATATTGTAAGCCTTGGAAGTTTTAAGTCAAGAGAATTTAAAAAACTGAGTTTACCTCACATGCATTTATTGGTTACTTTGCAAAAAAATTATTAACTGCTGATGTCGATCGTTTTGTCTGTGCTGAAATTCCAAACCGAGAAACCTATAATGAATTGTGGTACAAAGTCATTAAACACATCTCACTGACCTCATTAAAAAGATTCAGTTCATTGGGACTCGAAAGACTCCAAATATTGTTTTAACAGAAGTTCTGAAATAAAAGTGAAACTAATGAATTCAAAGAAAAAAAAACCTTAAAAGTGTGTATCCAGAAACACAAAAGTGGGGGTTGGTGAGCGAAGCGAGAAGGGGGCGAAGCCCCCTAGTTTTTTTAAAAAAATAAAAAAAAGCTTGAGATATAATCTGCTCATAATTTATGAACATTCTGTATGAAAACTGTTATTTTGACAAAAATTCATTAGCAGTATCTGCTAGTATCATGTCCCTTAGTTAATGGGGCTTCATCCACCAAGTTACACCCGTACATATACAGTAATCCCTCTCAATATTGCGCTTAGATTTTCACGGCTTCACTCTATTGCGAATTTTAAATGTAAGCACATCTAAATATATATCACGGATTTTTCACTGGTTTGCGGCTTTCTGCAGACAATGGGTCTTTTAATTTATGGTACGTGCTTCCTCAGTTTGTTTGCCCAGTTGATTTTATACAAGGGACGCTATTGGCGGATGGCTTAGAAGCTGCCCAATCAGAGCATGTATCACATATTAACTAAAACTCCTCAATGATATAAGATATGCTTCCCGCGCGGTGCTTGATTGTTTGCTTCTCTCTATCTCTCTCTCTCTCTCTCTCTCTCTGCGCCTGACGGAGGGGGTGTGAGCAGAGTGGCTGTTTGCACAGGGGCTGTTTGCCTAGAGGATACGGACGCTCCTCTACAAAATGCCGCCTTATCGCGGTGCTTCTGCATACTTAAAAGCACATATTGATTTTTTGGTTGTTTGCTTTTCTTAGCTCTCTCTCTCTCTGACATTCTCTGCTCCTGACGGCGCTCCTTTGAAGAGAAGATATGTTTGCATTCTTTTAATTGTGAGAAAGAACTGCCATCTCAGTCTTGTCATGGAGCACAGTTTAAACTTTTGACTAAAGGATGTTATTTCATGTCTAGAGGGCTCTAATAGTGTTAACAGTGTGGGAGAGTTTATAAGGGCTTAAAATATATAAAAATAACCATACAAACATATGGTTTCTACTTTGCGGATTTTCACCTATCACGGGGGGGTCTGGAACGCAACCCCCGCGATCGAGGAGGGATTACTGTATAGAGCTGTTTCACCCAGGACTACACTTTGCATGGACCCTATTTGGAGCGTCTTCTCTCACCTCCATCGATCTGGAATTAATAATGAGCTCTTGATTCCCAGGAGAGAAATGACAGACAGGGTAGCAGTGAAGGTAAACTCTGCCTCTATTCAGTATAATACCATAAATGGAAGTACTACATAAAATGGACAACCATGACTGTTGTAGCTGCAGCAGCTTTAAAATAATCTTCATTCTTTGCTTAGGATTCTGAGTTGCAGAGTCTCTCCAGAGGCCTAATTTCAGTAGGCTTATGTCATTCACAGATGGAAAAGAAAACCCTTTCTCTGGGTTATTATTGTCTGTTGTATATCTTTCTGTTCAGCATGCCTATCCTGTGAGTGATAAGCCATGCCTCCTGGTATGTCTCTCTCTTATAATAAAATAAATCCTGGGACAAGACAAGACTTTTTAGCTTGGGACGAGATGTGACTTTCTTAGAGAGACACTTTCACGTCCCATGAGATGAGTCTTTGTGCCAAGAGATTTAACCAGGCCCGGGGCCGGAAATAAAAGATAATAAATAGATGGCGAAGTAGAACGTCGTAAAGAATTAAAAAAACACTGGTGCAATAAACATGCAGAGCAGGGTAGAGATAATGAAAGTACTAAAATTCGACAGTCTCAAAAAAATGATAGTAAAGATCGCATTAGCACAAACAAACAAATTATTACATGGTGAAATAACAGAACAGCGAAAAGAGATTGAATATATTGTTCGGATTTAAACTTTAAGTCGGAGACTTGTAGATCATCTAATTCTTGTTGCCATAAGGGAAAAGTAGTGTTTCTTCCCAATGAAGCGGTGTATCTGCGAGAATTAACAAATTTGTTGTTTGGGTGAAAGTGAAATCCACATAAGCGAGCGGCAGAGACGCAAAGTGGTGGGAGTTTGAGCTGTTTCTAAAAGTTTAATTTAGAATAAATTGTTCTTGTTAAAATACACCATGCAAATGATAAAATGTTTTGTTAAGAAAAACAGGCACTTTTTCAACTTTAACCAAGCTAAGCAATTCCAGTATTCTCCCTCCCTCTCTCTCTCTCTCGCCGGTTCAGTATTTCAGTCACAAAGTTCATGTTACCTCCTGTGGGCACAGCTCCACCATCAGAATGGCACAGGAGAAGTTTAAAAATAATTCAGTGTTCTAAATCTAAATTTTCATCCACCCATCACATTTCTCTGTCTAAAGGTATGTGCATGTTTATTCTTCCGGTTTTCTTTTTACATTTCATCTTGAGAGATTTACTGAACTGAGCATGTAGATTATGTCAAGGTTCTAATAACTTATGTTTTGTTTTTTTTTTGTTATCTTTTTTTTTTTTTTTGTTTTTTTTTTCAACCCATGTTTTGGACTTCATCCTTTGTGCATCACATTATGTTTAATTTTTCACTAGTGTAAGATAAGCTGTGTTCATGTGACATTCCTCTATCTTAAATATGTGCTGAAATTAATTTCTTAGATATGATTGCAGTCAGTTTAAGTTTTGTTGTATTGTGTAAAATACTCTGCCTAATGTACTTTGAGCTTATGGTGGGCTGCAACCTATCTTTACAGCATTGGATGCAAGGCAGGAACATCGTTGGGAGCAGGGCCCACTCACGCGTATACTTGCACATGACCAGTTTAGAATACTGGGTACAGGGAGTGGTGAGGCTGCAATGCTAACCACCGCACCACAATGCTACTAAAATGGTGTTTGCTAAATGCACATTTGTGTACTTTGTATATGGTTATGCTCCACTGGTGTGTCTGTCCAGTCATATTTTTTTTTATGGCTAATGTTTTTTATTTTACTGTTTTATGCAGGGAGCTGCTTTTGTGGAATTTGATGTTCATCTTTCCAAAGATCACATACCAATTGTGTACCATGATCTTACGTGTTGCATATCAATGAAGAAGGTATTTCCTTTTGCTATGTTTTAATAAGTTAGTCTTGTCAAAGATTTAGAAGTGTAAATAATTGTTAAATTTTAATTCCTATTTCAAATATGAATTGCTTTACACAGCATGTTGAAATATTTTGGAGGGAGGGCACCTTAAACGAGGGGGACCCCCCAAAAATAACAGGAATTAAAATCATATTTCTCTGAACATTTCCAAAATGTAACCACCCTATAAATACTCTCCCTGAGACTCAATACTCTTGTCCCACCACTTTTTCCATTGTTCAAAACTGTTCTGAAACTCTTGCAAAGTGATAGCCTTCAGTGCCTCCGTTGTTTTGCTTCTTGACCTCCTAAACACCCTGAAAATGCTTTCCTTTAAGGTCCCTCTTTGGTCTTGGAAATAAAATAAAATCGTGGGGTGTGGAGGAAACCATTGTCATCCCGTTTTTCGTGAGAAACTGCCACACTGTCAATGCTGCGTTGGCGGGAGCGTTGTTTTGATGCAGAAGCCACTTGCCCAATCACCTTAATTTGGGTTGTTTTCTCACTGCATCACTCAGTTGGTAAAAACCCTTAACTGACTCAAAGCTTCTTCTTTGAAAGCCTCTTAAAGCATTGTGAAACCTTCTGTTGCTGTTTTCCCCAAAAGGAAACACAACTTGATGCAAACATGTTATTCAACTTTACAACTGGACACCAGCAAAACCAAGGAGTTGGTGGTGGATTTTAGGAGGACCAGGCCCCTTATGGACCCCGTGATCATCGGAGGTGACTGTGTGCATATAGTACAGACCTATAAATACCTGGGAATGCAGCTGGATGATAAATTGGACAGGACTGCCAATACTGATGCTCTGTGCAAGAGAGGACAGAGCCGACTATACTTCATTAGAAGACTGGCGTCCTTAAACATCTGCAATAAGATGCTGCAGATGTTCTATCAGACGGCAGTGGCGAGTGCCCTCATCTACGTGGTGGTGTGCTGAGGAGGCAGCATAAAGAAGAGGGACGCCTCACACCTGGACAAACTGGTGAGGAAGGCAGTCTCTATTGTAGGCACGGAGCTGGACAGTTTGACATCCGTGGCAGAGCGACGGGCGCTGAGCAGGCTCCTGTCAATCGTGGAGAATCCACTGCATCCACTGAACAGGATCATCTCCAGACAGAAGAGCAGCTTCAGCGACAGACTGCTGTCACCGTCCTGCTCCACTGACAGACTGAGAAGACCCCACACTATGTGACTCTTCAGCTCCGCCGGGGGGGGTAAACGTTAACATTATACAAAGTTGTCTGCCTGTTATACCTTCATTGTTATCACTCTTTAATTTAATTGTTTTATATCAGTATGCTGCTGCTGGTGGAGTATGTGAATTTCCCCTTGGGATTAATAAAGTATCTATCTCTCCATCCATCCATCCTTTCAAGTCGGCCATCACAAAATCCACGAAGATGGTAACAGAGGCTCAAGAAAAAAATGACACTGACCTGACAGATCTTTCCTCAAGGACGTCGCTTGGCCAAATGATGCAGAGAGCAGACTAGTATGCACACCTAGCCGGCAAACTTTAGAACTAAACGCCCCTCCAGAAAAACAATTCTCATTATTTTTGGGTCCCCCCTTGTATAGTATACTTCCTATTTGTAGCTTCAATGTAAGAGAATTAATAATTGATCAATGAGCTCCTGTATCATTGGCTGTGTGTGTGTGAAAGATGCAACATTAGAAATTAAATAACATGCAGATATTTAACTTTGTATGCTGTCTCCTTCATGCATTCTCTTTCCTTGGACTGCAGTTGATTTTAAAAGGGTAAATCTGTAGATTTCCGTTCTATTGTTGATCCTGTAAGACAATATCCTAGCTTTACCACCACTCAATAGTACATAAAAATGTAAACCGAAAAGTTCCACTGTCATCATTAATAGTGAATACAGAACTTAAAGTGGATTATCAAAGCACTGATTCAATCTTGCCCAAAAATTATTCAAAACGTACTTAACTGTGGGTTCCTGTGGTGTGGTTTTATGTATTTTAGTACACTTACAGTATTTCTGACTCTGGAAGAATGGCTTTTATGCTTAGAATTTATTGGTTAATATTGGGGTATTTTAAGTTATGAGCAAGTTCAGTTTTTTTTGATTGTTGCAATATTCTTTGTTAGAAAAATGACAAGGAGTCTATGGAATTATTTGAGATTCCTGTAAAAGAACTCAGTTTTGACCATCTCCAGTTACTAAAGGTAAAGTATATAAATAATTTTGTATTTACTTATTTAATATTTATTTATTAATATGTTAATACTCAGAACACAGGGTAAACTAATTAAAATTATAAAAAATTTTTTATATTTGGAAAAATAGACATTTTAAGGTGTTTAAATCCCTGCTGTCAATTTCAAATTCGACAGTACAGACTGATTGTCAAGCAAGATTAGAAACCTTTGCATGTTGACTTTTTAATGGGTCTTAAAATGTCTGAAAATGGCTTAAGGGCATTGAACAACTTTTGACCGAATGTACAGTATTCATGCTATCTCAAGGTATGCGGGTTCTTTTGGTCACAGGCTACACAGGACTGTTTCCCTGCAAAAATCCCCATTTCTTCCATTAAATAGTTCTGTTTATTTTACAGCTTGCTCACGTGACTGCAATGAAATTGAATGAACACAAAGGTATACATATTTTTATTACTAATTAAAAATAAACATTCAAATTAACCTTACTCCTTTTTAAATAACCACTTCTATATTATATGCAGTAATTCAACACATTTTACAAATACAATAATTGAGGCCCCAGCCTCATTAGTGTTATGCTAAATAACTACATTAACAAAGTGTTTTAAAAAGATTATAACTTTAATCATCTGGAGTCTTGTGTTCAAATTTCATCTCATCCGTGGCCTGTTGTGGGGGTGGCGGAGGGTTGAGAGACTTGGGGTTTGCATGTTCTCTTGGTGGCTGTTGGGATTTTAGTCAGGGTACTCTGCTTTCCCTCCTACATCCTAAATGAGTATTTTGGCCTGTTGGTAGTGAGGGAGTGTATGTGTAAATGTGTATGCCCTGCACTTGAATGGGTTCTTGCCTTGTGCCTAGTTAGATAATGGGAAGATACATGGACTTCAAATGCGTCTATGGTGGAGGAGCGAAAGCTTTCGATTTGTCGAAAATTTCCGGCTCCGGTTTTCAACATTTTAGGCTCCCCGATGCTTGAAAATATCTGTCTCAATGATTGGTATGTGTCAAAGTTTCTTGAGGAAGGTCTAGACCTAAAATAGCTGGACGGAAAAATACCAAACTCAACTTCAGCCCGTTACGAGATGACGATGTACTGATTAGTTTTTGAGGCAAATCGTGCAGGAGAAACGGGCACTCTAAAGGAACCATCAAATACCATAATTCTGCAATTCATTCTGAATTCTTCTCCTCAGTTGCTATCTTAATGACCTATTTTGTGACCAGAAAGAGCAGCATCAGGGGGTTAAATAATTACTGAAATGCTATAGAATAGTTCAGGTAATTTGGTTCCTAGGGCGCAAAGCCTACTGAAGCTCACATCCGAATTTTTTACTTTACCTTCATTACTTGATTTGCTTTTTTTTATTAGTTTTTACTAAATAACTTTTTATATTGGCCCTTTTATAATTGTGCATGAGCGTGATTTATTTATTTATTTTTTTCGGTAGACTTGCAACCTGTGTCCCGTGCTGCCAGGGTAGACCCTGGAGTTGATTAAGTGGGTTTCAAATTGGATAGGTTCGATGAGAACGTGTTTTTGCTTTTTCTGGTCATGTGACTTTGCCCCATTAGCCTTTTTGTACTAATTACCTTCGCTGCATTACTGACTTGTGTTTTTTTTGTCAGTTCTCTGTATTGTCTGGGCATTACTCTCACTAAACCCTTATAGCAGGCATGTCAAACATGCGGCCTGCAACAGAAATCTGTGTGGCCCGCATGACAGATCCTAGTTAGCACTGAACTTGTACAAAATGATTACTATCGTTTGTGATTGAATCATTCTGCATCTTCGGCGTTACTTATTGACTTTTCTTACTTCTGCCTTCTGACAAAAGCGCGTTTTCCCATGGCATTATGGTACCAGAAACGTCATTGCTAGTATAGCCACGAGCCTTGACTAAAGTTAATGAGCCGCAGTGTCACAACTAAAGTGCTAGGCTGCATCAGGGGCGGCTTTAGGCATGTGCAAACTGTGCACCTGCACAGGGCCACCAAATCCCAGGGGCCGCCACGCCAATTGTTATATTGAATATAAAACAAAGAGAAAATAACAACACAGCTGACGGCAATGTGGCCGAAAAACATTGTGTTTCTTGTTAATTAGTACACTGTATTTACTAATGTCGCTAGAGTCGGAGCAGTAAGCTATATGTAGTATTATAACGTTCTGCCGTAATAAGAATATCATGGGCCACCACTTGGTTTTCAAGTTACGGACACGTGCATATAGAAGCGTGTCATGAGCACGAGGCGGCTATGGAGTGTCCACTACAGACGTGGCGATCCGCCGTGCATAAGATACTATATTGACATTGGCGGGCAAAGGGGCCACCGATTCTTTCTGTGCCCGGGACCGCCACGAGCCTAGAGCCGCCCTAGCTAGGCTACACAACTGGCTGGGCTGCTGAGACTGGCCACTGAACAGAACTGACCATCGCAAGTAGTAATAGCCCGCATATTTTCACATTTTTTTTTGATCTAGTTTTATGTAATTTTGTGCTAGTATTGTAACGATCAGTTAGTGTAGACTACAGCTGAAGATCTGAAGTGGACGTGAGAAGTTGGTGAATTATTAACATATTTTTGTGATTTTGGGTTTGTAAAATTAGTGTAGGTCAGGTGGCTTTTTGCAAATCGGCTTATTTTACAACATAAACTTTGAAGTAAACTTAGTAAAGTAAAATTTGATTTTTGAAGGATTTGTTTTCCAACTTGAATTACTGAGCAATGAATTCAGTGAGTGTTTTCGTGATTTCAGTTCACATGAACAGGATTTTGCGCTGTTCTCTTACAACGTTGAGAATTCGCCTGAGAATATCCAAATGGAATTAATTGAACTGCAATCAGATTCTATTCTGAAAGCAATATACAACGAGGTTGGTGTGCCAGGCTTGTATGCTTATCTGCCACCCTCGTATGTGCAGATCTGTAAGCTGGCATCGACATTACTGTCTATGTTCAGAAGCACTTACCTTTGTGAGCAGTTGTTTTCGTTAATGAAAGCTACCAAAACCCCACATTGTTCAAGACTTACTGTCAAGCACCTTTCATCCATCATAAAAGTTGCAGCTGCACAAGATTTCAAGCCTGATATCGACAAACTGGTTACTAACAAGAGATGCCAAGTGTTGGGACAAAATAAATGGATCTTGCACTGTAAGACTCCTATATAAGCAATGGATATAATATAATATAATAATATAAGGACCTAGCTAAGAGGCTAAGACTCTAATTGTACGCTGCTGTATGGAGATTGTATGTAATAAATTGCTTTTCTTTAAACTTTAAGTGTTACATTTTTTAATGTTATCAGTATTGGAAAGAAAGCTACAGTAGCTTTGTATAATCGTATAATAGTATTTGTTACAGTGCGGCCCGCTGACGCACATATGGCGGTCGAAGCAGCCCACCAATCGTGTGAGTTTGACATGCCTGCCTTATAGGATAAGTGACGTGCTCGGAGTTGGACAGTGAGTCGTTCATGGAGACTGATCTAGCACTTTTGTGTTTCTAATGTCTAAATTTGGACTAATTTTTGCAAAGATAAGTGTTATTAAAAAAAACAAGCAAATCCCACACATTTAATTTTTTTTTAACCTGGTTGTGCAGTTTTCTGTATTTATAGTGAAATTGTCGTCCTGTTTTTAGCTACACAAGAAACACAGCTTTAAAACTGCGTGATATATCAGTTATGCAATTTTAAAATAAACCTTTAAAGTTTACAAATAAAGTAGCTTATGTTTATTGATCAGGCATGTCTTGAATGAATGCATTGATTAAAGCATTTTACTGTACTGTTTTGTAAAGAAAAGGCTCAACTGTTTAGCATTTTTCTAGTGTTTTTTGTGCAATCACCTTTTATGATCGAAATATAATAATTTAGTTATACATTTATTCATAATATGTACACTGTATGTTATTGTATACATTTCTTAAGGCACTCAAGTCTTAAAAATAGAGGGAAGAAATTAAATATGGTTTGAAACTTAAATGAAAATGACTACTGCTTCTAACTTTTATTTTTGATTCTCTTTTGAAGACTCTGTTGATGATGAAGAATATATTGTAGAACATCAGCCTTTTCCTTCCTTACAACAGGCAAGTTTTTACTACATTACGGAAAAAAATCATTTGATATCTTAGGAAGATCTTTGCACCCTTAAAATATTGATATACTAGGGGGCTCTGCCCCCTGTTCGCTATGCTTGCCCACCCCCGGGTTTGGTTAACCGGATATACAATTTAAAGAGATTGTTATTTTCATGGGAATTCTTAAAACTTTGGTAAAAACAATATTTGGAATTAACTTTTCTTCAAGATCACATTGAATTTTGATTCCGTGTTTGGAATTACATCGTGACAACGCAACGTATACATGACAACGCATCGTGACAACGCCTGTGAGTGAATATCGTTTCTTTCTCTGTAATAAATAAAACAACTTTTTCAAATGTTTGTCCCTGCTCTTTCTTCTTCGCTTAGCCATTGACGTGTCATCTAAAACGTATAAAATTATTGTCTTGATAAAATTTATAAGAGCTGAGAGTGCAGGAAGTATGTCTGACTGCCTTGTTTGAAAATAGTTGTAAGTAGGGCGTGACTTGAAAGAATCTCATGTTAAAAGTCTTCGTCTCACAGGACTTCATACCGTGCCAACGTTTTTGGAATCTTTTAATTCTCGCTGGCAACACGAATTAGACTATCTACCCTTAAAGTTTAAATCCGAACAATATATTCGATCTCTTTCACTGTTCCGTTATTTCACAGAGTAATAATTTCCGTTTGTTTGCGCTAATGTGATCTTTCCTATCCTTTTTTTGAGACTTTCGAATTTTCGTGCTTCCATTATCTCTAACCTGCTCTGCATGTGTACCGCGCCAACATTTTTTAATTCTTTACGACATTTTACTTTGTCAACTAGTTTGTCCTTTATTTCCAGCCCTGGGCGTGGACTTGTCTCACGGGACATAGAAGTGTCTCTCCTAAAAAATCACACCTCGTGTTTTTGCAAGATTTGTTTTTTTTTTTCTTTTTATAATAGAGAGATATCAAAATGTCTGTAGCAGATTCACAGATGTACCATCCTGGCAAGTTTCAGCTTTTTATAGATAAATAGATGTGTCTCCTTAGCTGAACTTTCTTTTTGATTCTTGTTTTTAATACATTCTCTTGTTCCTCATCCATCTCCACGTTTAGATGTTTGGCCCATGTAATTTTATTAGCACAGTGGTCAGAAGTGTTCATAGTTTTCCATTTTGAAATTAAAGATTTGAATCTCCCTTAATTTGAAAGTCTTATTTTTTATTGTTACCCTACATTCTACATTTTGAAATTAAGTTTAATCGTTTTTTTTGTAGATTCTATTAAAATGCTTTTAAACTTTATTTTTGGAATCTGTTAATTCCAAAGCCTTTCTTAATAATTTTATTAATCATAAGAAACAAGGCAGACCTACTGATATATATTTAATAAAAGCTTTACTTAAATATACAAACGGAAGGCACAGCAAGATGGCTGCTAATCTAAAGATGGCACATTCACCCCCGGCTATGTCTGGACTGGGAGTAACCCACAGGCTATCAGATTTGCCATTTATTTATGAAACAAATTACTGTAGACTCTGCCCTTGGTATTTTAGGACATAATTATGCTGATACAGATAAAAATATCAGTAACCTCTGCACAGTGTCTATCCTTGAAAAAGAGCTAGACATGCTAGGAATGAAAGGAGAAGATGCCTCCTTTTTATTACCAAGTAAAAACAAAACCTTGAAAATGTGAACATTTGGATAATTAGCTTGAAATTCTTTGTTGGTATTCATCGTTCACCCTTTAAGTATGTACAATATGATCACACAATTGAAACTTCCTAATCTGTTTATAATGAATTTTAAAAGCATCAAGGGTCTCACAGTTGCTTTAATCCATTTCAGACTTGAGGGGGTGGTAGGGGGCATGGCCTCTCTTGAAGAGTCTGGCACAATTATTGTATAATATTAAAGATAGGCTTACTTGCTCATTGGTGTATTTTGTGTATTGGTTTTCCTAGATATATATTTTTACAAATTTTACTTTGCTCTCCCCCTGCTTAAGCTCTTAATGTTTTTTCTCTTTCTCCCCATCCCCCCCACCCCCACCCCCCCGTGTCTTCCATTACTCATTTATATTGGGAAGATTCTGGTCTGTAATACCTTGTTTTGTTACCCATTATCCTAACAACTTTCCATTCATCCTGAAATCTCCTTACTGAAATTTTGCTCATCTTCCATTTGAATCAGCATATTAGTATATTGTCACTTGTGGTGTATATGGAAAACTTTCTCTCTGTTTTTCTTATTTCTTCCTTCATTTTCTCGTTATCACATGTCCAGTTAAGTTACAGTCCTCAGAGTTCCCAAGATTCACCTGGGTTTTATTGCTGTTCTCACCTTTGCAAATTACATCCTGTATAACAACTATAGTTCTCTTTCAGTTATTACACTTGTATTTTGTGTTCTCTAAATTTTTATCCATCCTTTGCATTTATGGTGTACAAAAAAAAAGATAAACCTTTGTTTTGACGTCTTTTCTGTCTGCAAGGATGCTTTGCGCCCTCCCCCATCATAACTTATCATCTGTGGGGGAGGAACGAAAGCTTTTGGATTTCTCAAAAATTTCGATCTATGGTTTTTGACGGATCTCAACGTTTTAGGTTCTCCTGATACCGAAAACATTGACAACTTCATGATGGGTGTCTGTCTGTGTATCATAGTTTCTTGAGGACAGTCTAGAGCTGAAATGGCTAGACAGAAAAATACCAAACTCGAAACTTAAGACTGTTATGAGATGATAATGTGCTGATTAGTTTTGATCCAAATTGTGCAAGAGGATGAGACACTCTAGAGCGGTGATTCCCAATGTCGGGCAATTTAATTTTTTTAGGGGGGCAGTTAGAGAATTTAGGTACGTTAAACAATTTATAAAATGGAAAAACAGAAATTCACTGTTAAAAATGATAGAAAAAAATAAGCAAATTTTTATTTTTTACAGAGACATTTATATGTTTATATAAACATAGAAGGGATGGTGAGGAATCCTTTAATTTATGATTTTGCAAGTGGCTTGGGTTTTTCTACTTAGGAATCGTTTTTACCATTAAAATAATATGAATTGTAACGATTATAAAATTTTGCAATGTAACAAAAATATAAAATGATCAAAATATTACACAAACAGCTGTCATTAAAGTTATTCTATATTTATGAATATCACGTCTGTCATGTTTTCAAAACTATTTTTAACAATTTCTTAGTGATTTCCTTGTCAGTGCTTCAACTATCCTTTCCCTATTTTTCTTTCCATGTTCTTGTTTAGACCAAATTAATGACATTATGAGCTTCCTCCACGTGAGTAGGAGTTCACTTTTTGAATAGGTAATAATAAGAATAAGGTATATGTTACAGATTTTAGAGAGGCCTAGGTGGGGCATGGCCAAAAAAAGGTTGGGAACCGCTGCTCTAGAGGAACCCTCGAATACCGTACTTCTGCAATTAATTATGAATTCTTCTCGTCGATTGCTATCGTAATCTGTTTTAATGTTATAGAATAGTTCGGATAACTGGGTTCCTATGACACAAAGCCTACTGATGTTCGTGTTCAAATTTTTCACCACCATCACCTATCTAACCTAACGCATTGTCATATTAAGAAAAAAAAAAGTTGGACTTTCAGCACTCTGAAATTTATCTTAGAAAACAACATTTCAGCATAGAATTTGTTACTCAGTTAAATTATAGCAAATTCTTTAAATATTCTAGATTTAGTTAGTGGGGAAATAACCAAGTTTGTCGTCTGACATCTGTGTTTTGTATGCTATGGATGTCCAGTTGTGGGTAGGCTAAACAAATTTTTGAGGCACCTGTTGCAAAAGTTATGTGAAGCAGCTGGCCTAAAATGCCCTTCGGAGCAGGTCTAGATACCTCTTTAAATTAAAAATTTTCTTTTTTTTTCCCCTTCAGATTTTTCAAGCACTTCCTGAAAATGTTGGATTCAATATTGAAATCAAGTGGCTTTGTCAGCTTAGAGTAAGTATATACTTTCTATTGTCAGATTTGTTTTAGGACTGCTCTTAAAATGCGATTAAAGAATTGTAGGTTTTTAACAATATTCTTAAATATTGTTAATTTTTAAAATGAAGATGTCTTTCTTCTAATAGGATGGTTCTTGGGAAGGAAATCTGAACACCTACTTTGACATGAACCTGTTTGTTGATGTAATACTCAAGTGTGTTCTTCAAAATGCTGGAAAAAGGAGGATCGTTTTTTCATCTTTTGATGCAGATATTTGCGTAATGTAAGTAAATAGGGTATTTGCTTGCTTTTTTGTTTGTATGTGTTGTAGATTTAGATAGAAAGAGTTGTATTTCCAAAAAAAACAAAAATTCTAACCAAAAAATTGAAAAATTCCAATAAATAATCAAGCAAGTTTGTTAGCACCTGTATGTGCTAATTTATAATCTTGATAATTCAATGAGAACCCGAGCGAATAGATAACTTGATGATTTTCATTGCCTGTTACAATTCAACATTGAGGACAGCAGTTCAGTCCCATGATTTTATTAATGTTGATCATGCAACCTTGGATTAAAGGTGTGGTAAACTATCAACACATTTACATTTATTTGGACAGTGTGTGGGTTTGTGTGTTTTTTGTGTTTAAGCTGAAATATAATAATCGATCATATAAAATGCTGCAGGGAGGATAGCCCAGTGGTTAGCACTTTTTATTTCATAGATCCAGTTTCTTTGATTTGAACCATGCCTAGTTGTAGTCTGCGAATTTCTAAATTCCCCTGGTATGTTTGGCTGTTCCTCTGGGTAGCTCTGGTTGTCCTCCCTCTTCATCAAAGATATGCATGTTAAATCAATTGATGACTCTAAATTGGCCTGGTGCAGGCTTCTTTTTGAATGGGACCCACTATGGACCTACCTACTAAAGGGTTGATTCCCAGCACCCCTCAGTCCTGATTTAGAATTAACAGGTACAAGCAATTTGTCATGCTAAAACTACTACATATTTTTGACGCATTGTTTCTTATACATAAATTAACAGAATTATTAATAAATCAACATATGCCTAAAAGTATGAACTTGGAATTATGTTAAAGTGATTTCCGTTTATTATGATAAGTGATCTTGGTTCATAGGCAGACAGCTTAAAACTATTCCTTCATCCCACTTTTGTCTCTCTCAGGGTACGACAGAAGCAGAATAAATATCCTATTCTGTTTCTGACCCAAGGCCACTCTGAAGTATATCCGGAGATGATGGACATTCGGTGTCGAACAACGTCGTTTGCAGTGAGCTTTGCACAAAGTGAAGAACTTTTGGTAAGAATGATGTTGTGTTTTCTTTTTTTAAATATGTATTAAGGCTTGTAGTGGATTCAGAAAGTATTCCGACCCCTTCACTTTCTGTACACTTTATTATGCTGTAGATCTAAATTGAAATGGACACATTTTGTCATTTTATCCCTTCAGTCTACAATGAATAATCCATAAACAGCTTTTCTGAAAGGTTCACAAATGATTTAAAAACCAAAAAGTGAAATCTTTTGTTCATTGAAGTTTTCGTCTCTTTGACGTCCGGTTACAGTTTTGAGTTTTCTTGGGTAAATCTCTACCAGCTGTGCCCTCTTGAGTTTGGGCGGTTTATCCCTATCCTATCCCTTTTACTAAAGAATGGCTTCTGTCTAGCCACATAAGTCACTGATTGTGTGATGGCCGTCGATCCAACAGGTTTTCCTAGCTCAGCTGAGGACTTCTAAAGCTGTGTTAGAATGACCATTGTGTTAGTCACCTCCTTGACTGAGACCCTTCTTTCTGTGTTACTTATTTTGATTTGATGGCTAACTCCAGGGAGAGTCCTAATATTATTGAGGCCACTGCACTCGGGCTTTAGTAATGTTTTTTTATCCCCTTGCCCTGCTCTGTGCCACATCACAAAGGTCAATAGAGAGTTCCTCAGAGTTCATGGCTTGGTTTTCCTTCTGACATGCAGTACAAATGGTGGGACCTAATAAACACAGGTGCATGTGTGCCTTTCTAAATTGTGTCCAGTCTATTGAGTTTGCCACATATGGAGACACATGAAAAATTGAAGCAAGCAGGAGGCACCTGACCATAGTTTGGAGTGGCATAGCAAAGGGTCTCAATTTTAGAAATGTGAGGTTTCAGTTTCTGATTTAATAAATTTGCAAACCATTCTGAAAACATGTCTTCACTTTGTCATTGTGAGTTTTTGAGTGTAGATTAGCAAAAATGGCTCATTAATCCATTTAAAATCAAACCTCCAGTACAGTACATTTTGCAGAAAGTAAAGGGGTCCAAATATTTTCTGAATCCACTTTATGTATAGAGCGAATGGTTTAGAGTTATCTAGAGATTGGACGTATGGTACCTAAAGAAGTCATTCAGAGAAATGTGTTCTGCATTGCAGTTTGTTGTATGTGGAGAAACCACCCTAAAATATCCAATTCTGAGCTTTTTTTAATTTTAGAAAAAGGCATTTAGTATGTAACCTTTTAACATTAACGGTAGTACTAGGGTGTTGTACCATGTTAGCCATTATGAATGTAGTGAGAAGTCAAGCAAAATGACACCTTTTATTGGCAAACTAAAAAGATTACAATATGCAAGCTTTCGAGGCAACGCAGGCCTCTTCTTCAGGTGAGATCTCTGCCTCGAAAGCTTGCATATTGTAACATTAACAGCCAGAACTAATGTGAATAAGATACTTGAGTTTGTATGTGTTATTTTCGCCATTCTCTTGCTGTTGATAGTTGCAGCAACAAGCTAAGACTGAACCTAAGTTGTTGTCAGTTGTCTTCACTTCAATCCAAATATTGTAGCATAAACCATTGCAAGACTATAGAAGGACCCATTTCACTTTAGCCTTGGCTCCCTTTTCAGTGCCATCTTCCTGTGTAGTCCCTGATATTCTGATACCATTGGAGCAGTTAACTTGCTGTCCTCTGTGCTGTGTCTCTCTGCTCTCCAGTCCATTTATTTGCTGGTTTTGCTCTTGTTGAAATAGTGATGTCATTTATACACTTGTGTATTTCTTTTATAAAGTCAATAACATTCTGCAGGCTCATGTAATTATCAGAATTTACCAATCTTCACAACTACAATTATTAATGTCCATTAAACATCAATGAACCGTAAAATGACTGCCGTTTTATTTAAATATGCTTTATTCATAGACATTTGTGCTTTATTTATTTGAAGGGAATCAATGTACACACAGAAGATTTGCTGAGAAATCTGTCTCGGATAAAAGAAATAAAATCTAAAGGTTTAGTTGTATTTTGTTGGGGAGATGATACCAACGACCACGAAAACCGAAGGAAGCTGAGGGAATGTGGAATTGATGGATTAATTTATGACAGGTAAGACATTTGCAACGTGGAATCGATGGAATAGTTTGACAGGTGTAATTTTATTAAAGAGGTTTTTTTTTTTTATCGTTTTAAAGCCTTTGTATTAACAGTAGGGGAATCAAGATTGTAATTTGATTATTTTCTTAAGAAGTCTTAAGGTAATGAAACCTGGATTAAAATTCTACAAGTGTTACTGAAAATG
This sequence comes from Polypterus bichir lapradei, assembly GCA_026402145.1. Lineage (NCBI taxonomy): Eukaryota > Metazoa > Chordata > Cladistia > Polypteriformes > Polypteridae > Polypterus > Polypterus bichir. The sequence goes on along the minus strand of JANRMT010061414.1, from coordinate 4,368,209 downwards.
GGCAATTCATTTGGTTTATACCGGGGGTCCTCAATCACAATCCTGGAAGGCTGCAGTGGCTGCAGGTTTTTGTTCTAACCCGGTTGCTTAATTAGAGAGCAATTCTTGCCAATAATTTAATTTCATGGCTTGTTACCGCTTTAACTCTGCCGTGTCAAGTCATTCTCATATCCTAGATTTTCTTAGGATATCAACCAAATGATTTGAAGGCTAAAATGGATGAGCAATTCTCAGTCCTTCACTTTCCTTCCATGTATTTAATTAAACCCAAAAATGTGCATAATAAATACACACAGGTGTAACTGGTAACAAGCTAAATGGAGAAATGCTGGTCTCTTTTGCCATTTGCATGTTGTTGCTAATTAGAAGCAATTAAAAACCAAGAATGCATCTGTTTAAAAACAAAATACGCAATAAGGGTTCAAAATCTTAACGAGCAAGACAACTGAAGTGAAGCAGAAGTGTTACTTGAGCAATAAGTGCTGCTTATTAAGTAAATGGTTTGGAGCAAAAACCTGCAGCCACTGCAGCCTTCCAGGACTGTGATTGAGGACCCCTGGTTTATACCATGGGCATGGTTCAGGCACTGCTGCCTTGACTCTCGACTGTACACTTATACAATTTTGCTCTGTAAATTGGATTCTAGTGCGTGAGAGGTTTGATTTTCATGTTTCCAGATTTTTATTCGATCATGTCTCTGTTCAGCCATTTCAGTGCATGCTGTATTAATAGTTTTCTAGTGAAAGTCTATTCGTGGTCAAAAGTGTTAGAATAATATACAAGAAGTTCCTGCCCTACGGTGCTAATATGGACCAGAACAGTGTGATGTGCAGTGAAGTGACATAGAAGCTTTCTTTTTATTATAATAAATAATAATGACTAACACATTGTTAAAGATGTATATCAGCAAATCTCTGTACATTTTTACTTTACCTATTACTAAAAGCTTTTGCAATACACATACGATACACAGGTGAGACACAGAAGAGATGAGTGTGCAGACTCTAGGAGAATCAAACCTTAGATCTTCGAGTTGTGATAATCAGCATGCAGGGCATGGAAAGGAAAGGAAAGGAAACCATCATGTAGACTGCAAACAAGAGGAAACTAAACCGGAATTTGAATGCTGTAAGGCAGACAAGGTTTCCTTGTCACCATGCCACTTTCTTATTAAATGTGTCAGAAGTGAACAATAGTTTTACAGCACTTGAACTGTGCAGGTTTATCACTTATCTATAGCTGTGAAATTTGAGTTTTTTAGTTCCTGCGCCCTCATTAAGCTTGCGGCCAAAGTCCAAAAGTGCTAAAAGCCTCAGCTAATTTAAAGCCACAGAAGGATAAGTATTGAAGTTGGAACAGTGTAAGGTGCATTCCCACTGGCTTATTTTGGATATCAAGGGGATTCTAAGGGAATTCTGAGACCCCATGTCTGGCAGATTAATGTGTGGGCAGTGCCCTAAAACCTGTAAGCTTGTTTTGTATCTCATTATTGTTTGCCTTCTAATTCAGGAAAAAATAAATAATTAATGGGTCTGAGTCGTAAATACAAAAGTCAATTAAAATTAAGGTAAAAGGGCCAATTGGTAGCAAAAACTGGTTGCCAATTGATAAAAGTGTTAGAATGAAAAACTGCAGCACTCTAGGACCTCTGCTTTTATAGTAAGTACACTGAAAATCCTAATTTGTTTATGATGTGTTGCAAAATTGGACCCATTTACTATTATTCTCTGAAAGATTGAGTGCAGAATTTACAACATGCCATTGTTTTAACATTAAGCCTTAAAGAGAGTGTAGTCTTTTTGCCAGACAGTAGCTATTAAGGATTTCAGGCTGATAAAGCTAGAAAAAGAAGTACTGTACTGCTTTTCCTTAACCTGGTTTAATGGATTATTTGAATTTCTGAGATAGGCTATAGAGATTATATCAATAGTGGATTAAACATAATCCTGCCCTCAAATGTCATTTAAAAATCCCTTTAATGATCCATGCATATTTTACTTATGATTTGACTTGCTCTTCTAGAATTGGAGTCTCTGACCACAAAGAAGCATTGGTTCAAAGTATCTTGAAAGTACATAAAGTAGTTAAAGGTCTTTAATCAGATTATGTATTCTCACACTTGACCATACTTGACTTTTTTCTTTATCTTTTAGTGTGTGTGTGTGTATGGGTGTATATATGTATGTGTATATAATGGTGTAGAGTCTTACTGAACCCCCAGAAAGAAAAAAACAAAAACCCCTTGGTGTGTTATTTTTGGATTTCTGTTTCACAGCCCCTTTAATTTAAAAATGAATTATTTTGCAAATTAATTAGTAAATGGCTTTAATGTTAGAGTGTTCCATGTTACTGGTGTTGTAAATATTTACAGTATTGCAGTGAATGCTATATATTCTTTGTTTTTCAGAATTTCGGAATTCTCTGTGTAAATTTCACTGACTCGGATGTCTCAGTGAAGCACTAGTGATTCCCAGGTCTTTTTAAACTCTATTATTGGAGACTCTGCTCTGTATATGCAAATGTAAAGCATGCACACACTTGATACTGTGTTAAGAAGCCATCAACATGATTATGCATTACCTAATAAGACCTCACCTGAGAAATTAAAAAGAGCCAGGAGTGTATATATTTATTTAAAAATGCAGTAGAAGTAATAATACTGCAAAGGAACTGAGCCATGAAGGTATTGCTTTGCATCCGTTTTTGCGGAAGATGAAATGTTTTATACTGAGAACCATAAAAGGCACTTTCTGATTACAATGCTTGCACTTAAACAATCCATGAAAGATCTATTAGAATAAAATTTACATTTGAGTCTTAAAATGCTGATGTAGTACAAGTAAAAATGTTTTATCTTTTAAGCAAAAAAAACTGAAGAAATCCTGCTGCTGGAGGCCTTTTTAGTGAAGAAGGCATTAGTGACAGTGTTGATAATGTATGGAAAAGATTGTTAGAATTCTCGCCAAGACTAGTAAAGTTATATTAGCTGCGCTACCTGTTAAAGAGGAACTGAAATCTAAGTAGACCTTGTTATGTGTGTTTTTTAATACTTGAGTTATCTGATCGGTCTGGTATATTATGCAGCCAATCCCTTTTTGTCCTGGGTTAGAGCTGCCTGTTTTCACCAGTTCCTTTTGGTGTCGCTTGTCAAGCTGTCTGCTCTTAGAGTTGAAATGTTTTACCTGGAAAATATGGAGATGGTTGCCACTAAAATGGCCTTGTTTAGTGAGTCTAGCCTAGTCATTTCGGGGCTTTAATCTCCCATCATGTTCATATGTATATCGTTATTTTTAATCATCCATTGCCAACCACGTGAAGTCATCAGTCATTGGCATTACAGCTATAAACCTTGTTCTTGTGGCCAGGGTGGGTGCAAGAAAGTCACAACCAGTCTGCTGTTGCCGGTCTCGAACATTGGACAACCAGACAGGCCAAATAACACCAAATCTTATTTTTAGACCCATATTGTGTATTTTTATTACTATTGTTTAATTATTACATTTTTTTCTCTCTTGTACATGTTTTGGCAGTTTCATTTTACATGTTCTTCCTAACCCTAGCAACCAGATACACACTCACACACTGACACACATAGATATAGAGATTGTGTGGAAGAAATAGACATCAGCCCCTTATAACCCTGATTTGGATTAGACAGGTTAGAGAATGTTTATTTAATGTGAACGTTTTCTTTGACATTTTACTATTTGTGTGTGTTTGTATATAAACAACACACTTTTAAAACGTGTACGTAATGGACATAAATGATATACATACATACATACATACATACATACATACATCTCTGAATTTACCCCAAAACATCTAATGAGAAAGAACAAAGCAGCGGGCACTTTTGTGTCTTTACCCTTAAAGTGGAACTTTGCTCCCTAAAATTAGCACTGAAATCTAAACCATAAAAACAATTGGATGATGATGATAATGATGTTTTCTGGTTTAGATTTTAGTGCTAAAGAAAGCTAGCAGCAATCCCAGCAGGAGCAGGGCCTGGGTGTAATGCCAGTTGATCACCTCACAAACTAAGCACAGGCAAATTTAGACTTTGATTTTAAGAGGAATCTGGAGTCTGAGTCCCTTTGAACACGGGGAGAGCAGTCAAACTTCAAAACTCAGCCTGGTCCAGAATGCAGCTAGCATTGTGAACTTGGTGACTTGAACACCGCTGTGCCACTGTCATTGTCTAGAAGACGTTACATTTACCTGAGGCATCTTTGAGTCAGTGGGGTACGAAGCCGTAAAGGTCAGACAAAGAGTAATGCAGAGTAGACTGCTGTCTCTTACGTGATATTCTTCTCACTTGAATACATTTGGGCTGTGCAAAATAATTCTGCTGATGGCTAAGTGACTGATCTGAAGATGCAATTTTTTTCCTTTATGCTTGCTTAAACAGTTGGAAGCATGCCGTATCCGTCATATTGTTTTTTGTATTTCATTTTTTTTTTCTTAAAATAAACTTATGTGCACAAGTCTGCATCCAAAATCTTTTTTTTTTAGCTTTCAGTTGCTACACACAACATCCAGCAATATGGGTATCAAGTGAAGATTAAAGAGCTTAGAACGTGGTTCTGTAAATGTCTAACTTTTTGTGAATTTGCAATGGAAGCAAAGTGTTTTTATACAAAGCCATTTTGTAATATTACTCAAGTATTAATTTAAGCATTCCAGCTTATTATGTTTTTTAATACTGATTGCAGGAAAAAAGTTCTTTTTAGAATTTAATTATTTCAACATTTAATAAACTTTTTGGAAACCAGTCTTTTGATTAGAACTCACCATTCAAGCAACTGGTGCTTGTCATTACCTGTTCATCTAGCATTTTTAAAATCTCCCGGAGAAGAGACTTTGAAGTCACCAAGGGTTCTGTTTTCAACTTGATCTCTTGTTCTGTGTGTTTTTTTTTTTTTTCTTTCAGTCATGGTTTCGAATCCTATATTTTAAAGTTACAACATCACATTGGGATTTGGGGGCAGTTGGAATGTTAAGGGAAAAGATGATAAAAACAGGAAAATTTTTATAATGGAAATCTGTACCAGATTTGCCGATTTAAAACCCCTTCAGCAATCAAGTATCTTTATTTCTATGGTCCAGATAATGGCATCACTATATACAGGGAGATTCACTCAAGAGGTCCTGAATATTCCGTAATGACTCTCACTAGGATGCAGCAATCTGAACGAAACAATGTACAGTGTGATCCTCGGTATATGGAGCTTCGAACAAGGCGGGATGCCCCTGCGTCAGAGCGATGAGGTAGGCTCCGGTCAGCCGTCACAATGTTTAACCACCATTTGCAAGTTCAGGGTGTTTCCTGCCCGTACTCCTTCACTCAGTCACTCGACTTCATCAGGATGGTGGTCTACAGTATTGAGTAGCACGTCTTCATGGTGCACACCTATTGGGATCATCAATTCGTTTAAGCGATGTCAGAATCAACTGGATGATCGTGAGTTAATGGAAATTGACTTCCAGCAAGATGGACCAACATGTCACACATCAGCAAAGAGCATGGCAGAAATTGAGTCCTCCTTCGGCAACAGGGTCATTTCAAAGGGGCTTTGGCCACCACAGTTGCCGGATCTGACAGCCACCAGACTTCTTCCTTTGGGGTCTGCTCAAAGGAAAAGTCAATCAGAACAAGCCTCACCCTGTGGAAGATCTGAAAGAAAACATCCAACGTGAAATTGCTGCTATTCCTCCAACCCCGAGATGCTTGCCAATACATTCAGGAACACGGAGCGATGCATCGAAATGTGTCTGGCAGAAAACGGAAACCACTTCCAGCATCGCACGTAATGCAATTGATTACACAGACGTCAAGGTATAAAGCGTAATTTTTGGTTTAGATTGTTTCATCCTAACGGGACTTGAAACAGAATATTCGGGGCCTCTTTTGAGTGAATCTCCCTGTAAAAAAACTTCAGATCTGTCCTTCTCACCCGTCCTTTATAGAGTTGGGCCTTTTTTTTTTTTTTTTTAATCACTGGTAAGTATTCACTTTGCATTGCTGGCATAGTATACACTTGGAGATTCTCTGCATTTAACATGTTAACTTTTTAGTGTTAATTAAAATCTAGTTTAGCAAGATTTTAGTGTCCAGAAAAAGTACAATTGGTCTGAGTCAGTTTAAGCTTTGCAGTTAATGGTGGTTGTACTTTAAAATCCATGGCTTGTATGAAACTCTGAGGGGCTCCAATACAAGACTCTGTGGCAAACACCTGAGGAAATGCATGAGGTGTTTCATGCTTTTGTGCTGCATGCTTGAATATGCATGAACTGATGTGTTGTAACGAGACGTTAAAAACCATCATGGGTCTAAGTCACCAAACGGCTATCTCCTTACTCCAGAGAAGGCCACTGGCACTCTGTTATTATTTTTATTATTACCGTTAACGTTGCTATTATTGTTGTTGTTTAAGTGTGTAATGATTCCTACAGTTGTGTTTTTTAAAATGCTGTCTTTATTTTCAACTATCAAAAAGTAAATAAAGGAAATACTGCATTGTCACCAAAGTCGCAAAGTGCAGGGTGAGCATTTATGGGCAAATAAGGGCGTATGCTCAGTGCACATTCCTATTCATTCGAAGTTTTCCTATCATATTATAAACATTGTCCAGGTGGGACATCCCCGCACTCCTCGCATACCAGTCTGATCGTCATATCAGGAAGAAAAGGATAAAAACTGTTCTCGAGTTATGTGCGGGGAAAAAGTGTTTTATAATTGGCCATGGTAACTGTTGAAAACATAATAGAATAATTAATGAATATTTGCTGTCTCTTTCCTTATGTGGACCTTGAACGCCTTTCATCTATCTCTGTGTGTCTTTGCTTCACCAGTGCTTCCTCTCTCAAGAGATTTCCCATAAAGCCTTCATCTCAGACTCTGTCAGTGTTTTCAAAGCACCTTTCTCACCTCCTGTCCAGTTTTTTACATCCCATCTTGGAAAGTGACTCTTTCAGGGTGCCTCCTATGTCTTTTATTATTCCTCCTTGTGCATCTCACACTCACACTTCCTCCTTTGTTACGTCACCAGTGTTAAACTGACCAGTCCAACCAAAGCCAAACTGGCAGATTGGATTGCTCATCAGGACTGAACACACGTACCATCTTGTTTTATTATATCTCTCTATTATACAAAAAAAATCTCTTGACGAGACTTTTTAGGAGACGAGACCTGACCTTTTGGAAAAGACATTTTCATGCCCCATGAGACGAGAATATTGCCGTGATATTTTTTAAAGTCACGCCCTCCTAGCAACCATTTTCAGACAAGATAGATAGATAGATACTTTGTGAATTTCCCCTTGGGGATTAATATACTCCAGCAGCAGCATACTGATAAAAAACAATATTAAATTAAAGAGTGATGATAATGCAGGTATAACAGACAATAACTTTGTATAATGTTAACGTTTACCCCCCCCCGGGTGGAATTGAAGAGTCGCATAGTGTGGGGTCTCTTCAGTCTGTCAGTGGAGCAGGACGGTGACAGCAGTCTGTCGCTGAAGCTGCTCCTCTGTCTGGAGATGATCCTGTTCAGTGGATGCAGTGGATTCTCCATGATTGACAGGAGCCTGCTCAGCGCCCGTCGCTCTGCCACGGTTGTCAAACTGTCCAGCTCCGTGCCTACAATAGAGCCTGCCTTCTTCGCCAGTTTGTCCAGGTGTGAGGAGTCCCTCTTCTTTATGCTGCCTCCCCAGCACACCACCGCGTAGAAGAGGGCGCTCACCACAGCCGTCTGATAGAACATCTGCAGCATCTTATTGCAGATGTTGAAGGACGCCAGCCTTCTAAGGAAGTATAGTCAGCTCTGTCCTCTCTTGTACAGAGCATCGATGTTGGCAGTCCAGTCCAATTTATCATCCAGCTGCACTTTCTGCACACAGTCACCTCTGATGATCACGGGGTCCATGAGGGGCCTAGGCCTCCTAAAATTCACCACCAGCTCCTTGGACCACGGTACTCTCCCCTCTCAGTCTTGTGAATGCGTTTGCCTGACACACTTCCTGTGCTCTCAGCTCTTATAAACTTTAACATTTTCCTCACTTTAAGTTCCCAATTAAAGAAGGACGTATTATGTCCAGATCATATTGAAGAATTGCATCATGAAGGGATAGCAACAGAAAAAAGGAGTACATGGGCAATCCTAACACTGAGAAACAAGGAAGTCAAACCAGTTTACGCAAAAAATGTCAATCGACTATGCTGAAACAGTTGGTGGTGATGGTGTGTAAGATGAAAACAACAACTTACAATATCATGAAGAATGTCTACAACTGTTAACACAGCCTGGTCTTCCACCGCACACTGATGAAAGAAGGATGTATCCAAGAAAGGTACAGTAATGTAGTCCATCTTCAGGGGATAACAGACACCAAAGGAGCTCTTGATATTTCATTCATATTAAAACATTAACAGTTTCCCGTTTTAGAATAGCTTTTGCAAAGACAATTAACTAATCTCCGAGCCAAACTTTCGAAAAGTCATTTTATTTAATAAAGAGAAAAAAACGAAATGCAATCACGGTCAGTTATACGTCGGGTGGATGCAAATGTAACACTTCGCATGAAAATTAAAATCAGTTTAAATTGTACATCCACATCCCCATACGTGAGCTGCAGAACCACAAAGAGGCTAACGCATAGCGCTGACACAGGGGGTTGACGAGCGATGCAAGCAGGGGGCAAAGCCTCCTAGTAGTAGAATACAGTATATTTCAATGAAACGTACCCTTAACCAGTTTCCATCTGTGTCCTGTATATCAATTAATGACTAGTGGCCACTTTAATTAATCCCTTCAGAATTTTGACTGTTTGCAGTATTTCTTGTTTCCTAATTGGTAGTGCATGGGGCATACTGTTTTTATTTTTCTCTCTCTCTCTCTCAAGTGTTTCATCTGTCTAAGTGCCTGTAATATTACCTATATATTGTATTTTTTATCTGCATATTCGGAAACCAATTTAAGTTAACCAAAGTTTAAAAAAAAAAAAAAAATCCAAATGCCAAGAAATAAACAAGCAAGTCTGTTAGCATGTGTATGCGCTAATCTATAATACTGATGGTTCATTGAGAACATGAGGAAATGGATTACTGGATGGTTTTCATTGCCTGTTCCAGTTAAACATTGTGGGTAGTTCAATCAATGTTTTTATTAATAACATTAAACATGCAGCCTTGGATTAAAGCCATGGTAAAGTATTAACACATTTACCTTAATTTATAAATGATTGAGAGTGTTATGTGTTTCTGGACTTTTTGGGTTTTTTTTTATTCTAAAGTTAATACATCATTAGAATAGATCCCTATAATTTAAATCAAAGCCTGTTTTTATTGCCCTTCTCTGTAAACAAATTTTAAGCAACATTATTTGTTTCTTTTTTATTTGACAGAATCTGTGACGCCAGACCTGAGCAAGCAAATATCTTTGAAGTGGAAGAGCAAGAACGTCTCCAAAGCGGGATTCCAGAAGAAACTCTAAAAAGTTGTGCCTGTTCCACTTTAAGCCTTTCTTGTTCCCTGATGCCCTGTCCCAGAATGCAGGAGTGTAAAAGCACAGACGTAGATTCAATATTCTGTGCCTCTTCTATGTAATTTACATTAAGCCATAAAAAGATCATTTTGAGATACAAGTGCCATGCCTAATAAATACAAGTGTGGGGTTTGTGGAAAACCAACATCAGCAATAACTTTGCAGATTATTATCCACACTGGAACAGATCTTTTTACGTAGCGCTGTGATGCTTGAAAATCTTGTTTTATTCTTCGCCGATGATATGATCTTAATGTTTTTTATATATAATGTTCATTTCACATGTACACCTGACTTACACTACTAGAAAAAGTTGCTGTCTTTTATTAGTGCTGAATTTAGTTGAGGTGAGCTTTACAAAGTTTGCGTATTTTCAGTGGACTTGATATTTTATCAGTTTTTCCTTTTACCAGGATAACTTTCCCGAGTCAGGGTTATTTACTTGAATTTGCTATTCTGAAGATAGTTCATCAATAGTTTGAAGTCATCTTGCTTGACATGTTGTTTAAATTATAAGCTTCACTTCAGTTAGTCAGCAAAATTGCCATCTGCACGTGCACAGGGAGTGTTGACGTGCTAAATCTTGTATCTCTCTCTATTATAAAGTGTGATTTTCTCGGAGACACTTTAACGTCCCGCGAGAGAGAAGGCAGTGAGAGAAATGGACAGCTGCTGTACAGGTTTTTAAATGAACGATGTGCAGCGCAACAAGCAGAACACGCAACTTGGCAGCAGCAAGCCAGCAGCTGATCTGACCGCATCTCTTTAGCGTGCATTCAGCCCTTCTTTGACAATGCGAGCGGCAGAGACGTGAAGTGGCTAGTGCGTAGCATGCCCCGGGGGGGAGGGGTGGGCAAGCAGGGGGCAAAGCATTAGTTAAAAGTACATACTTTTCCATTTTTTAAGTAAAGCCCATTCATTCCTGGATGGGTTTGGCCGTGTTCTCAGTGCTTCCAGGAAAGGCTCAATCAATACATAACCCTAAATTAAAATGGCAAGTTTAGAAATATGAATGGATGGTTATATATTTATATAATGCCAAGTTTTCTATATACTCAGTAAATTGCAAAGACTTGTAAAAGTCTTGTATAACATTTTTCAGTGTTCTATATATCAATTGTCACATTGCTTCTGAGGCGGTATGGTGGCGCATTGGTAGAGCTGCTGCCTCGCAGTAAGGGTTCGCTTCCCAGGTCCTCCCTGCATGAAGTTTGCATGTTATCCCCGTGTCTGCATGGGTTTCCTCCCACAGTCCAAAGACATGCAGGTTAGGTGCATTGGCGATCCTAAATTGTCCTGGGTGTGCTTGGTGGGTGTGTGTGTAGGTATGTGTGCCCTGCAGTGGGCTGGTGCCCCGCCTGGGGTTTGTTCCTGCCTTGCACCCTGTATTGGTTGGGATTGGCTCCAGCAGACCCCCGTGACCCTGTAGTTAGGATATAGTGGTTTGGAAAATGACTGATGACTGACAGATTGCTTCTTCAAGTGTGGGCTGCAGTAGTAACTTGATGGCTGCGCCTAGAACTAATCCCAGTCACTCTTGGGAGGTTCCTTTCCCAGGTGTTTCCAGTGCAAGAAAGAACTGTTGCAAATTTTTGACATTTAAATTTAACAATATTGATAGAAAAGCTCGAAGTATTAATTTGCAGTGAAGCTCGACTTGAGAGACGAGACATATGATGCATGTCAGAGTATTTTGTATTGCTGACATCACGGCTGAGTATAGCCTTGGACAATCTAAAAATGATTAGATAATTGTTTCAGCTGCTACTGGATCATTAAATTACATCAGTTTGTGTTTATATAATATATTTTAAATTGCAATAGCATAGTGAATGTATGACCTGGAAAACTATTGCGTCATTCAATTTTAATGCATTTTAATGCACCTAATGTTGCCATTACCATAGAATTTGATTTTTGACTTGCCTTTTACAGGTTGGGTTGTGAACGTCTGCAGATACAGAACTTGTTTATAGCTCCTTTTTTTCTATGAGATTCTTAACTTGCACTGAAAATATCTGTTAATGGAAAATTGGCAGAAATCCATAATGCTTTATTACGTAGTTTACAGAAAATGTTTAAAAAATTCATTTCTATTTTATTAATTAAAAAAAAAAAATCACTGAGGCAACATTACTTTAAGTACATTTAACTGATTATCTATAGTATGTTCTCCTTGTGTTCAAACTTTTTTTGGCACATTAGAAAAGACATAATGATGACATGAAAATCCACCACTCTCTGAGGAGTGATCCCTTAGCAGAGATGTGCTGTCTTTGCTGAAGGACCACTCAAGAGTGTCACCTCCCAGTCTTGGCAGTTTCACTCTGTGAGACAACACGGCTTGGGTGCTTACTTAGGATGCTGGGAATCGTAAGCAGCGGCTTCTGCTGCACCACTAAATGGATGATGGAGCTGCTTACCTGTGACGGAGGGTATTGTGTGTCTGTGTGTGCTGCTGGTCGCTTTTGGTTACCTGTGCTTACAAAATGATTGAAAATGGTGTCAAAGTGCACAGTACTATGCCTCACTTGTAGTGATGGCTGCTGTTTATTTATCCGCATCAACAATACTTTGCTAGTAGAAAATTAATTGAAATTCAGTTAAACCCCCTTAACTAAAAACATGCCTATATAATTAATCTAGGTAAACTTGGTTGTTATACAGTGAGTTTATTAATAAGACTCCTTGTGCTGTACTTAATTTTGGCATCTAAATGTGCTTTACAATTGTTAAACAAACTGCTAATTTTCAACGGCAAACAGTCGAGTGAAGTTGTTGGAGTCTGCCTGAAATGTAGCATGTAATGTTCTGTGTGCATAAGGGTGCAGCATTTCCTTTGGTGAGTGAGCCTTTTTACTCTTGGTGATTAATAAGCAGTTGGAAATGCCTAATATAATTCTGGTGATGTGTGGGCCGAACAGCCGAAGAGAACCTTTGGTGAAGTTTAAACGTGGTTAGTTTGCTACACGTTTTGCGGTTCTGTGTCCACATAGTTTATCTACTGCATGAGCATGCTTATTAGAGGTGCATGTCACAATATATTCAGAAAAAAAAATATGTATTATCATAACACTTGAAGGAATTCTGTTTTGAAGTAGTCATTTGTGACAATACACAATACCTCATTTTAATAATATGAACAGGAAATGACTTGCAATAAGCCATTCTTTAGCAGTAATTTTTGTAACATTTTGTAAAATATGTGTGAATGACCTTGAAGAGTGTCGGGTGAATATACTGTATTTAAAGTAATAAGTTAAAGTGCATATTTTGCATTTCAGTTATGGGTGTGTTAATGCCACAGGTTGACGGCATGAAGTGTGTTCAGATTAGGATGACTAATACACAGAGAGTTACAAAGTAAACACTGCTTTAATGGACTGAGGAGGTTTTGTTGCTGTTATATTTTAAATGCATAGTAATAATGAAATTACAATGTACAGGTTGCATTAAAATGTTATACTAAGTATAAATAGCATACAGTGAGCAGTGTATACTCATTGTCTTTTCACAGGGCACAGGCAAAAAGCTGTGTCGTTCCCCTAAAATTTCTATTTAGTAATGTGATATTATTCCATTATGCTTTTTACAAAATCACTAAAACCAGTCTGTTGAAAATGTAAAAATGTTCAACATGAAACAGACTTTATAAACATTTTGCTTTGTTTTGTTAAATCTGAAGTCCATTAAACCAAATGTCTGCCGTATAATAAGAGAGGGCTGTAAATGGATTAGTTAGGACAACATTATATATTCCATATTTAAGATGGCCAACTTGGTAATAGATAGTGTTGGATTATTTACTGTTATTTATTATGTAGACTGTTGCACTTTTAATGCTTTTGATATTTCACTAGTAAGCCCTATTTGGATGAGATTTGTTTTACTCAAGGAGGTGGGTGAATTCATAATTGCTGGGGGACTCCTGTGATTTTAGTCCCATTTGAATCACTCATGCCAGTATCTATGCTGTATTCCGTTTGAACTGGGAAATCAGTTTCCAAGTTCCTAGTTGGATTTTTCAACTGGGATACTTCAGAAGTCTGATCTCCTACTCCGAAACTCTGAGCTTTTCTGTCAGGTCAGAATTTGTGGTATTTTAGATTATGACATCAATGTCTATGTACACCGCGATCTTTATTGAAAGCTGTCATATTACAGGGTCGCATTAAATCAGTTGTGCACTCAGTCCTGTTCAGCTTCTGTCTGTGGACAAGTAGCTGTGGAGTTTAGATGAGCAAAATACTGTGGGATGCATTGTTCAGTAGTTGTTTGTATTCTGAAAGAGCAAGCACAACAACAGGTTTTCCTGCAGGCGTCCATATTGGTTCTCCGATTTAATTCATCTCTAAACCCTCTGGGTGTAAAACTGACCCTGCAAGATTAGGACTTTAGACACATGCTTCTTAAACTAAACCATCATGCGGATGGAAAATGTTAGTGTGACGAGAGATCTCGTTTTAATTCTGCCCCTTTGCACTGTCAGGATCTTCTAGAGAACAGTGTGCTTTGTGTGTGTGTGTGTGTGTGTGTGTGTGTGTGTGTGTGTGTGCTGGTGTATGTATGCTGTCTGTAATGTGTACAGCTTATACTGATTTTATTGTACACTGCTATGAGATGACGGGGAGGGGGGGTAACTTTAATGAAGCTACTTGGGGAAAAAAGCACTAAAGACAGTAGAAAGAAATAAATCCTGAGCATTACTAAAGAAATAAAAGCATACACAGACTGATTTCACCTAAAGGTGTGTTTCCTTTTGATTTTGTCATTAAGAGTTTTATTGAATCTCCAACAAGTGGTTTGATTAGGAAGTGACTCACAGACAGGTGAATCAACTTCCTGTTAGTTTGCAGGTAATGAAGGGGTCTGTTCTGCTTCTCTACTTCCACTTCCAGTAATTGATTTTTGCAATATAAGAAGTATCGTTGAAAAGCATTAGCATCAAACCTGGGCAAAGGTGGCAAAATTTCAGTGGAGGAATTATTTTATAATTCCTATGGTAAGTCTATTAACTTTCTTATGGCAGTATGCTAATAGTTGCAGTTATTTATATGTAGATAGGATGGATATCAATTTATATATGTGTGTATATTATGTGTGAATGTGTGTGTGTATATACCAGAATATTGGAGTTGTGTATTTGGTTTTCTAAAATACTGTAAAAATTGATAACCAAACTGTCAGATGCTTCTCATGGCACAAAAGCACAATCTGTAATCCTCATTTGGCCGCATCTTGTGTAATTTGATTTAGTTGACTACTGTGGCTTTGGGCGTTTATTCCAACCAGCTGCACAGACTGGTGAGACAGCCTTATCTCAAATTTAGCTCATGGTTTAATTAATTGCCCTTTTTTTATTTGGCATTCAGAAACATGGCCTAGAACAGGGGTCCTCAATCACGGTCCTGGAGAGCCGCAGTGGCTGCAGGTTTTTGCTCCAACCCAGTTGCTTAATAAAAAGCACTTATTGCTAAAGTAACACTTCTGCTTCACTTTAGTGATTTTGAGCCCTTATTGCTTAATTTTGTCTTAAACAGCTATTTTAATTGCTCCTTATTATCAATAACATGCAAATGACAAGAGAGAGCAGCATTTCTCCATTTAGCTTATTTACATTTACACCTGTGTGCATTTATCTGCACTATTGGGTTTAATTAAATACTTGGAAGAAAAATGAAGAGAAAAAAGTGAAGGACTTAATTACTCGTCCATTTTAGCCTTCAAATCATTTGTATGATAGAAAGGGAAAGAAAATCTAGGATATGAGAATGACCTGACATAGCAGAGTTAATTTAATTTCATAGCTTGTTAGTGCTTTATTGGCAAGAATTGCTTTCTAATTAAGCAACCAGGTCAGAACAAAAACCTGCAACCACTGCGGCTCTCCAGGACTGGGATTGAGGACCCCTGGCCTAGAAGGATACTTACATTTAGAAGAAATGCTGAAATGTATTGTTTTTACCATAGATAGATAGATAGCGTAGTTGGCAGGATTAGATAGATGGGAAAGGCACTATATAATGATACATGGATGGATAGAGAGATGTGAAATACACCATATAGGTAGATAGTGTAGTTGGCAGAATTAGATAGATAGATAGGAAAGGCACTATATGGCAGGTAGACATACAGATAGAGTAGTTGGCAGGATTAGATAGTGTAGGGAACAGTCTGGACCCAGACAGGAAGATGCCGATGGTTCAAGCACCAACACACGTTTATTAACCATTTCTAATATTTACAACAGTGGTCAATGGCACACAGAGTGCCCCTGCACCAAGCACCCTTAAGTCCAAGCCTCTCACAAATGCCTCTTTCTCTCCTGACCGCCTCCACTCTCCTCTCCTCTTCTCCAAGCTCTGTCCTCTTCCACCAGACTCCAGCTATCAAATGGAGGGAGGAGGCCCCTTTTCTCTTCACCCGGCCGTGCTCCAGGTGCCTCTTGATGAACTTCCACCAGCACTTCCTGCTGTGGTGGAAGTGCCGGCTGAGCACCTAGAAGCACTCTGGGTGTCCCTGGTATTCCTTACCCCAGCACCTCCGGGTGTCGCAGAAGTGCGGACGTCCAGGGCTTCTCAGGCATCCAGGTGACCACGGGCCCCTATAAGGTTGAGCTTCCATGCTGTGGTCCCCATACCAAATCGGTCAGCTGCCCCCTTGTGGTCCGGAGGAGGCGTAATCCCTCATCTGGTCCTTCCGGGCGTTCCGGCTGGGTACCACCCCCAGCCGCTCGGCACAATAGATAGAAAGAACTGTATTTGTCTTGTGGGGGAATTTTTTCTTTTCACAGAAGCTCTTTAAATAAATACATAAATTGTTAGGTTAGTAAGTAAGTACACACACAGCTTTAAATGCTTAACTTTCTCTTACCATTTTAATTCACCTTCATTGTTTCCAAATACCAGCAATCTGTGCAGGCACAGTTACAGATGGCACTGCGTGCTAAATGGTGGCAGTAACTTCTGAGTTTCCACTTCTGTACTTGTTAGCAAATGATGTTAGATTAGATTAGATTCAACTTTATTGTCATTACACATGTACAAGTACAAGGCAACGAAATGCAGTTTAGGTCTAACCAGAAGTGCAATTAGCAGAAAGTGCAGGATAAAAGTATAAGTTCTAAGTGCACATAAAAGGGATATGTGCAGGGAGAGGCTATGGGTAACTATTACAGAATGATATTATGTGAGCATAATATACAGATTGCTAGTAACTATACTTATAAATTTACAATGGATGAACAGTATATACAAGTTGCTATTAACTGTAGTCAGGAATTTCCAAATAGATATGAACATAATATACAGGGTGCTTTTTTCTATAGACTGGAATTTACAAGTAGACATGTACAGATAGATATGTACATAATGTGCAGGTTGCTATTTTCTATAGACAGGAATTTACAAGTAGACATGTACGAATATGTACTCAATCAGAAGTGTACAAATGTATTGTACATGGATATTTGTATTTTCAAACAGGTATGTACATTGTAGCGCAGTCCATATTAAATAGTATAGTGGTAATGCGAAGAGTATAGGGGTATGTGAGGTGTGGGCAAGTGTCAGTAGGGGGCAGAGTTCAATAAGGAGACAGCTCTGGGAAAGAAGCTGTTCCTCAGTCTGCTGGTTCTTGACCTGGGACACCTGAAGCGCCTACCAGAAGGCAGGAGAGAAAACAGTTTGTGGGCGGGGTGAGAGTAATCCTTAAGAATACTGCGTGCTCGACGCACACAGTGTTTCTTTTGAATGTCCTCAATGGCTGGAAGTGGAATTCCTATAATACGCTGGGCAGTTTTCACCACCCGCTGCAGTGCCTTACGCTCAGCAACAGAGCAGCTTCCATACCAAACTGTGACACAGTTGGTTAGGATGCTTTCTATTGTGCAGCGATAGAAGTTCACCAGAGTAGTTGAGGACAGCTGGTTCTTCTTAAGTGTTCTCAAGATGAATAGGCGCTGGTGAGCCTTCTTGACCAGGCTAGAGGTGTTGGTGGACCAGGATAGGTTCTCTGAAATGTGGGTCCCCAGGAACTTAAAGGATGAGACAGGCTCAACAACCATTCCATTGATGTGAATGGGTTCATGTGAACCTCTTCTTCCTTTCCTGAAGTCCACAATGAGCTCCTTGGTCTTATTGGTGTTAAGGAGCAGATTATTGTCCATGCACCAAGTGGCCAGGTGCTTGATCTCCTCCCTGTAGGCAGACTCATCATTATTGCTGATGAGGCCGATCACCGTAGTATCGTCTGCAAACTTGATGTTGTTAGATCCATACACAGGCCTGCAGTCGTGGGTGAAGAGGGAGTAAAGGAAGGGGCTCAGCACACAGCCCTGTGGTACGCCAGTGTTGAGCGTGACGGTAGTGGAGCAGATGTGGCCTGACCTAACATGCTGGGGTCTGTTGGTCAAAAAGTCCATAATCCAATTACAAAGTGAGGTGTTAATATCCAGATCTCTAAGTTTGGTGATTAACTTAGAGGGTAAAACAGTATTAAATGCTGAGCTAAAGTCAACAAACAACAGTCATGCATAGGTGTTTGTATTGTCCAAGTGTGTGAGTACAGAGTGCAGCGCTATGGAGACTGCATCATCTGTGCTCCTGTTGGCACGGTAAGCAAACTGGTGTGGATCTAGTGAGGATTGGAAAGAGTCCTTTAGGTGTGTCAGGACCAACCGCTCAAAGCACTTCATAATGATGGGTGTGAGTGCTACGGGCCGGTAGTCATTCAGGCACGTTGGGCTAGAGTGTTTCAGGCACTGGCACAATTGAGGTAGATTTGAAGCACGCTGGTACAGCAGCTTGGGCAAGGGACATGTTAAAAATGTCTGTGAACACCCCAGCGAGCTGCTCTGCACATGCCCTCAGTACGCGCCCAGGGATACCGTCTGGTCCAGCAGCCTTGTGCACGTTGATCCGGCTCAGTACGTTGTAGACGTCAGATGAGGTAAGTGTGATGGGTGAGTGGTCGGGTGAGGAGGCGATCTTGGTGACATTTTCTTTCTTGTCTTTCTCAAAGCGAGCATAAAAGTCATTAAGCTCATTCAGAAAGAAGACATTAGTGGCTGTGGGGGTGGGGTGACTGGGTTTATAGTTGCTGATGGCCTGGATGCCCTGCCACATGCGCCGAGGGTCAGAGTTTAAAAAGTGCTCCTCTAGCTTTAGTTTGTAGCAGTGTTTGGCCTTTTCGATGCCCCTCTTCAGATTAGCCCTGGAAGTGCTGTAGGCCTGTGCATCACCTGATCTGAAGGCAGTGTTGCGTGCCTTCAGTAAGAGACGCACCTCCTTGTTCATCCATGGCTTCTGATTTGGGTATGTGGTGATCTGCTTCTGGGTTGTGACACTGTCTATGGTAGTGTTAATGTAATCCAGAACAGAGGAAGTTTAGCTGTCTATGTTTGTGTGAGAGCCACAGGTGGCCTGAGTAGCAAACATACTCCAGTCCGTGTGTAGAAACCTGTCCTGAAGTGTGAAGTCTACCCCCGCTGGCCACACTTTGATGGTCTTCACTGATGGCTGCACACGGTTGATAAGGGGTGAGTATTTAGGAGTGAGGAACAAAGAAAGGTGGTCTGATTGTCCCAGGTGGGGGAGAGTATCCACATTATAGGCTTCAGCCATGTTTGTGTATACATGGTCTAAAGTTTTGTTTCCTCTGGTGTGACAAAAAATGTTCTGGTGAAATTTAGGGAGTACTGTCTTTAAGTTGGAGTGATTAAAGTCCCCCGCAACAATAAAAGCAGCCTCCGGGTGAACAGTTTGTTGTTTGCTGATGGCCGCATGAAGTTCGTTCATGGCAAGCTTGGAATCAGCGTCAGGAGGAATGTAAGCGGCAATTATAATGGTGGAGGTGAACTCCCGTGGCAGATAAAACGGTCTACACTTAACCATGAGAAACTCTAGGTTAGCTGAGCAGTGTCTCCCAATAATAACAGAGTGCGTACACCAAGCATTATTAACATAAATGCACAATGTCTTAACCTGAATATTTAACAAAGAAAATATTAAACAGGAAGATAAGAAGTGAAGTCAATTCCATCTTACACACACAGACATGCTTGCATCATCTAGTAATCATTTAGAATAACCAGTTTGTAAGTTTTTTGAGCAACAAAAGAAAACAAGGTGGTAGATCTGACAACGTGCTTCATTAATGGGAACGTCCAATTACAAGAAGTAAGTGGTTGGGGTGTCCACTTCATATGACTGCAGTCTAGATAGACATTGACAACTAGAGCAGTAAAGTGTGTGTGTGTATATATGTGTATGTATTCACAGCGCATCACTTTTTCCACATTTTGTTATGTTACAGCCTTATTCCAAAATGGATTCAATTCGTTTTTTTCCTCAGAATTCTACTCAACACTCCATAATGACAACGTAAAAAAAAGAGATTTTTGCAAATTTATTAAAAATAAAAAAATTGAGAAATCACATGTACATAAGTATTCACAGCCTTTGCTCAATACGCCTTTGGCAGCAATTGCAGCCTCACGTCTTTTTGAATATGATGCCACAAGCTTGGCACACCTATCCTTGGCCAGTTTCGCCCATTCCTCTTTGCAGCACCTCTCAAGCTCCATCAGGTTGGATGGGAAGCGTTGCTGCACAGCCATTTTAAGATCTCTCCAGAGATGTTCAATCGGATTCAAGTCTGGGCTCTGGCTGGGCCACTCAAGGACATTCACAGAGTTGTCCTGAAGCCACTCCTTTGATATCTTGGCTGTGTGCTTAGGGTCGTTGTCCTGCTGAAAGATGAACCGTCACCCCAGTCTGAGGTCAAGAGCGCTCTGGAGCAGGTTTTCATCCAGGATGTCTCTGTACATTTCTGCAGTCATCTTTCCCTTTGTCCTGACTAGTCTCCCAGTTCCATCCCCACAGCATGATGCTGCCACCACCATGCTTCACTGTAGGGATGGTATTGGCCTGGTGATGAGCGGTGCCTGGTTTCCTCCAAACGTGACGCCTGGCATTCACACCAAAGAGTTCAATCTTTGTTTCATCAGACCAGAGAATTGTTTCTCATGGTCTGAGAGTCCTTCACGTGCCTTTTGGCAAACTCCAGGTGGGCTGCCATGTGCCTTTTAGTAAAGAGTGGCTTCCGTCTGGCCACTCTACCATACAGGCCTGATTGGTGGATTGCTGCAAAAATGGTTGTCCTTCTGGAAGGTTCTCCTCTGTCCACAGAGGACCACTGACAGAGTGACCATCGGGTTCTTGGTCACGTCCCTGACTAAGGCCCTTCTCCCCCGATCGCTCAGTTTAGATGGCTGGTCAGCTCTAGGAAGAGTCCTGGTGGTTTCGAACTTCTTCCACTTACGGATGATGGAGGCCACTGTGCTCATTGGGACCTTCAAAGCAGCAGAAATGTTTCTGTAACCTTCCCCAGATTTGTGCCTCGAGACAATCCTGTCTCGGAGGTCTACAGACAATTCCTTTGACTTCATGCTTGGTTTGTGCTCTGACATGAACTGTCAACTGTGAGACCTTCTATAGACAGGTGTGTGCCTTTCCAAATCATGTCTAGTCAGCTGAATTTACCACAGGTGGACTCCAATTAAGTGGCAGAAACATCTCAAGGATGATCAGAGGAAACAGGATGCACCTGAGCTCAATTTGGAGCTTCATGGCAAAGGCTGTGAATACTTATGTACATGTGATTTCTCAGTTTTTTTATTTTTAATAAATTTGCAAAAACCTCAAGTAAACTTTTTTCACGTTGTCATTATAAGGAAAAAAAATTAATTTAATCCATTTTGGAATAAGGCTGTAACATAATGTGGAAAAAGTGATGCACTGTGAATACTTTCTGGATGCACTGTATGTATGTGTGTGTATATATGCGTGTGTGTGTGTATGTATGTGTGTGTGTGTGTGTATGTGTATATATATATATATATATATATATATATATATATATATATATTTTTACTATTCCACTTGTCAATGTCTAGTTACACAAAACATTGAACTTTTGAGGGTCCCCTCCCAGCCCCATTGATTTTATCTTTCAACACCTTAAAAAGCCCTCATTTATACACCATATTTTGTGAAAGAAATGCCATCTTAAGATAAAGAGTAAACTAATAGGTGTCCTCAATAAAAATGAGAACTCGGAAGGATTTGAAGTTGCGCCGGCCACACCAACTGGACCCAGGGCTTCACCCTCTAATGGGATATGAGGGATCAAAGTTGTTCCTTTTCACAAAAATTCAAGAAAATGGGAATCGGTACTAAAGGCTTGTGTAGTGTCGTTTTCAACAATGTCAGGGTTCCCGATTCCCATTTTTGACATTTGATTGTTCACCAGTGGTCCTGTTAGGTCCTATCCTACGAGTTGCTCCCAGAAGGTTCAAAATGAGAAATTTCAAAGATAAGCAGGCGGGGGTATCGTTTTAGACAAATTCAAAGTCGTTATTTGTGGTCCTTTTTTAAATCTGAGGTGTGTGATTTACTGTTGTGTGTGTGTGTATGTCGATTACATAACGTAGACCTGTAGGGTCAATAAATGTGATTTACTGGCCCTCAATGGTCCTCTATCAGAGGGTGAAAGTGACACATTTCGATTACAATCACGAACATGTAGACGTTAAGCATTTAAACTGAAACACACATTCATTTCAAACATTTCGCACAGCTATCCATGTTTATTATGTGCTTGTACCTTATGAAGTAAATCATTACATTTCTTATGAACACCGCCAGTCTAATTCCGACTTTAATTTTAGTCCCGTAGGTCCGCGTGATTCACAAGCCACGCTCAGTCTTTATAAATTCGGCTATGCGTTTAGCAGAAATGCATTGACGACCTCGACTTTAACTGATTTGGCACAAGGCAGTCGGGGGTGTGCCTGCATCGGCTGGCGGAGAGTAGGGGTCATTTAACTCGCCCGTTTTTCGACCAGTCGTCTCCCGATCTGGTTGGTCGTTCAAGTGAATAAACAAATAACTCGTTTTAAGCTAATCGGCACTCATATTGGTAAATGCCAGAGGCAAATAAAAATATTAATTTACATTAACCATAAGGCTACTACATTCATACCCCCCGCTGACATCACCAGAGGTTAAAAAAAAACGTAACGGCTACTTTAAAAAGGTGTCCAGTCAAAACATGTCTTCGGCTGTGTCACTACAGCTCTTCTGAGGTACGGCTGCGCAACGCACTGCCTGCTGGGAGTTGTAGTTTAGTTGGCACGTTCGTCGAGTCCTGTAATAAGCGCAGGCTCTGTCCTGTTAACACTACATTTCCCAGAACAATGTATCGACTGTGTGACGTAACAAGCGAGTGGGTGGCAGCCTAATCCTTTAGACTGCGGTTGCTGTGCCGGGCAGGCAGCTGTTTGTTTATTTGTAATACGACAGTAAGGAATAAATCGGAGTAGATAAAACAGCCGGAAAATATGGATAACTCCGGCAAGGAGAAGGAAGCCATACAACTTATGGCCGAAGCGGAGAAGAAAGTGAAGTCGTCTCACTCGTTTTTTGGAGGAATGTTTGGGTAAGCCGCAATCTAGGAAAAATACCGTTATGTGCAGCAGAGGAGCGAGCATCATTTGTGAACTGGGGAGGAGAGGGGGGCGGGGAAGGGGCAGTTTTAAATCTTATAAATTCTTAATCGTTTTGATTTATAACTTTCGGCATATAAAAGGAGCAAAACGCATAATTTGCGGTTGTTTAGTGTACGTTCGTAATAGCAGAATGAGTGAGACGACTGGGCCTCTTTATATATTTTTTTTCCTTCCTTGCATAAGCAGAAATAAAAATAAAAATTCTTTTACAACATGCACCTCTCCCAGCGTACGTGTCCCTGGCATTGTGTGGCTTACGTGTCGAAGCTGCCACAGGTCATTGACAGTGATGATCATCACTATGGCCGCAGGTTCATCCTTCCATTTCTGGAGCTCGTTCTGTGTTTGGGGCGCGGAGGTCGAAGCCAATCTCATCTGAATCGGGTGTAAGGCCGGGGCCCACCCCAGATGGAGCATCAGTCCTCACGCAGCCTTACAAAACTGTTTTAACAAAATAAGATTATAATGTGCAGGTTACACTATCACCAGGTGGGCGGCTTTTGAGACGAGGCTTTGCTTGCTCGCTGTTTGATTTCTCGGGAGAGATCGCGGAGCATCCAGCTTTTAATGAAGCGTCTCGTGTAAGGCCAACACATCACAGCAGGAGCAAGTCGAGTCCTTCCACTCTCATTGGAAATGTCGCCGTTTGCTTGGTTTGCGATTTTTTTTTTTTTTTAGGATTTCCATGCTTCTACGTGGTTATCGTTTTAAAGAAACGGTCAGTTGCCAAATTCCAATTTAAATAATCTCTGTCAGACGCCTTTTTTAATTGCCTTACATACGGTAAGTCTGGATGACTGCTACTGAAACCGAACCTCACAAATCTGTTGACACTGCCACCCGGTGAATCTGATTAAATGGGTTTATCATCATAAAGACTGATTTTGCATAAAGCTGCAAAATGGCAGTGCTCTGCCACTGATGCCATTGTAAGCCGTGCAGCAGCGTAGAAGATACCCTGATAATACCGTTAGACGGGGGGGTTTGGGGGGTATAGGGGCTGGACGGGGAATGGGGAACCGGCGAACAGCACACATCAGAGAAACCAGCTAATCCCAGGTAAATGTGGCCTTGTTTCAGGTGTCTCCTGTCCCTTATTAGCAGTAGGACGTCCTGGACCAGTGATTCCCCAGGGCCTAAAGATTTTTGTTCCAACGAATTCAGGAATCTAGTTTTAGCTTGAATTGAGCTCACTGTTTTAATTAGCTGACCTTTCTTCCTCCTATTTAATAATCGGAAAATTGGCAGACTGTGAGATTTCTAGGCTAGGTATTGTCACGTGTACAGAGGCCAGCGAAGTTCTTATTTGCACGTGGTGGACTAGTACTCTATGGCTTGATGTAGTTCTCGTTTGTTGCAGTCGGACCACCGAGTATCTGGTCCTCCACCCTGCCTGTTTGTTTGGGTAGCACATCCGGGCACACCTGTCCACCTTGATGATGTCCAACGAGCACCTCGTGTTTTGTCGCTATGCTCTCGGTTGCCTTGGTGTAAACAACACATTTAGCACAGACTCGCCGTTTTTTAGTCTGGCCGTCCTCTACACTTTCATCGGTTTGGGTCAAACCCCACAAGATGGCACCGATCATGAGGCACCTTCCTCAAGCACTAAGCTGTGTGCCCAAAAAGATGTCGTGTTTTTGAAGTGGAAAGTCTTTGACTACTTTTGAGGGTTTCCCCAATTTGGGGACATTCAGATATTTTCTTGTGTTGCTTCCCTTTTTGCTTTCCCGTATACAAAGTATAGGGAAATATTGGAATCGTCCGAAAATTCGATTTTGATGAATGTTGATGTTTTAGACCTCCCTGACTTTCTCGTATACAAAGTATAGGGAAAGTATTAAAATCATCCATAGACCTCCCTGAATTTCTCGTTTAGGAAGTGTAGGGAAAGTATTGGAATCGTCCAAAAATTCAATTTTGAGATTTTGATGAATCTGGTTTGGACGTGTGCAGAGGAGAGATGCTGGGTATATTGGGAGAAGGATGCTAAGGATAGAGCTGACAGGTAAGAGGAAAAGAGGAAGGCCTAAGTGAAGTTTTATGGATGTGGTGAGAGAGGACATGCAGGTGATGGGGGTGACAGAACAAAATGACGAGGACAGAAAGATATGGAAGATGATGATCCGCTGTGGCGACCCCTAACGAGAGCAGCCAAAAGAAGAAGAAGAAGAGGAAGAAGATGAATCTCGATGTTTCAGACCTCCCTGACTTTCTTGTATACGAAGTGTAGGGAAAGTATTGGAATCGTCAAAAGATTCAATTTGGAGATTTTGATGAATCTCGATGTTTTAGACCTCCCTGAGTCAGTAAATATCATTTTTGGAATTGTGTGGGTGTGTAAACGCGGTAACTTGAGTACACTTTCAGTTTGGTCAACCCAATTTTGCATACAAGTATTAAGTATAAAACGTAGATTTCTATCAACTTTTGGGCTTTTTCTGCTAACTGGAAGTGGTGCTTTTACCTTTTATTCATGCAGCTGCAGAGTCCAATTTATTCAACTTTTATAATATTTGTTCAATATATTATTAATTTGATTTGTTGTTGATGGTTTTTTAATGTACATAATTATAAAAGTATAATCATTGTCTTGTGGTTTACTCCTCAAATATTCATCCCCGTATATGAGAAAGTCGAGGGGAGAGCACGCCCGATTTTTGCAGAAATAATGCTTGGAATTTTAAAATAATACTTTTCTTTTTATTGATACCCTAGATGGTTATTTTATAGTTCCTGGATTAAAGTCCAGAGTCTTGTGAACAATCTCTTGGGCCAAAGACCTGGACTTTATATAACCCACTCACAACCGAATCACATTCTGCTGCACTTTTAACTCGCATGGCCGTGTACCATAATATTAACACGTGGTAATCCTCCACTAAATTCTAAGAGTTTTGCAATATCGGCTCATTGAAGTAAGCAGGCCCATTTGTGTGTCAGGGTAGGTCCTGGCCCGCCATAAGTCTGAATTGGATTGTAAGGTTAAGACAAACAACGTTCCATCCGAGTGCTGTGGTGGCACAGCGGTTAGTGCTGAGAGCCCCAGAAGACTGGCTCTGAACATCAGCCAGGACACCGTTTTGGGTGTAATTTGCACAGATCTTCCCGCCTCTATGATGGGTTTCCTCCAGCTGCTCCATTTATATTCTTGATATTACATTATTACATCTTGTAAATAATTCTTTGTCTGAACATCTATTCAATGAGCACCGTTGTTCGTCGTGGTCCTCAGTTTTGTCTTCATCCTCTCCTCCACTGCTACCGCCAGCAGGTCCAGTGAGCTTCCCATAACTGAGCCTTTGTAAGCCGCTTGTTCATTTTAGTTGTCCTCTTTTTGAATTGATATTACGGGCCCGGCCCACCACAGCCGTGTCTTTCCTTATGTGGTCGTCTGCTGCTGGGTTTGACATCTGACCCTCTTGTAGAAGGAGCTGCTTCAAAACGAAAAAATGGATGCAGGGGCTTCTCGGAAACAGTGTGATGTCACCTAAGCGACTGTGAAGGTGTAGATTAACCTCAGGCAACTGGCTTAGCCAAGCTGACATCTCATCAAGGTTAACTGCAACCGGCTGGGGTTAAGCAGGAAAGCCGACTGTGCGTGGGCCGCTTGCTTGGGACCCTCTGGAGGCAGCAGAAGAGAGGAGGATGTCATCTGAGCAGCTGGCCACGGAGGACGACGGCGTCTGACACCCTGGCTGGCCTGCTGAGCACGTGCAGTGAATGGCCGGTTCTGTCAATGGGTATCGTTGGGGGGGTGTGATCTGTTTCTTAGGGAGTCTTGTAGTTACAGAAAACATACAGGATTCTCTTGTACAGCGCCTTTCATATCTACAGAAGGTATCTTATTATATTATTGAGTACCCCACCCGCCTTTCATAATATCTAGCTGTTTACTATGTGATACATGAATTATGTATTATATTGTGCTTTCAATATGCTATTCATCTATTATGTAGTGCTGCAAACACTGGCTCTGTGCTGTATGTGGACTTTTATGTCTATTAGTTAGTACATCTGTCCTTTTTATATCTTCTGTAGCTATTTATCACGTAGTTCCTTTCTAATGTAGATCTCTGTTTATATTGCCGTATATACTCGCGTTTAAGTTCGCCCACGGATAAGTCGGGACTTGATTTTATCGTTTAATTTCTGGTAGTTTATAATATCGGTCGTATAAGTCGAATGTGGAAAACTCCTGCTATTGGTTTAAGAGATTGATATGTTAATGCCCACCTGCGGGAGTCACCACGGGGCACACAGCCTTTTTTTTTTTTTTTTTGTTTTTTCCTGTGTATTGTGCCTACGTGACCACCTGAACTATTCTGAAGCGGTTTTTAAATTCAAAATCGTTGATGTGGCGAAAGAAATTGGTAACTGCACTGCTGCAACAAAATTCGATGCGTCTGAGAAACTGATGTGAGATTGGAGGAGGCAAGAAGATGTAAAAAAGAAAATGAAAATTAAGTGTCGTATTTTTGAATGGGCGTATAAGTCAGGGTCTGATTTTAATGATCGATTTTTTCGGGTTTCAAGATCCGACTTCTCCGTGAGTATGTATGGTAATGCACATCCATCCATTATCCCACTATATCCTAACCACAGGGTCACGGGGGTCTGCTGGAGCCAATCCCAGCCAACACAGGGAGCAAGGTGGGAAACAAACCCTGGGTAGGGTGCCAGCCCACCGCAGGGCACACACACACACACAGGGACAATTTAGGATCGCCAATGCATCTAACCTGCATGTCTTTGGACCCACGCCGACACGGGGAGAACATGCAAACTCCACGCATGGTAATGCGCACACATATATTGTATTATATAATCATTGAATTAATCGTCTCTTACACAGTACTTGTTGTTCTAACCATACAGTACGGAGTGCCTTTATCGGTGACTTCTGTGTTGGTACGGCACGTCTCCTGTCTCTTTTACGTATCGCCTTTCATTTCTAGTTATTAATCTTATTATATCGTGCCTTTCTTATTTATTCCCTCTCTCTTATAAAGTGTATTTAATTATCTGTGTCTTAGTGCTTGTAATTTGCCACCCGTCTAATATGTACCAGTTCCTTATCTCTTTTTGTTTAATCTATCAATTTATTGGTTCTGTAGTGCGTTTGTTATTTTATTAGATAGCACCTTTTGATATCCCATCGTTCTCTCTGTTAATGTATTACTTTTAATACTTTGTTTTATAGAACATCTCTGTCTCTTATATATACAAAGTGCCTAAGTCACCATCTCTATGGTGCTTGTAATTTGCCACCCGTCTATTGAACGGTGTGCTGCCTTCATCTCCGGTATGTGGTGATGTTTATGTCTTGTGTGGCGCCTCTCCTGCCTGTCTTTTATATAGCGTCTTTCATATCTTGCTGTTTATTTGTTACCAGCTGTGCCTGTGTAGTAGTGAAACAGGACAAACTTTTAAATAATAATGATAATTTGTATTGAGCAGAATTTATATTGATAGCTTTTGTATCCAAGAGCCTCTTGATATCCAGTATTTTTGGTTTTGCTATTAGGGGCGAGAATGTAGCTGTGATCTCTTTGACAAAAATATAAAACGTTAGGTCGGTATACAAAGCAGAAGGTCGGTACGTCAAACGTTGCCATTGTACCTGATCGTGTTTGGCTCTGACGGGAGAGCGTCCCACGCGTGGGGAGAAGAGCACGTGGACAACGCGCGGCGACCCCCTAAAACACACACGTAGTTCTGAACTGTCTCTGAAAAATGTCAAACGTTACTCCTTAACAATCTCTAGATGACGATGATGATGATATCTGCTGAACAAACGGGTATCACTAGCTAAGCGGAGGCGAGGTGCGCTCCAACAGGTGGTGAGAAGTAGAGCGACTCAAGTGGAGGCTGGCGTATGAGTGAGGAGGGCCCGCCCATCTTCCTACTCCTGAGGTCCCGCCTCCCCGTCGCCTTGGCCCGCTGCCTCTCTCTCTCGCTTCTGTAAGTGAACTCTGATACTTAGCGCGATGAGAGAAGTCGCAAAAAAATCTAGAATGTTCAAGCAAATTCTAAAAAAAAAAAACGATCCAAGTCCGTGAAGTAGTTCTCTCGTGAGGCGTAGACAGATGGACGTATATAGTTTGTAGTCCGAGTCTCGATCTGATTGTATGCCTGGTTACCTACCAGGTAACGACGCATGTGGTTGGTCCACCAGTCGCCAAACATCCGCCACGGAGACCTCTCAGCTGCGAGAAGCAGATCATGGAGTGTTACATAGTTTACTGTCAAATAATGCAAAGAGTACGCGACACGTGTTTAGCTGTTATTTGGGCTCATCAGGCGCACACACTCCACTACACCCCTCATGGGGATCGAACCTCAGACGTAAGCGTCAGAGACGAAGCCCCTTTACGCTGCGCCACGGCATGTGGTTTGTTTATTTGACAGCCTGGAGATCGGAGTGATTCCATTCATAGCATCCGTGGCCTGAGTCTCGATCGGATTGTATGGGTGGTTCTATGCAACATAAATCTCTCTCTCTCTCTCTCTCACATACATAGATATATGTATCTATCTATCTATCTATATATAGATATCTCTATATATATATAGATAGATAGATATATATAGATAGATATACATATACAGTGGGTACGGAAAGTATTCAGACCCCCTTCAATTTTTCACTCTTTGTTATATTGCAGCCATTTGCTAAAATCATTTAAATTAATTTTTTCCCTCATTAATGTACACACAGCACCCCATATTGACAGACAAAAAAATAATTTTTGAAATTGTTGCAGATTTATTAAAAAAGAAAAACTGAAATATCACATGGTCCTAAGTATTCAGACCCTTTGCTCAGTATTTAGTAGAAGCACCCTTTTGAGCTAATACAGCCATGAGTCTTCTTGGGAAAGATGCAACAAGTTTTTCACACCTGGATTTGGGGATCCTCTGCCATTCCTCCTTGCAGATCCTCTCCAGTTCTGTCAGGTTGGATGGTAAACGTTGGTGGACAGCCATTTTTAGGTCTCTCCAGAGATGCTCAATTGGGTTTAAGTCAGGGCTCTGGCTGGGCCATTCAAGAACAGTCACAGAGTTGTTGTGAAGCCACTCCTTCGTTATTTTAGCGGTGTGCTTAGGGTCATTGTCTTGTTGGAAGGTAAACCTTCGGCCCAGTCTGAGGTCCTTAGCACTCTGGAGAAGGTTTTTGTCCAGGATATCCCTGTACTTGGCCGCATTCATCTTTCCCTCGATTGCAACCAGTCGTCCTGTCCCTACAGCTGAAAAACACCCCCAACAGCATGATGCTGCCACCGCCATACTTCACTGTGGGGACTGTATTGGACAAGTGATGAGCAGTGTCTGGTTGTCTCCACACATACCGCTTAGAATTAAGGCCAAAAAGTTCTATCTTGCTCTCATCAGACCAGAGAATCTTATTTCTCACCATCTCAGAGTCCTTCAGGTGTCCTGACAGAACTGGAGAGGATCTGCAAGGAGGAATGGCAGAGGATCCCCAAATCCAGGTGTGAAAAACTTGTTGCATCTTTCCCAAGAAGACTCACGGCTGTATTAGCTCAAAAGGGTGCTTCTACTAAGTACTGAGCAAAGGCTCTGAATACTTAGATCCATGTGATATTTCAATTTTTCTTTTTTGAAATTGTTGCAGATTTATTAAAAATTCTTTTTTTTGTCTGTCAATATGGGGTGCTGTGTGTACATTAATGAGGGAAAAAATTAATTTAAGTAATTTTAGCAAATTGCTGCAATATAACAAAGAGTGAAAAATTGAAGGGGG
Organism: Polypterus bichir lapradei; assembly: GCA_026402145.1. Lineage (NCBI taxonomy): Eukaryota > Metazoa > Chordata > Cladistia > Polypteriformes > Polypteridae > Polypterus > Polypterus bichir. The sequence continues at coordinate 4,337,323 of JANRMT010061414.1, read as the reverse complement.
TCTGAATACTTTCCATACCCACTGTGTATATCTATATCTATATAAAATATGGATTTATCTATTGTATAGTTTCTTGTATTTTACGTGGAGTAATTCATATCTGGCTGCCAATTTCTCATATCGTGCCTTTCATTTTTCTTTCTCTGTTTAATTGCACATTTCCTCTCTGGCTGTTCATCTACCAATTCTGTACCACCATTCCTATCTACCTGTCTACCTCCACATGGTTTAGCGCCATTTGAGGGTTCTGTCTGTGCTTGGATGGTCCCAGTAATCCGGTGAGCGTCGGTCAGATTTCTGTTTGTGCCGCACAAATTCTCACCTCCTGTATCTGTGAAACGGCGCTCAGACGCGGAGATGGAAGCCCCCTAATGCCCGATGTGTATTTCTGACGTCTGTCTGTCTGATTTTAAGAACTAGACCAGTGTACGACTCACACGTTTGCTCGGACATGCATGCCTCTGTGCTCAAGGCCACGTCGTCCAGTTCAGGGTTGTGATGGGCAGGCTGTTCATAGTCGGTGCTGGGCTTTCATGCTGTTAGCCGTAGCCTTTTTCCATCATTTAGGTTTAATTTAAGGTTTGGTTGTTCTGGTCAGGACTGGGCAAAACCCAGCACTCCCACAGTAACCGTAAGGAGGTCTAGTCATTACAGCACTGGTGAAGGAGTCGATGGCAGTAAGCGAGTTTAGTTTGTGCCCGGTCACTCCAGTTGTGGCATTTGATTTTTTTTTTTTTGCGGTTCTGACAGATGACGATTCACGTCGGTGACGGGTGTAAGGACACGGGGTCAGTGCTGTCTCTCGCACTACCGGGGTTCTTTAATTTAAATCTTGTGCCCAGTTACTCTTTGAGCGGATTTTCCTCCGACATCCCAAAAACGTGCGTGTGTGTGTTTTAAGTTAACTGGCATTCCTAAGTTGGCCCCATGTGGGTGGTGGTGTCTGTGAGCCCTGCAGTTGTCCCAACATGTCTTCCTGCCTAGCAGGTGATGGTTGCCCAGATGGACGCCAGCACCCGTGACTCGAAACTGGATGAGCGAGATATTGAGTGTGTTATCTTAAGTCGGCTCGTGTGTCCCTTAAAGGAAGAACAGACCTGACAAAGCCTCTGAGGGAAAGGGTGCCAATGAAGATCAACAGTAAACGACATCGAGGTAAAATAAAATCCCGTGTCACATAATTCACATGTCCGGTTATCCAGCCATATGCTTACACTGAACAAAACGCATGTGGGGTTTGCTGAAATATTGTTAATGAAATATATATATGAAAGATGGGGCTGTTGGCCAATGAATGAGCGGGAGAGGCGGGGATTCTCGGCAAGGGGGGCGGGTTCTTTTTGATTGCGTTCTCCATGAAAGGCTGACGCTGGTCATTTGTGTCGCCTGTCGTTCCTCCTCCCTTAGGGTACGAAACATGACATCCGCTCCAGGATGTGCCGATCGTTGGGCCGCGTAACCCTTTAACAGATTCAGTTTAGTGCCCGCAGCTCAGTACTAAGTTGTGCTGCAGTCATTTTAAAGATTTCAGTTCTTGTTCTTGTACATGTTTTAGTGTCGGTGATCTTTTTGGGCGGCCTGTCGTTTTTATTAAATTCCATTTAATATTAGCTTTAGCTTTCTGAGGGGGCTGGTTGGTCCTGGGGCCTCGGAACCCCTGCAGATTTATTTTTTGTTTCCTAGCCCCCTGGAGTTTTTTTTTTTCTGTCCTTCTGGCCATCGGACTTTACTTTCTTCTTTGTTATTTAGTGTTGCCTAATCTTATTTTTTTTTTTTATATAAACTTTTCTTTCTTCATCTTGTAAAGCACTTTGTGCTTCACCATTTGTATGAAAATGTGCTCTAGAAAGAAATGGTGGTGTTGGTGTTGTCTCTTAGCCTGCGCTCCAGCCTGCCACACAGTTTGTGTCGGTGCTTGTAACGCGCCTTTGGATGAAGGCTGCCATATAAGATCAAGACGGGACTCTCTGTGACCTGAAATCCCGGATGGAATTGAAAGCCTTGGATGTGCACAAAGCCGACCTCGTCATTGGTGTTAAAAAAAAAAAAAAAAAAAGCGTCTCGAGCAACACAACAAGTGAAAGCATTCAGTGTGCAGACGGGCAAATCACAAGAGACTCGGGGAGATGAGCTGTTTTGGTTTGTATCACAGAGGCCCTCCTTTACTACACCTGAGGGGGGCCGGGGCGGACCACCAACATTTTTTTTTTTTTTTTTTTTTTGGTTATAACTGACCGGACCGCTCCAAGCTCTTTGAACTTGTCTGGTTGACATGTTAAGCTGTGCCAACTAAAGAGAGCACAGAAAAAGCTGGGCACGGCGTGGGCTCTCGCTGTCTGGGGACTTTCTTCAGGAAAACAGCAGGAGTTTCCAGACCGACGTTTGTTTTTTCCATGGAGTTTTTTTTTTTTTTTTTTTAACCCTTTCTTTGTTGGAGATGACACTCATGTGATAAGGCAGTGAGACGCGGCTCTGAGCTGCAGGTTGGCCTTAGAATCTCGTTATATGATATTTTTAAGCACATTCTCTGTTACTTGTTAAAACAGAATTCGGGGGGAGGTAAAAAATAACTGTTTATTTCTACAGCACATATTCATACAAAGAGTGAGCGAAAGGTGCACTATGAGATGTCAAAGTAATCGTTAGAAGGTAAGAAAAGAATTTAAAATTAGATAAGGTCAATAGTGAATTATTTTTGAATACTGTTTACTCAGTAAGAGAACTGCAGCCCTTAAATGTAGAATTGTTTAAGTCTCAAAATGACAAGTCTGATGACGAGGTCTGGGGGGGACGGAAAAAAGAAAAAAAAAAAAAAAAACAATATGGGGGGGGGCACAAAACACCACCCAGGCCCCCACTGGGTATTCTGCAGAAAACAATCCTTCTATATTAAAGCGGTCGGGATTGTCCTTCAGTCCCGTGAGTGCTACGCAGGCGCGGAGTTTCACACACGCCCCGCCCATTTTCCAATGCACGATGGGATTTGTAGTTTCGTTTTTCCAGGTAAAAGATGATTTTCTACTCCAGACTGTGCAATATCTTCTTCTTCTTTCTTACTATATAAAAGCGGTCGAGATTGTTCTTCCATCCAGTGAGTGGAAAGCGTAGCGGTATTCCGCTTATCACAGACTTACTACTTGCAGCTTGCGGTATGAAGAGACTCGTTGTGAGCAGAGTTCTGGTGCTCCCATCGTTCCCTTGCTTTTGTGCGGGATGCGCTGGAAAAATAGTCAAAATTATGTCTCTGGAAATAATTAATGTTGATGGAGTACAAATGCCTCACTGCGTAGTAAATATCAGGGGGGTTTAAAAGGGCGACCTCAATATAGAAAAAAAGTTTAAATTTCATCACAAAAATAACAAACTACGAGTATTAAAGTAATACCGCTCAAATGCAATATAACCAAATTAATGAGTTTGTATAAAATATCAAATTGATCTACAGTACATATTGAATTGCCTTAAGAAGTGGTCAACTTAAAAGTCAGTCGGGTCAGCCTAGTATTCAACAAGCCATGAAATGTTGTTGTGCTTTATGGTGGATTCAGAAAGCCCTCAGACTCCTTTTTGTTAAGTTGTAGATTTCATTTCAAGTGGACTATTTTTGCCCTCCCACCAGTCTTCACTCGCTCTCTGTTAAAAAAAAAAAAAAATCTTGGAAGGGGACGAGAGGAGACGTGTTCTTTTTTTTCAGAGAGACACTTTCACGTCCTGCGAGATGTGATTTTGTGCCAAGAAATTTAACCAGGCCCGGGGCCGGAAATAACAGACAAAGAGTAGAACGTCGTAAAGAATTCAAAAACGTTGGTGCGATACACATGTGGAGCAGGTTAGAGATAATGGAAGTACGAAAATTAGAAATTCTCAAAAGAAGGATAGTAAAGATTGCATTAGCGCAAACATACGGAAATTATTACTCGGTGAAATAACGGAACAGCGAAAAGAAATCGAATATATTGTTCACATTTAAACTTTAAGTCGGAGACTTGTAGATCATCTAATTCGTGTTGCCATCAGGGGAGGAAAAAAAAAAAAAAAGTAGTGTTTCTTCCCAATGAAGAGGCGTATCTGCAAGAATTAAAAGATTTGTTGTTTGGTGAAAGTGAAATCTCGCGAGAGAAATAATTTCTCATTTGTGTGAATGCTATTGTCAGACACAGTTCGTGTAGAAAGAAAGAAACGATATTCACTCACGGGCAGTTAGTTATACGTTATGTTATCACGGTGTAATTCCAAACATGGGATCAAAATTCAATGTGATATTGACGAAAAGGTAAAAGCGAAAAGAGAGCGAAAAGGTGATATGACAGAAGTGTGCTACACGAGATGCAGACGGCACGGCATGGCAGTAATAAAATTACTATTTGTTTTCCATCGTGTCACCCTTTAAGAAGGGGTTTCTGAGGAGCGACTGCATCTCCTTGGGGTGCGTTCAGCCCCCCCTCTTCACAATGCGAGCAGCAGAGAGTGGGGGGAGGGTTGGCGAATGACGCGAGCAGGGGGCAAAGCACCATAGTAGTGACAACAGGGGACCAGGAAGGTTTTCAAATTTATTACAAATTACTGGACGTATTCAGAGCCTTTGGTGTGGCACTCCACGTTATGCACAGGTCCTTGAGATGTGGCCAAGAGTTGATCGGCCCCTTCGTATTTTTAGGGGGATTGGGGCCGGGACCCTCCATGGATCCCAAAATCCATGTATGCTCAAGTCTCCTGTATATAAAAAAAAAAAAACAAAAGGCAGGCAGTGTGGTTTAGTGGTTAAGGCTTTAGACTTCAAACTCTTAGGGTTGTGGGTTCAAATCCCACTGCTGACACCACTGTGTGACCCTCAGCAAGTCACCTGACCTGCCTGGGCTCCAAACGGAAAACCAAAAGAAAAATGGAACCGATTGTATCACACATGTTGTTGTTGTTGGGTTAAGGCGTCAGCCAAATAAGTAAATGTAAGGAAAATAACACAGCACTTGCGTCTAAGCTGCGCCCGTCCTATTGTGTATTTTAAAATTACTTGCAACACTTGATTCAAATGTCCTGTAAATAGGCCTCCTACTGGGAATGAATGGTTTGATTTGGGATATCAAGGAGAAATGTCACTGTCCCTAACATCATGGAGGGCACGGTCATTTTTTGTAATTTATGAAGTCCTCTGATAGTACGGAGTGGACATCGGGAATCAAGCAGTCGTGTAGGCATTGGGGTGCGGGGGGGGGTAACGCGCGGGCCTTCAACCAAAAAGCATCTTGCTCAATAGTCGTCTCTGCCTCGCTGTGTGACCCCGAGCGAGTAACTTAACCTGCCTGAGCTGCAATTGTAAGAATAACTTTAAACCGTCGTAACACACCCTGACCTTGAAAGTTGCCTGGAATGAAGGTGTCAGCGAAATGTGCAGAGTCGTAACAACCAATCGATGAGTCTTCATTTCACAGTAGCAGCACGGCCATCCCAGGGTGCTTTATTTAATACAGTATCAGATATACCAAACTCAGCAGTCCAATGAAAACAACAAGAAATAGATTAAAGCTCCAGTCTCTCGGGAGGCGTCGGTTCGTAACCCGCCGCTGCCATCTTCAGAATAAGTGCAGTGAGGACAGATAATACACACCGGGCTATCGACTAAAGAAAGTGTTACAAGTCACATTTTTGATGTTCTTGTTTAACTCTTCATAACTTTTCCAGGTACACCCCTCGTGTACAAAATACCCCTGAAGGTGCCCACTTCAGATCGAGAGCTCTTACTATGGCACCGCATTGTGCATTTGCTTTCTAAAATTGCCCAAGTGTGTCATTTCATTTTCAAAATGTTAGAGAAGGAGCTTTGAGCCTGTGTATGCTGGAGAAAGGTGTCCACTAAACGACACCTGCTGCTTTTTATAACATTAAACCAAAACTAATCAGTCGGTTAGCAGAGTGGTAAGTGAGAAAGCCACAAAAGAGGGTAACGGGTTTGACAGAACTGGTGATTTGATGGTCATCGTACATGAGAGAGATTTAAAATGTGTTAAGTGGGTGAGTCTTGAGTGGGCGAAGGGTATTCTCAGCTCTTTGAAACCCGCTCCACTGCTGAGCTTTGCTGGGCTCAATGGCCTGTTCTCGTCCAGGTTGTTCTGATGTTTTGTTCTGTAGGGTTCTATGGTGACCCTGTTTTTTTGCATTTTATATTCTTTATTGTGAAGAACTTAATCAAAATGCCCCAAACCCCTAACCCTTCCGAATCTGTGGTTAGATCCACTACTGCAGTTCAGCACTTACTCTCCCCTCTTCCCTTCTTTACTCCTATAACCTGAGATAATTAGACAGAATGAAAGAACAGGCAGGAGAATGAGCGACACTACGAGTTATTGTTGATGCTCATTATTCTAACTAGTGCCACACAAGCAAATAGAAAGTGGCTGTGAAAACCAAGGCCATACGCCACCCTGATGTGTGTGATGTGTAGTTTCAGGAGCCGCTATGACTTATACTTGTATTCGATTGTCCCTGTTCAGCTCACCATCTACACAGGCCCGGGCAGCCTGCTATCTCCAGGTCATTTGAAACATCTGCCCTTTGCCGTCGTCCTTCAGCCTGGACCTCAATACCCTTTGTTGTGTCTCCAACTGGCACTGGAGGTGACTGCAGTGCTTCATGGATGAGGTTCCTAGCAGTAGGCAGCACTTTGCGCATCTCGCTGATCTTCTCGAAACCTGTTTTATTTCTTCGAGAAATGCAAAATAATTTAAAATACAGTTTTTAAATACAAAACCACATTAAAAAACAGAAAAAATCAAAAGTATTAATATTATCTGACAAGAAAGCTACTGATAATAATTAAATTATCCTGAATTAAATTAAACAGGCCTGATCACTTCTTTGTGTGACATTAATTGGGAGGACCTAAACATTTGATAGTGAGAATCTAATTTAGAGTATTTTTAAACTTTTTATTCATTTTTGCAAGGAGGAGGAGAGGTTGGAGATGTGTTTATATAAAAAAAACTAGCCGACCCACGGCGTAGTATACGCCGCATAATTATTTATTGATGGGTGAACACTTCCTGATAGGTGGGTGGGTTGGTGGATACGACTGTAAGTGAATGAAAAGATGGAACTCTGGAGAGAGCAACATACAATTGCCCGTGACTGAAAACTGGTTCTGGCAGATACAGGCATATCTTTTTGAAAGTTTGGCCCTGTGCCTTATTAACTGTCATTGCAAAGGCTAATCTAACAGGACATTGTCTGTGTGTAAAAGTAAAAGGCAAATTTGAATCTGATGGGGTCAGGGAAATCCGGGGAATAAGGACAGTTTGTGAGGTAGGAGCTGCGATAGTTTTACACTCCAGTAAATTTCGGTGAATGCTGGTAACAGTCAGTCTAGTGCCATTACAGAGACCTCTTGTTGACATGAGGTTTCTGAGAAGCATGACGACTGAGCCAATCTTAATTTTGAGTTTATGTGGAGGCATGCCAGTGGGAGTAAGACTGTTAAGAAATTCTTCGGGGAATGAAAGTTGATCTGCAGGATCGTCTGTGATGATGGAGTCAACGCTGGTGAAAGTTACTTCGTCGGTAGGGATAAGTTTCAGTTCTTGTTCATTAAGGTGTAGTGAGTCTTTGTTGGTGACGCTTAATATAGCTCGCGTACTGAGTTGTTCCGGAGTGGCAGTTGAGAAGTCGATGTCGCCATATAGTTGTTGAACGGGATCAGAATTAAAAGGAAAACAATGTGAAGGTAATGTTACAGCTGTTCTGTTTTTTTCCCCCCCGTCTCCAACATCGATGAGCCATTTTGTGAAATGTTGTTCGTGAGGAAGAGCTCTCATATTTGTCGTCAGTGTAAGTACATGCATGTGACGCCACAAAGGTTGCTTGTTAATGCAACTGGCGACAGTAAGTGCGCAGGAGCCACGCATAATGACGGGGAGTATTTGTCAGAAATCTCCACCCAATAGTATTGTTTTTCCCTCCAAATGGCTGCGTGTCACCCGTGAGGTCACGTAATAACCTGTCAACTGCCTGGAATGCGTATGCATGTGTCATTGGCGCCTTGTCCCATATTATCAATTTGGATTGCAGAAGATGTTGAGTGTGTGGCGAGGTAGGTTTGATGTTGCATGTGGAAGTAGTAGTCAGCTTCAACGGTATTTTAAAAATGGAATGTATAGTACATCCACCCGGTAACAATGTTGCAGCTATTTCTGTAGATGCTACAGTTGTAGGAATGTCTCCCCTAGCTCTGATGGTATGAATCAGGGTTTTGTAGACAAAGGTTTTCACTGTTCCTGCAGGACCATGTAAGAGGAAGCATGTTTGTCGCAGATGGGAATCGCTGTATGCAGCGTGTAAACATGTGTTTGGTGAGGTGTTGGGGGCGGGCACATGAACAGGCAGTGCGCATGCCTCGAGAGCGAGGGTGGATGCGGGAGGAGTGTTAGAGTTGGCGGGCGGGGCTCCGTCGTGCGTACCCCATGATCGTGCTTCCCATGGTTGGGCGACTTGGTATTATATCTATCTATCTATCTAATATAGAGAGAGAGAGAGAGAGAGACTTGCTTCCAAATTGTTAAAAATGCAGTTTATGTTCAAGGATCTTCCATTTTGCAGTAACTGTGGCCATTTTGAGGTATAGCACCTGCAGCTCCACATTTACAATTGAGTTTAACCCTAACTAATGGCAGGGGTGACTTGCAGCCTTGTGGTAATTGAACAAATTCTTAGGACCACGACACTAAATGCTATATACGTAAGAAGTATTGCCTTACATGATTTAACTTTTTAATTACATCCCCCTGTATTCTTTTCCAACTTTTAGTCTTTTTGTGGTCTACGGAGCTTTTCAGTGTAATGGAGCCTTTTGTGAGAATAAGACGTTTTAAAGATTCTATATGTCTCTTTTTGTAGATGGATCCTTTCACATCTATCTATCTAATCCTGCCAACTATGCTAAATTAATATCTATGTATTGCCTCTCATATTTATCTGTTATGTCAGACCTTTCATATCTATTATATTGTGCCTTTCACGACTGTCTATCGGTTTAAGATGGACAGCCTCACAGAGTAAAGAGCAAACCCGTCTGTCCATTTCCAAAGAACCTACTCCACTGTTACAGGGTCCGAGGTTTTGGAATCGGTGCTGGAGGGGTCGCCAGTTTGCCACATCACGTACCCCTTCACACGAGACCACCGGTTTGCTTGTGCAGTGATGCTGAAGATTGTATTTTTTTTTACACAAGGTGTACTTTCCATTCTTACTGGTGTGTATTTATTTATAATTTTTAAAATTTGAATTTTTGCAATATTTTTCAGAGGGAATTCAAAAATAGAAGAAGCATGTGAAATGTATGCAAGGGCAGCTAACATGTTTAAGATGGCCAAAAACTGGAGTGGTAAGTTACCTATTTGTTCATTATTATTACTGTTTTAATATTGCGGAGTCATATCAAGCTCCAATTATTCAAATCTTGCTCCCTGTGGTGTTTACATGCTCTCCTCATGTTGTGTGTTTGTTAATTTATGCAGGAAACATTAAATGTAACGTTACTAAAACATTTACAATTTTCCTGGCCTGGTGTTTTTTTTTTTTTTTTTTTGTACGTAATCACCAACACAAATAATAACACAAAGACAGATTAGGAGAAATATAAAGTATTTCAAATATACCGGGATCATAAAGGGATCCTAAAGAGTTGTGGCAAACCCCATATAACTGTTGAATAAATTAATAAATGCAGATTCAAAATACTCAAGAGAACGTCCTCCTCAGAAGCGAATTCAACTGAGAACCGACTCACCATGGAGGTTCTTCCCGGCAGGAAGAGGCACTGGAAGTGACATCAGCAGGAGTAAAGCTGTCAATCTTCCAGTCTGCAGAGAGAGAGAGAGAGATTAGCAGACAGCGCCAACCCCTGGAGCGGTGGGTTATTACCATCACTACAGGGTGGTCCAGATCTAATTATGCAGATCCAGATCATCCGGATGACTTTGATTTATGTTGGGTCGATTCCAGTTCGGTGTGAAGACGATTCTTTATATCGTCAGTTCGCACACTTCTCGATGGTCTGGGATTTTTCTCGTGATTTTCTATGTAACAAACTAACTAAGTTATAGCATAATGAAAATTGCATAATTAGATCTGCACGCACACACGTGACAGTACGTATTTAGAACAGTAGGATGAATATTAGGTTGAGACTGATTTTTGAACACCCTTCTCGCATACATATTGAAACCCACTTAAATGACAAGTTGGGTGTTTTTCAAGTTTTTTCTTCACAATCAAGGTACACAAAACAGTGTCGTAAGGTCAAGTACCTTTTATAAATACTTTGTTATAGCAGCTTACAATAGAGCTCTATGGAACCCTGCACCACACCTGATTATATTAAGAAAGGAAAAAACAAGTCTTACCCAAGGACGAGTATGCATGTTACTTATGATCTGCCTTATACTTCTTTATTCTGTGGAGCTGAGCATCAGGCCATTGTAACATCTGCCCAATGGGGGTGCCAATCCTTGACGGCCCACACGCTACCACGTGTAGTCATACAGGCCCACTTTAAAGCACCCAGTTAAGCGCACACAAGAGGAAAGCTGGCTTTTGGTATATTCCAGAAAACCGATCAATGGATATATTGTTCTTCATTAACTTCATCTTTATTTTGTTTTTTTTTTCCCTTCACCCAGCGGCTGGAAACGCATTCTGTCAGGCAGCCAAACTGCACATGCAGTTACAGAGCAAACACGATTCTGCGACCAGCTTTGTGGATGCTGGAAATGCCTACAAGAAAGCCGATCCACAAGGTACGGACGACACCAAGAATCTGGTGACTGCATGTCATTTGTATTTGTATTTATATTTATTGTTTTCACGTATCAGCAAATTATTCCAAGTGCTCCGTTTTAGTTTATTGTTGTGTGTTCAGAGTACGTGAAAAACTGTGACTCGCGTGTGTAATCAACGCACAGCAAATCTGTCCTTCCCGGCGCCTCGATCAGCGAGTAGACACGGACGCAAAAACGTGCTTTTGAGGAGTTTTGCTTTCTTTCTTGCTTCATATTCTCTGAATATTGAATAGTTAATGGAATGAGTTAGCAACAATCAACTATCGCCACTTCTGACAAGCTGAGCTACAAAAAACCGGGCCTGAATTCGAGGATGCTGTAATGTCTTAGTAGGGTCCTCTGTGCCTCCGCTTTCCCCTTTTTGTATTCTTTACCGTGAAGACTTTATCAGGATGCCTCAAATCCCACAGACTTGCCACTGCATGTAACGTGTCGTATTTTAGCAATTTCTCCCCACCTTCCCTTCTACATCTATAACCTCAGGCAATTAACACAGAGTTAAAGGACCAGCAGGAGTTTAGTTATACATGTTAATAATGTATTATCGATAATATTCATAAAATAATAGTGAAGCAGAGTACATGAGATTATTGCAACCATACAACCTGACGAATGCTAGATGTGTAGTTTCAGGCGGCACACAGATGTCTCTGGTCACGTCATCATTTCTAGTCGGCTTCCGCAGGTCTGTCTCAGTATGGCTGCCAAGTTGTGCTCTTCATTGTGTTCTCTTTATGGCTATGATGGTGAGAGAGGGAAGGGAAAAGCGACCAATTTTATTCATTCCCGTACAGATCTGTAGACCAATAGGGTATCGTGCTACAGAGTGGCCTCCGATTCAAATCCAATCCCAAACTGCCAGCATTAGACCAATGGAATTCCGGTACAACTTGTTCCCAACTTGCTGGCTCTTGAAGTCCAAACACAGTCAGCCTTGCCAAGCTGCTCTGATGCTGCATCTCCCACACTGCCTTTTCCTCAAGTAGTGGATGCCATTTGTTTAGCCGAAGCTTGCCAGCTGGGTAGTTTATGGCTTTCCTGTGGGGGTGGGATGCCAAACTGGTTTGAGGTGCCACTAAAATGCAATACAATTCACACCCTGAGTCAGTCCTAAGGAATGAGGGGGTTGGTTAGTTGGACATGAAAGCTTTACCGTTCTCATCAAGAGCAGTAGAGTGTTGTACCGTGTTAGCCATCGATTGATACGGGAGAAGGTAGGGTGAAATGACACCTCGAAAGCTTGCATTTGTAATCCATTTAGTTGGCCAATAAAAGGTGTCATTTCACCCTACTTTCTCCTGTTCTCATCAAGGAAATCCTGAAACGCAGATCTTACATTTGCTTTGTCTGACTTACAAATAAAGATATACGAGGGGGTACCCAAAAATAACCGGAATCTGTACCTGGCACACAATCTCGACTTAGTTGTGAATTTCGCCGCTAGGCGTAGCCTACTTACAGTATTCTGTGGCAGTGCCAAGTGGCGTCACTCTGTATTGTTTGTACGCCATTCCGTGTCGTTTTTTCTTGGTGCTTATTAAACGTGTTGTGCGATTTTTGTGAGGGGTGATCATAAAGATTAGCGAGTTTGTGTAAAATTTTGTTTTCTCTTCGAGAACACAGCTACTGAAACTGTAGTGATGCTTGAAACTGCTTTTAAAGAGGAAGCAGTAAGTAAAACGCAGGTCTACGAGTGGTTTTCGCGTTTTAAACGAGGGGAAAAAAGTCACTTGAAGACCAACTGAGATCTGGGCGACCTTCCACAATTAGGAATGAAGAAAATATTGAAAACTTTTGCAACGCAATTTACAAAGATTGTCGTCAGACTGTTGAAGAGATTTCTGAACTGACTTGTGTGTCTTGGAGTTCTTGCCACCCTCCCAACCCGCCTGATCTTTGCTCTGTGCGACTTTTTCTTCTTCCCGCATATGGGGAAAAAAAAAAAAAAAACTGAAAGGTAAGCGCTTTTTTACCGTGGAGGAATCCCTGCAAGCCTTGGACAAACATTCCTCTTCAGCAATTCCAAAAATGTTTCCACCAGTGGGGAAAACCGTTGGGACAAGTGCATTCATTCACATGTAGAGGACTTTAAAGGAGACTGAAGTTTCAGGAAGTAAAAATTAATATTTTTTTTCTTTTTAATTCCAGTTATTTGTGGGTACCCCCTCGTACAAAATATTTATCAACTTGTATACCAAATAGCACTCCACCACAGATGTGAAAAGAAAATCACTCTTCATACAAACACCTTAAATACCATGAAACAGAACCACACATTTCATAAACTTAAATTCAAATCACAAACAGAGACGTATGCAGGAATATCTAACCAAAAGAACAGCTCTCCATTATAATAATAAAATCCTTGAGTGAGATGTGACTTTTTTTAGAGAGATACTGTCACGTCCCACGAGACGAGACTTTGTGCCAAGAGATTTAAACACGCCCAGGGCCGGAAGTAAAAGACAAAGAGTAGATGACAAAGTAGAACGTCGTAAAGAATTCAGAAATGTTGGTGGGATACACATGCACAGCAGGTTAGATAATGGAAGTACAAAAATGTGAAAGTCTCAAATAAATGATAGTAAATATCGCATTAGCGTAAACAAACAAATTATTACTCGGTGAAATAATGGAACAGCGAAAAGAGATCGAATATATTGTTCAGATTTAAGCTTTAAGTTGTCTAATTCGTTTTACCATCAAGGAAAGGTAGAGTTCGAGCGGCAGACACGCAAAGTGGCTGACGTGTAGCGCAGGCCGGGGGGATTGGTGAGCAAAGCGAGCAGGGGGCGAAACCCTCTAGTATTAGAATAAACTAATGAAAATACAAGTCTTGTTATTTTTAACACTTCCACAAGGCAAGGATTTATGAAGTTTGATTGCTCTTGTCCAGCCATTGAATGGAACTTTTTTCTTCATATGAATGCCGAAAGATTTTCCTAAGAACATCCAGTAAACGCAGTCCATTAGATGAATTATCCTGCAGCTGCTTCTTTCCAGTTAGAATCGTTATAATCCTTAATAAAAGACCAAATGGTTTACATTCCAGATATTTCTGAATGTAACACATTACAGGCCTGTTCACAAAAGATGGAGCCCACTTCCTTCCTTGTGTCCGATGCGTCCCACCCAACCCTGATCTGGACCACAGTGTAAGCAGATGATGTCACTGAGGTGCGACTCCATAATGTGCTTCTCTTGCTGTAACATTTTGCTTCACAACAAAAGTCCTTCCTGCCTTCAACTTACACAAGGCAGTCTTTTCAAAATAAAAGCTTAGCAAGGGATTCCGGGATTGTTCCACCCAAAAACCCATCTAAATGTCTGTTACGGCTTTGTCACAAGTTTATAGGTTCATATGGTCAGTAGAGAGTACGGCAAATTTCTTACTTGCCTGTGCTATTCAACGTGAAGCACGGCACCACTCTCGGGTGTCGTAATTGTCGGTTTATACAGTTGATGAGTGTTTTTTTTTTTTTTTTTAATAATTTAAATGTCAGGAAATAATGTTAATCAGAAGGCTGAATTTTTCATCCCATAACAGTATGCTGGTACAATGTATGACTCTGGGTTAATTCGCAGTTAAGTGCCTTTTTGCCATTTCACAATTACATTTTTACAATATGCATACAGTGCATTCCTCTTGTCAGAGGTGGTGCATGAATGTAATTGGAACGTACAAAGAATTAACAGTGTACTCCATAATGTTTGGGACAGAGACGCAGTTCTTCTTGATTTTGCCCTGTCTGGTCCACAGTTTAAAATTACAAATCAAATGATTCAGTCATCGTGATTAAAGTGCTCAATGCAGACCTTCATTTAAGGGATTTGCGTATGTTTCGGTCACACAACACTTTTTCTAGGTGATCCTCCCATTTATCTAACTCTGTATCTGTAATATATAGGGTGGTCCAGATCTAATTATGCAATTTTCATTACGCTATAACTTAAGTTTATTACATAGAAAAATCCGAGACCATCGAGAAGTGTGCAAACTGACGACATGAAGAATCGTCTTTGTGCCAAACTGGAATCGTCCCCGCATAAATCAAAGTCATCCAGATGATCTGGATCTTCATAATTAGATCTGGACCACCCTGTAGTGCCTTTCATATCTCTGACCTTGCGTTGACCCCCAAAGGTCACGTGAAAAGAAATTTCTGGAACAAATTCCCTCTGGGATTAATACGTACAGTGGTACCTCCGGTATACGTCCTTAATCCGTTCCAGATCCTTTGACTTATACCAAACAGGACGTATACCAAACGAATTTTTCCCATAAAAAATAAAGGGAAAGTGATTAATCCGTTCCCATGAAAAAAAAAATCCTATTGTTATTGGCATATTATACATTGATGGGGATGTATAAAATAATTTAAACACTGCTTAATACTAAAATACATAAATACAAAAGCAATTAGATGAAATAAATTAAAATTTAACCTCACTTTACTTTTTAATAACGTCTTTGTTTTTCACAATCGTAGATACCATCCTTCTCGGCATACGGTAAGTCCCGGATACGCATGCCACCTTCATACTTTTCAACAATCAATTCAAATTTACACGAAAAAACACAATCACGTGAAAATTCAGGGAGAGTTATAGAGCGGGTTGTTCACTGAATGCTAGCAACTGGCGTACTGACGCTCATGGGCAGTCATGGCTTTGTCTCGAGAAGGGTAAACAAGGGTAGCGCGCGGTGTTGTAGCACGCGAGTCGTATTCCAAACAAAGGTTGTATACCAAGCAAAATTTTTCACGTTCATACAGGACGTATACCAAGTTGGACTTATTCCAAAGTGGATGTATACCGAGGTACCACTGTATGTGAAATCAAAAATCTAGCTATGATCTAGCGACGTATCTATCTATGACACAGCGTCTTTCCTATCCATCTACCTAATCATGTGCTTCGTGTCTGTAAATAATTCTACAGGCAGAGCCAAAATGAAGCACCACATTTCTCAGGGTCATTGCACGAGGTAGAGGCAGCTGAGTAGATTGAGGGGGGTCCTTTGACAGGCGATCCCTTGTAGTTTTCAGTAAGCCACTGGACTTGGTGCACCGTGCTTTCGCTGTCGACGTGTTCTTCAAAAAAATGAATCCATCATCACTACACAACGTGCCTTTCGAACGCATTCCTTTAACGGTGATGTCGCCAATTCAGAAAACAATTCTTCAGTGGGTGGCTAAATTTAGACAAACAGGTACAACACTGGACAGAAAATCTCCAGGCCGTCCTCAGACTGCAAACATCCAAGCTGTAAGGGCATCAGTTTTGCATCCTGCTAGACGTTCTGCCTTCGGAATTTCCAACATGTCTTTGATTTTGCATGAGGACCTTAATTTCTATCCATACAAAATGATGGTAGTGCAGGAACTCGCTGAGAGAGACTGGATGAGCTGTAGAGAGTTGTGTGCCAACATTCGGCAAAACGTTAATCGAGATGCCATCGTCCTGTGCAGTGAGGAGGCACATTTCCATTCGAATGGTTTCGTAAATAAGCAAAACTTTCACTTTTGGGCTGAAACCAACCTTCGTGAACTTCATCAGAGACCCCCGCACAGTAAGCGTGTTACAGTTTGTTGCTCTGTTGCAGAATTTGGCCTTGTAGGCCCTTACTTTTTTGAGGAGGGTGGAGCTTCAGAAAGTTACATTGGAACGCTAGAGAACTTTTTGTGGCCCCAAGTGGAAGAAATGGATATGGTGGATGGCTGCAGCGCGGAGATCCATGCAAGTTTTGTGGGAGACGGCGTTACACGGCGATGTCGGGTGGCCTTCACGTTCGCCTGATCTCGCTCCGTGCGATTTCTTCAGGTATACACACACCGACTTTAAAACCGTAAAGCCCTCAAGGATGCTATTCGCCACAAAATCACCGAAAGGGTTATGCAAGCATTCAGAAATCGTCTAGAAGAGTGTATCGCTAATGATGGCCACCATCATTTTTAAAACACAGTCTTTGTGTCATAATGAAGTTTGTTTATTCTACAAAAACGATACAAGAAAAAAAAGTGTTTGAAATGTGGTGGTACTTGTATTTATGCATGTATATTATAGGGTGCCGTTCCTATCTTTGTATTTCATGTGTGTCTACCCGTCTACTGAGCTTTTATATAGTGCCTCTTTATGTAAGTGTTAAACAGCAAAGCTCCCCTATAAAAGGTTATTAATGTTTCAGTGTTATAGCGCCATTCCTCTATTTGTCCCTTTTTTTTCTGCAGTGTAACTATGCATGTGCGTGTTTTTCTCTAGTTATGTAATAACAATTTTTGATCTTCCTTTCCCTTGATGCATCCCCAATAGAGGCTATCAACTGCTTAAATGCAGCCATCGATATTTACACAGATATGGTAAGGAACCTTACACTAAATCCACATACCGACCCCCTTTGTGCTCGGCCGTGCCTGTGTTGTGTTTTACGTGTTCTCTAACTTTATACCTTTTGAGCAGTGACCCATTTTGTTCGTGTCGTCCTTTTGCAGGGTCGGTTTACCATTGCTGCTAAGCACCACATCACAATTGCTGAAATTTACGAGTCTGAACTGGTAGATATCGAAAAGGTAACGTATCTTCCTTAGAACCAGAAAAAGTGTGTTTTATGGTAAATCCGTGCAAGAGAACCGTGAGATTTGCTGCCATTTCACATCGACTTTTGGGTCCTGGCTACTCGACATGCATGTTTTATTCAGATTTGAAATGTGGTGGTATGGAGGGGGCGGAGAAAAGAAAAAGAAAATCTAATAAATCTCAGTAAGTTTATTCAAGGCTTCCACTTCCTTGGGTTGAAATCACCTGCAGACCCCGAGAACCCAAGAATCAGACGTATAGTAGACAACCACAAGTGAGCTTTGCTTAAAACGTCTTCTTGTGTGGAGTTTGACGCCATAGCACCTTCATCAATTTTCATTTTATAATAAACCGTGGGCGTCTCCCACTCTGTCTGGCTTGGATTTGAAATCTCAGTTGGAAGCTCGACTTCAGCTCTTTGAAATTCAGAATTTCAGCTTTTTAACCCGTAGAAGTTCTTAAGTTATAGAAAAAGGAAGCTGATCTGCAGTAACAGACGTCCAAAAAGTAACAAAGGCCATTTGTTAACTTTGTACTGTGAGGAAGGGAAAACATTATTATTTAACTCACAGATATCAAGGACTGTGTTTTGAGTTGATCATACTGCAGAGAGCTATATGATTTGTTCCTGATTTATGCAGAAAAGGAGTTGGGCTGTGTGCACAGCATTAAGAGACTAACTTTTATCATTTATAAGAAATGCTGACCTCTGATACTAACAGAAGACCCTGTGAAGAATGTAAGACCTTTATGGACTATAAGAATGTTTAAATTGATTCTAAGTGTGTATAATTAGAAATGTGTATTCCTTAGGAATGCAAATGGCTGTTTGTTTCATGTTTTAGGACACTCCAGTATGTCATAAATTAAGATTTAACCTAAGCTATGTATAACCTCGGAATGAACTGCTAGAGGTTTTTTTCTTTTGTAGGATATAAAAAAAGAGAACTTTTTACTTTAGGTATTCTGCCAAAATCCAAATCAGTTGACTGAGTTGGAAAGAGGCAGTCTCACATTCTCTCTACTCACCAAGAATTAAGAATAAAGAAATTATTTTTACTTTAATTGGGTTTAAGTTTTTCCGTTGTTTTCCGACTTCAACGCTCACAGCTGCCAGATTGAAAAAGTAGTAATGACGTGTAGTCCACCGATTTCACTTTGTATTCTTTATTCTTTTAGGCGATTGCACATTACGAGCAGGCAGCAGACTACTACAAAGGCGAAGAGTCCAACAGGTTTGTATTGATGATCAGAAAAATCTCTCATTTTTATTCTGAGCACGTATTATCACTTACAAAATTTTACGTCAAGACCCTTTCTATTCCTTATCTTCTATATAAACGTGTGTGTGTGTGTGTGTGGTGTGTGTGTCTGTCTGTTTGGCCCGCAAGTGAGAGGTGGAGTCGGAGTAAGGGCTCCATCTCTGAGGAAACAGAAAACTCTCTTAGCCGCTAATAACACAAGCGAGGCGAGCACATCCATCCATTATCCAACCTGCTATATCCTAACTACAGGGTTACGGGGGTCCGCTGGAGCCAATCCAACACAGGGCGCAAGGCAGGAAACAAACCCCGGGCAGGGCGCCAGCCCACCGCAGGGCGAACACATCAACAAAACGAAACCTCACAAGAAAGATAAAGTCGCTGAACCGCTAACATCGGCAAAACGATATCCCTTTTACTTTTCCTACTGCCGCTAATGCCCAAGTGATGCCAGCACATCGGCAAATCGAATCCTCCTAGGAGAGGGAGACGCTCAGAGGAGTTCCTTTCAATGACCTGATAGTTTTGGTTTTTTTTTTCTGACGATTTCAATAATTTATAGAACTTCGGGCTTTTTGCAGCACGGGCTTACACAGCTAATATTACATAAAACTCTCTAATGTTGTTTTCATCTTTTCCTTCTCTGATAACTTGGACTAAATTCCTAACGGACACTTTAGGTTTTATGGGTGTACGTTTATATAAAGCCGCCATAGGGTCTGTCGGAAATCATCCCGTTTGTATGCGATGCTGTAGTCGCACTGAAGCCTGACGTATAACACGTCTGGAGAGAATCAGGGGTGAATTGTGCTTAAATGTGGGTGGGGACAATTAGACGGCTCATGGAGTGTCACATTTCTAAACCAATCAAACGGCAAATGAAAGTGGAGCTCAAAGTCGGGGCGGTGATTTGAGAGCGATGCTCTCGTGGTCCAACAAACAGCAAGCTTCTGTTTATGATGAACAATCTACAGTCGGAGTCTCCTAAAAAGACCCCCGTGTGTGTGTGTGTCACATGTGCAAAGAGCACATTACATGTTTTAAAAATAAACTTAACCAGATGCAAGGGAAAGACCTTTCTGAAGCACCACATACATTGGCATTCGACGGCAACAGTGGACGAATACTAAAGGTGAGCGATTCATTGTCACAGGTGCTGCGTGTGTTACAATGATGGCGTAGGAGTCGATGCAAGCATGAAAGAACTGGCAGCCATACTCCTGAAAATATCCACCGCGTTTAAATATGCGTGTTACACTCCGTCAAAAGGGCCGCCGTTAAGAGAGCAGATAACAAAGGGCCACAGGAGACGCCTATTTCAGTGCTTAAAATACCCGAAATCAACAAATCTGCCTGATGGCACCAGCAGATGCATAGAGGAGGCTGCACGACATCCACCTTCTGACTGCACATCTAAACGGCTAACTAAAGAAATGCAAACAAGCTGTGACAAAATTGCTGCAACGTTGTAACACATCATGTGACCACAATGCTTCTCTAAAGTCGATTTGCTGTTATGTCATACAATGACGCAGTAGTTAACAAGACAGAAAGATATCGTAGCAGACAGAGACACCATGCCAGTGGATGTGCTCGTGTGTGACATACTGTGACGGACTTTCATCACCTCTTTTATCAACTAGAACTGCTTGGCAAGGCTCAGAAGACTTCAGCCTAAAAGCAGACAGAACAGTTGTTGAGTTAAGTCTGAACGGATATCAAAATGTTGCCTAAAATGCCGCAACGACTTTTGTTAGATAAGAACAGTAAAGTTCATTACGCCATTACTTGTTTCCAGTGCTGAGAAGATCATCTGTCCTCTTAATTGATAATCTTGATGTTTGTATTGTTGTAATGAAGTTGCCTTTACTGCTCTTATGTTTCAGCTCTGCCAACAAGTGCCTGCTGAAGGTGGCGTCTTATGGTGCCCAGCTAGAACAGTACCAGAAGGCCATTGAAATCTATGAACAGGTATGAAAAGAAAAGAAATGCAACAGTTTCATGCTCAGATGTTAACCACATTTATCATTTTCCTACCACATTTCCTGGTGAAGGTCATGGACCTTCCTTTCCATCCTGTCACCCCCCCTTGGCCATGCCATGTACACCTCCTGCCTGAGGCACCCTAATTATGTGCCCAAACCACTTTAGTAGAAGCAGCTCTCCTACTCCGAGGTCCTTCAGAGCTCCTCACCCAGCCACGTGAGTATGGGCCTCTGGGGCCATTTCTATGCACCATTAAGTCCCTGCACTTGCCGAGTGTGCAATTACAGACAGACAGAGTTCAGTAGATCCATCCATCCTGTCTACTTGTTTTGTCCAATTGATGGTTGTCCAATCGTTTGTTTCCATAATACTCTTTATCCTTTGGAGATGTGTGAAGGAAACTTGTGTAAATTGAATGTTATGCCTTATCAAGAGTCATTATGAGAATAAATGATGGACTTTATCAATTGTCATTTTTATGGATCAGACAGGTCAGGCCAGATTGTCATCACAGTTGGCATCTTCAACAGCGGCATAGTCGGACTGTGGCACTCAGTCAGTGCAGTAACAGCCGTCTGTACACAGAGGCAGGCAGCATCTCCATGTGACTGCATTGCCCAAACATTTCTAGAATATTAAAGATTTACTTTACTACAACTTAAAGCCGATGTCACATTACGAGACCACAGTCACGGATCTCGTCACTGCACCATGTCAAATTACACGACTGAACATCGCAGTCCATGACCCTTTTACCCACCGATAGCCCATATTCTACTGCAGTAGCGCCCGTCCCGGTTTCTGACCGCCAATAGCGTGTTGCTTGACGGTACCGTTACCATATGAAGGATTAACAGTTGTGGTGAGTTCAGCGGTAATCACAGCCATTTATTTCTTTTTTCCTTCCTGTTATGGTATGTAAAACACGAGACATCAGACAGACGAGCTTTACTTCTGTTTCTGAGGTCCACAGCACAGTGCTGCCTGCCAGAGCCGGCGTAATACGAAGTGTTAACGGCTATGGTGAGTTCCATTGCAGGCTCGGCTCTTTAGAATTTTTTTTCTCACCATTCTATTTTAGTACGGAAATACGACACATCAGCCTCACGAGCTTCAAAACACACGTGTTCTTTATTCCTCGTCGCCGCATTCAGTGCATTGTACTTCCTGATGAGCGTTCATTGGCTGTCTGCTCTCCTGCACACACAACCTGCCTCTCCGACTAAACACCAAATTAAACCTGTCTGAGTTTATCGTAGCGAGTCGCGGATGAGTTGGAGTCCGTCATTGGGTATTCCACATTAGGCGATCCTGTTCACGGTAGCACAACCATGGCTGCCTTCGACTCGCTAAGATTACATAAATGAAGGCTACGACTGAAAATTGTTGGAAAAGTCACGGAATGTGACAGGTTTAAACTGCACTGAAACTACTGATACCTTCGACGCAGTGGTACTGCTAGCGTTAGCCTTTTGTAATTAGATGAGAAGGAGGACAAAACAAAGTCTATGCACATTTGACAACTTATTTTTGTATAGCACCCTTCACTGAGTGCAGGCATACAGTACGAGTACAGATGATACTAATTATGAAAAAAAGCAGAGAGAATAAAGTAGAAACTGATTAAACACAAATGAAAACCAACAATATCTGTTCATTAATTCATCGATGAAGTTGACAATGGTGGAGATTAAAACGGTGCAAGAGAAAGTCAGAAATAAAGTCACAGTCATGGGGACTGCAGCCGACTGGCCGCCAGGCATTTCTTAATGTGGCATCGAAAACACAAAGGATTTCAATTTGTGCTGCACGCTTGACGCATTCCCAGAATGAGATGGCGTCACAACGAATGGCCAAGGGATGTGCGTTAACAACAAACCAGTTGTTTTGTAGCTGGCAGCAGCTATCGCATGTTGCCACAGTGCAGACACCCGCAGTTTGTCCTGGGAGTTGTAGTTGGCAGAGGATCCTAAGGCCACTGGAGGGCACTATTTAAAAAAAAAGACATTCAGCCTCAATTTTTTATATGGGATAATGGGGTCCACCTGTCAGCAGAGAACACCAAGGGATGTTCTTTGAGAAAAAGCCACCAGAGGGCACTCTAAAAAGACAACAGTACTAGAGATTTGCAGTTGCCATCTATGGCTTATTTGGCCTTTGTTTGAGGAGTCTCTATGCTGCGAAAATAGCAACATCCAAATTATTTTATTAGGTGTTTGTCAGAATATCATTTTAGAATTTGTCAACTGCTGCTCTTAAATCTTTAAAAAAAAAAAAATAAGTCAATGTATATTATGTGTGTGGTGCTTTTATTATTTTCATTAATTCACTAACTTGGGGTCCAATTCTGTAAATTTCCTTCTCACATATCTATATATCTATCTATTCTACTATCTCTATCTCTATTCTATATATGTATATATTATATATGGTTGAAATAGTTTTACTGTCAAATAATGTAAAGAGTACGTGACACGTGTTTCGCCCTAATTCTGGGCTCATCAGGCGTACACACTCACTGCACCCCCTCTCGGGGAACGAACCTTGGACGTCAGTGTCAGAGCTGAAGCCTCTTTACATTGCGCCACGGCGTGTGGTTCGTTTATTTGACAGCATGTAGATCGGGGTAATTATATTCAAGGCATTCGTAGTCTGAATCACAATCTGATTGTATGGGTGGTTACCTACCAGGTAACGCTTGTGGTTGGTCAGCAAGTTGGCTAACATCCGCCACGGTGCCCTCTTTCAGTTGAGAGAATATATATATATATAGTGTGTGTGTGTATATGTGTGTGTGCATACACACACACACACACACATTATATAATATAGAGATATAGATAACATATCTATCTATGTTGTACATCCAACAGTCTGTCATCTAAACCTGCTTCACCCTAAGCAGGGCCGTGTCTGTCTGTCTGTCTGTCTACACATACAGCATATAAGATAGATGTACATTTTGTTTTTGTTTCAGGTCGCGACTAACACCATGGATAATCCTTTATTAAAATACAGTGCAAAAGAATACTTCTTCAAAGCTGCGTTGTGCCACTTTATTGTGGATGAACTGAATGCAAAGGTATGTGCAGTTCATAAACTTACAAGGGGGGGGGGGTTATTCCATTGAAATCATATCCTTAAGTTTTATATCTTCAGAATAACACTAAAGGCTAATTACTACAACATTATATTTTCCGTTTACCCGATCCATGTTGTAAATGTCACTAGAATATTAAAAACGGCAAGCTTGCCAGGTTTCGGTTTAATTTAAAGGTCCTCACGCTGATGGACAGCAAATCACACAAAGCACTTGCTGCTGTTGCTGGGGTGGGCAGATAAAACCGTCACCCCTTTCAATGATGAATGCAGTCGTGTGTCGATTAACAAGTTGAGGCGATTCATACTTATGGCCGAGAGCCACAGGAAAACCAGTAAGAATGTTCTAGAAATTGCCAGAACCCTCCACAGTAATAAATCTTCTGTTACTATTAATATTTCACAGGGTCACTTATGTATTCTGACTCGTAGAGGGTCTTTAAGGTTTGTTTATATCGGAGCCGCTTCACGTGGCTAATTCAAAGTGCCTGCCATTACACCAGCGTTTCAACTTTTATAGTTCTGCCTTTTTAAGTTCATTGATGACCCAACAGCAGCAACTGCAAACCACTCTGGTGATCTGAGTGAAATTAGTGGCCCACTTTGGTAAAACAGGGTGGTAAAACATACAGCATGGCACTGCCAACCACTTATGTGACCCAGTTGTTAAGAACGACTGCCCTCCACTGACCCATCTGTCTTGGCTCAGACCCGCAGAGCCTCAATTGCAGTGACGGGTAGGCTTTGTCACCCGACACACGGCCCAATGGCCAGTCCTAAAGTGAGCCCTCAGTCGGCACCTGACTGTACTTTTAATAATTAATCTTTTTATCGCCATCCTTATCTCAACCGGTGTTTGTTTTGACTTCAGTTCCTCTTCAACTCACTTAACCTTGTAGGCCTCATTGATTTTCTTTCCTAATACTCTTTTTTTTTTTTTTTGTTTAGTGTAATTTCACTAATACTTGTATATTTTTTTTATAATCTAGCTTGCCGTTGAGAAGTATGAAGAAATGTTTCCTGCATTTTCAGACTCCAGGGAATGCAAGCTGTTGAAGGTAACAAAAAAAATAAAAATCACCCGTCAGGAATGAGGCTGAAGGATTTCTTTAGTTGAAGTGAATTGTTCATTCTTAATACAGAAAGAAATGTAAAGTACAAGCGGAGGACAGAACATCAGTAGGGTTGACAGCTTGTTTTCCTTTTCGTGTTCTTATAATTTGACTGCTTTTTGCATAATATAATCAGCAGAATACTTAATGTGCCCCCAAGGGGAAATTACGATTTTACAGAAGCTCAAGATCTACAAAGACAGGCGGATAGAAAACACACGGCTTCTATAAAAGGCGTCCTCTTATATTATTGTAATCCATCCATTTTCTAAACGTGCCCACCCAGAGCAGGGTGACGGGGAGCTGGAGTCTGTCCCGGCTGAATTGGCCCACGTGTGTGTGTGCCCATGTGTTCTCACCCTGTGAAGCACTGGCACCCTGTCCTGGGGTCGTTCCTGCCCTGTGCCCGATGACTGAGTTTGCCAGTTAGGTGGGTTTTCCACCAAATTAGTGTTTTGTGGGTGACAATATCAATTTGCTGGTGTGCACGTTTTGATTTCATATGCTCTGTTAATCCTAGAGACAAAATGGTCTTTTCGCAGAACCTTTATTGGGCTCTTTTTTTTAAGTGAATTGGCACTTTAAGTCACCTCATGTTCTATAACCCCCCCCCCCCCCCATGGGTCTTGTGGCATCCATGAAATACCCAGCACTCCCCAAATCAACCCCAACTGCCACATTATTTGGAATATCAAAGGTCTCAAAACTCCAATGATGGGACCCAACCCATCTCGATTCCATTCTTTGATTTCATCCTCATGTTATCTCCCTCAAAACTACAAAGGGGGACCCCCCAACCTGCTCTTCTATTTTAAATTCTGTATTATGGTCTAAAGGGAACATGCATCATTCAGTTAGGTGGTCTCCAGCACCATTAGGTGGGTTTTCAGAATTTATTGGGCTGGAAGTTTCGGCAGGACCTGTCACCCCTACTGACAATTACTGAGATTAACGGGTTAAGAAAAAGGGACGGATAGACGGACAGATTAAACGTTTGATTGGCCCTCGCCGATTCCTCGCTTTACTGTGCTATTTATTAAGTTATTTCAATGTTTAATTTGCATTTTTTTTTTCCTTACAGAAATTACTTGAAGCTCATGAGGAGCAAAATAGTGAAGCGTTTACAGAGGCAGTAAGTGATGATGTTTTTTATGTGCTACTTGGTCTTGTTGCAGGCTTTCCTGCCCTGCCATTCATACAAATGATAAGGACCCAGAAAGCAACTGCTATCCTTAAAAGAATCTCTATATATAATCTTCATTTGGATCTTGATCTTTGTTTGTCTGCAAATGAATTAGAAGAAGCACTAGATGGCAGTAGAGAGACAGCTAAAACATAGGCATTGCATTAAGAATCTCCTCCAGGCTTATACTACTGAAGACTGTAGTACGCCAGTCACACCTCAAAACACAGACATTCAAACTAAACAAATTGTTGTGCTTTAAATTAACTAAAGAGATCTTCATTTAGATCTTGATCTTTGTCCGCGAATTCCACGCATGCGTAGACCACCTTCCAGTTTAGTACGTTGTTGTTACTCACGAATGTCAACAATGTGCCGGAATAACAAAAGGGGTGGTGGACAGTGTTACGCTGGTTAGCTCCTGAGGCCTGGTTAGAGAATGAGATTGCCGAAGATAAAAGGTACGTGCCTACATAACATATGAATGAAAGAAAGACAGTGGGTAAAATGAATGACAACGTAACAGCACATTCCGGAAATTATTATTCTTACGTTGTAGCCGGTGAGTGCTGCGCGTCTCACAGTTGTACCGTGCCTTGCTCACATGTCAGTGAAGTGATCCCTATTTATGTTTTAAAGAGCCTGGATACCTATGTGTCCCCCTTTTATAACCATTGCTCCGTGTATATTGCCTTACTCTTTGGATTGCCACAAAGCAACCTGCGAGATTGGAGAAAGGTTGAAAAAAGATCGTGAGAGGAAACGACAGTGTCGTGAAAACGAGATGGACTGTGAATGGACAGAAGCAGAAATGCTCCTACACCACCACATAATTACTATTCGGACAGTGATTCTGAGTAGGCCGTTCCTATCGAATCAATATCCAAGGGTTTTCTTTTGTAATTTTGTTTCCCTTATAAAAAATCATAATGCTGTGCGACGAAGGGCCCAGTTCACGACTGGCAGCCGAGTTTAAACAGGGAGCCCTTCACAGACAACTTTTAACACGCGCAACGTAGTTGGGCGCACATGGCTAGTCTTAAATAAATAAATAAATAAATAGTCTAATCTACACCAATGAGCTCCAGGGTCATCTGGAATTCAGGCGTACAGCTCGTCAGCATTTGTGCCTGTGAAGTCGCTCAGTTTGTAGCAGTGAGCTTGGTGGGATTCCCACTCTATTCCTTTTGGTTAAACTTCAACTTGTGTGTCACGTCACGTCACGTCTTTCTGTGAGAAACCCCACCCCGAGCGAGTTTACAAGCCCACGTCACCCACCTGCCCACGTATTTGGGGCACACGTGAGTTAAGTGATGTCCTCGACCTCACAGCTCAGAGCTGAACCTCCAGCCGTCTGGCTTTGTTTTTAGTTCAGTTCCCTACCCACAATTCCATGCTGCCTGCCTGACAACTCTGCCAAAGCAGGATTGAACAAAACTGTGTCCAGTGTGGTCCTCCCCTCAATGCCATTGTTAAAGTGAACCGTGCTCGTCTCCTCCTTTATCAGATGATCTAGTGTCGGTTTTTCAAAAAAGACTTTCATTTTTACACAAACTTCTGTTCCTCTCACAGGTGAAGGAGTTTGACTCGGTGTCTCGCTTGGACCAGTGGCTGACCACAATGCTGCTTCGCATTAAAAAGACGATCCAGGGAGACGCCGGAGACCTCAAGTGATATGTGAAAGACCGCCACGGCATGCTGCCTCTTACCACATTTCTAACAATTGATTTATGCAATAGCCTGTGACCACATCCGAGTCCACGGTTTTTTCAGTGCTAAAGTATTTGTATAACATTCTAAAATGTCGTGACTGTAAAAGTTACCCTTTTGTTCCTCTGACTATGTTTTAGGCTACAAAGCGGTCGTTTTTTGTTGTGCTTCTAAATGCAGATCACCCGTGAAGTCCGAAACGCACCAACAACAAAACTCAGAGGTATTTAAGAAGTGAATGCATTACTGAAAAAAAACAAACAAAAAATATATTTAAAAAAAAAATCAAAGACTTTTTTTATTTTTTTAATATTTGCTTTGGATTTGGTCGAGCTGCAAATGTCTAATTATCAAATAATTTGCTATTGTGTTCACTGGTTTGTTCATACATAAGGTGTGTGTGTGTGTGTGTGTGTGTGTATATATCTGTATGTCCCTCATGGTCTCTATATGTATGTATAAAATATATACAGTATACCTATACATCATACAAAATATAATTATCTATACAGTATACCTATACAGCATATAGAATATAAT
>JANRMT010061414.1:4254806-4305915 GCA_026402145.1 Polypterus bichir lapradei | reverse complement strand
CGGGTCTTGCAGATCCTGGCATTCAGGATCAAATTCTACAACCAGTGGAGTCTGCACATTAATAATAATAATACAGTACTACTACATTTATGTGCCGCTGCCTTTTATAGTACATCTCAGTGTCATGGGAGGGATGAGCAGAGCAGCATCACGAGAGAGAGAGAGATGGCCGATTGACTGTTCTCTAATCTGAAGACCCTGAGTTTGAGGCTCTCTCAGGAGGACAAGTGGCTGGAGTGGGGAGCTTCACCCTGAGTGAATTCCAGAGAAGAAACACCTAAAGATGTGCACAACGGCTAATTTAGGATCGGCAGTTGACCGATGTGTGGGTCGACCCCACAAACACAGGATGTGCTCTTGAGAGTCATTTCCTACTTTGTGTCCAGGGCTGCTGGGATAGGCGCTGGCCCTCCAAATGCTTTGTGTACATTAGGTGTGTTTGTGGATGGCCTGCTGTGTGACCGACTATCAGAAGGTGCAAACAGGCATCAAATTCAATAAGATGTTAACTAAAAGGTGGGAATTTGTTGCGGGATTAGAACTGAGAAACCCTGCTATTCAGATCTGCCTCGATTAAGTGACCCTTGCACATTTCTGTTTCTCTATGGTATACTAAAACGTGAAGTGGGCAGCATGCTGGTGCAATGCTACCTTAAAGATCTAGACATCTCAGTTCAAACTTCACGCTGGTCATAGTCTGTGCCACCTTTCCACATTCTTCCTCCCAGATTCCCAAAAGGTGTGTGTGTTAAATTGTTGGACCCCACAACAAACTGGTTGCACCAAAAACTGCTAGCTCCCCATGGCCCTCAATTGGCTCAAGAGAGTTTGAGAACGTCTGCATGTGTGCGTTTGTGTATTTAAAACCTGTGTAAATAATTAAAGAGTCGGAGTCAAGAGCTACCAAGTCAGGTTTCACATAACCCTGTTGTGTTTGCTGTGTAGAATTTGTGCAGATGCATGCAGGCCTGGATTAAGTCCCCCACAGGCTCAAGGGGGCTCCTTAACAGAGAAGTGACGATACTTTTAACAATGCAGCACACACACTTGCGCCTGACGGTACCGTATTCCCCATTCTCACGTTCGGCACGTGGAGATTTGATTGTTTAATCGAGTTTGGTCCCCCTTGGTCATTTTGGCACGTGAAGACTTGAGGCCCATTTCCATCATGGGCCCCAGAACACCCTGGTGGTAGATCTGCCCCTGGGTGCGGGCAACACACGACAAGATCTGTAAGGTTAAAGTTCGCCACTACTGATAATATAGCCTCTGCTATGTCGATTGTTTTTTATTTTATTATTTTTTGCCACCAGGCCCACAAAGTCTATTGCTAGTCTTCCCAAATTCCGAGTTTTTTCTGCTCCTTCGCCCCCACCCCCAACCCGTACTGCTGCGTATGGGTTATGCGGAAGAAAAATGCTTCCTTTGAGAGTCCTGGTCTGGTTTTAACCGGCTGTTTTTTTTGTTTTTTTTTTAACATTTCTTCTGCTTATGCTTTTTTTGGTGTGATTTCCAGTTTCTGTCAATAAAATTCTCTATAAAGTATTTTTGCACAATCGTGAAGAAGAATTTAAAAAAAAAAAAAAAAAAGTTCAGATCTTTTTCAGGTGTCGTCAGTGCAATTAACCACAAAATCCATGTAAAATATTTATTGTATTAAAATGTGTATTGTGAATTTGTGTACCCATCACCAAATGCAACTCTAATTCTGTGTTCCGTGTATAGCATGTTGTCATTACTTGTGTTGTGGAGTGTTGTGATTTGTGAAATGGCACTGCGACAATCCCAACTTCCAGGATTTGTTCTCAACAGTCACACAACTGCAGCACATGTTTTCTGAATCCAACAGAATGACTGGGTTCCTCTAAATCTTTACCAATGTCTCTGTGTCAAACTGTACAGTAATAAAATAACAAGAAATAATAGGTGTGCTAGATTTATTACCGTAAGAACGGGATCCTGTTACTGCTGTCCATCGTGTCGAATCATCACGTACCATGGATTCAGAGCATCCACGACAAAGCCTTTGGTGTCTTGGACTACGCCATTAGTTTCCCCAGTTCAGGCGCGGGGTGAGCACCTGTTCTGTCTAAAAAGGGACAGAGGACGAAAAAAAAATGAATGACCAGAAGACATGATAGTCAAGAAACTTCCCAAACCAGGGAATCTGTGAGATCTTTCATCAAAGCTGAAAACACAAATTAAAAACTCACTCAAAACACAAGGACAAGAGACCGTAACCAGGAAATCAAAAGGCAAGTGGAGATTATTGCAAAGTATATGTTTGTTATCTGTAAAGTTCAGATACTCCAGAACTGGGGAATTTTTTGGGAACTTTTGTACTATTGCTCGTTTGTCACTAACAAGTGTGTCCCCAGGAATAGACAGATTTCCATAGAAATAAATGGTCAACACAATGTTCTTAAGAGTGGTGGTGGTACCAACAAAATGGCATCCTAGTGGAACGTAAACATAACCTACCTGAGATTCAGACCCTCGGTACTTCAAACCCTCACAACAGATGTGTAACAGTCCAGAACAACTGCTAAAACATGCACTAAATATTATATACTAGGCTGACCCGCCTTTTAAGGCGACCGACTTTTAAGTTGACCACTTCTTAAGGCAATTCAATATGTAGATCAATTTGATATTTTATGAAAACTCATTAATTTGGTTATATTGCATTTGAGCGGTATTACTTTAATACTCGTAGTTTCTGTTATTTTTGTGATGAAATTTAAACTTTTTTCCTATATTGAGGTCGCCCTTTTGGACCCCCCTGATATTTACTACGCGGTGAGGCATTTGTACTCCAACATTAATTATTTCCAGAGACATAATTTTGTCTATTTTTCCAGTGCATCGTGCACAAAAGCAAGGGAACGATGGGAGCACCAGAACTCTGCTCACATCATGTCGCTTCGTACCGCAAGTAGTAAGTCTGTGATAAGTGGAATACCGCTTCGCTTTCCACTCACGGGACGGAAGGACAATCCCGACCGCTTTTATATAGTAAGAAAGAAGAAGAAGATATCGCACAGTCTGGAGTAGAAAATCATCTTTTACCTGGAAAAACAAAACTACAAATCCCATTGTGCATTGCAAAATGGACGGGGCGTGTGTGAAACTCCGCGCCTGCGTAGCACTCACGGGACGGGACGGAAGGACAATCCCGACCGCTTTTATATAGAAGGATATCTCTATCTGAGATATATCTCTCTCTCTATATATTATATATATATATAGATATAGATATATAGATATAGATAGATAGATCTCTATCTGAGAACATAACAGTACCCCAAACAAAGACAAGGGCAAAGTTTTTGTTTTCCATGAAGTTCTAAACACCATGCGATCCCCAGTGTAACCACAATGAGCAGAAAGTCTGATATCTCTGGTGATCTCAATCCTACCAGAGACGGGAAAGGAGACACCACTCCACGCAAGGATTTCAGTCTGTGCCGCTACACATGCCAAGAATGATTAATCTTTTGTCAAATTCAGTTCATCAGTGGGACACCAAAATTGTCGACACCATTTGAGATGGTGTTGTGGTAGCGCCACCGTCCACAATTTTGAATTAAACAAGTAACACTTCAAAACTGTTGTTTAGGGAAAGGACCATTAGAAGAAAGTGTTTTTAGCTTTGCTTTTTTATGTATGCATTCTGCTTGGATGACCAATCTTACCATTTATTTCCCACTTCCGAGCCTCATCTGTTCATGGACTGTTTTCCGTTTTGCTCCCGGTGCTTCATTTCATGGATCCACATCTGAAAATCTCTCCTGTGGATCATCACCTCATCTGATCAGAGCAGCAGTGACCCTTTGCCTTAGGTGCCGAAGTCCAGTGTCACACTAAAGGACTAGGAGTCAGACAGCACATCAAACTTAATAACTCAGTTGCTGGATTTCATCGCCATTAAGATGTCAAATTACATGACTAGGATTGCCTCGAAACCTCACGGAACAGTTTTAAAATTACTAAAATATCATAAATGCGGTACATTGCGACGGCCAATTAATGTGATCCCGGACAACGTGGGTGGCTGTAAAAAGGTTTTCCAGGTCTGGTGAGTTCTGTCAACTATCCCACAGACACTCCCTGCCAGCCTTTTTATTTCCAGCAATCTTCTTCACTTAGCTAGCTGATAAGAAGAAAGTTGCATCCACAGCAGATTTGGAATTTGTGGTGTTTGCTTCCCTGAAATGACGCCTGTGGAAGAGAACCAATATCTCCATGAAGACCAAACTTCACCTATTCCAGATACTGATCTTACCAATCCTCCTTTATGGATCAGAAATTTGGACCTGCAACAGATCCTGGGAGTCTCACTTTGCGATCGCATTACCAACGAAACCATTCAGGCAAGAGGTCAACAGCAACCATCCATATTCAGCAGCAAAGGCTGAGGTTGTCAGGCCACATGTGCAGAGTGGGTGCAAACAGGCTACCACACAGTCTCCTCCGGAGACACCAACCACCCAGTGGAGGATACAACAGACTGTGGTCAACAAAACGTGGACCAAACAAGTGGAGGAAGTTCTGAAGATCCGATTACTTGACTTAAACCAGGCCAGGACCATCGCAATGGCTCCATTAAGAGAGTCCGAAATTCTGCGGCACTCACAGCAGTGAACTGGTTGCGTGGTCAACCACCTCCTAAAGCCACCAGCCAGGAATCAGAGAGAGAGCTGTTGAAATGAGAGGATTACTGCAAGAAGTTACTAATAAAACTTACCAGGAGATGCATGTGGCTTTCAAGACAGAAAGTTAAGAACAAACAGGTTTCTACATCGACTGGATTGCAATTAAAATCCAGCGAGTTTAACCGTTATTGAAGTCAAACAAGAATTGACAGGAGAGGTTAACAAGATCACATCAATTCAGCCTGAGCCAAAGAATCGGTTTGAGCTATGGAAAGCTTTGTGTCATTACCAAATAATCAGAACCTAAAGCACCAAAGCAGCACTTGTTCACAGTTCAAATCCGTAATCTCGGACAATTGAAAAACGGAATTTAAACACAAGTCTTTGCGATGCCTCCTAGAAGGCAATCACTAGCGATAATTAACTATTCGTTTTAAATTCCACAATGGCAACACGACTTAATCATAAATGAATATCCATCTCAAACAAGAACGTTACATAAAAACACACACATGAAAATGTAAATTTGTCTTTTGAAATGCTATAGTCTCAAGAGCAAAAAAATAATTAGGCAAAAAAAAAAAAAAAATACTTACAAGAAGACAGCAGTTTTTGTTGTGGCGAGTTGCAGAATGTTATGACCAGGTTTCTGTACATGTCCATTTACTCAACAGGTAGTCCCTGATGTGCATCACAACTGACTTACGATTCTATAAATGAAGGCTACGACTGAAAATTGCTGGAAACGTCATGCAGTGTCACATCAGCTTAACCAGACCAACCCGTATGGGCCAATGCGTATAAAAAGGACAGATTTACAAGTAACAAGACCAACACTGACAAAAAAACGGCTTTACCTTTGCGAAAAGATTTCAGGTTGAATTTGACCGAAACATTTTCTTTTATTTAAAGTGTACCTTCAATTTAACAAAAATGATTGTTTATGATAGACCACTGCAATGCAATAAAAATACATTTACGGATGATCGTAGATGAGGGACAAAAACAAAAACGCAGCATACCTAATTGCATGACCGCAATTATCAAAGCAAACAAAAAACAAATTTTATATAAAATAATGAATAATTACAATCCTGGTGCACAGCTGCAGTATGGTACACATCACTCTGCTTCATGTCCATCTTTTTAATAAATTTACCTTGGAAAAATAAATTATATCAAGCTAATCTGTAGTAGTGCATTTTAAGTGAAACTGGGTTGACGTGTTTAATGCTATCTGGAGGTCAGGATTAAACATGTCTGTCTCCAGTAGGGGGCGCATACACATCACATGATCATCCTGTGTATGAAAAAGCAGGTTGCATTCCATTACGAGTATCGTAGGAAAATTGCACACATGTTCATTCTCGAGAAAATTCTGATAAAGGCAGCAAAGCTCGGTTTAGAAATTCAAGATAACCTTCATTCCACAACGGTGGGGAAATCTCCGGGTGAAGTTTGTTTGTTTCTTTGAGATAAACATACTTCCCTGTGATCCACATTTTCCAGTTAGTTTGTCCAAAAAAAAAAAAATTAACCTATGGGCTTCCCAGTCAAGAAGACGGAGCACACAGCATGGGTCGGCCTTCTTAAGACTCGCATTAGCATTCTAAAAAGAAAGTGGGAATTCCAAGAGTTCTTGTATCTTTAAACAAGAAGAAAATTGCTGGGGGAAGAGCAGGCATCAAGACCCACATCTCATAAAATACGTGGAAATTAACTCAGGAGCAGGTGGGCTTGGAGCACTGGATTGTTTTCTATTTCGAAAACCCATTCTACACGCCTTCAGGTGGAAGACAACTGATACCTTCTGCGGTATTTTCAACATTCTGAGACCCACTGTCCACTACGGACACTTGTGGGTCATCCTGTGGAATGGCTACTGCCATGCCACACGCACTCTGCCCACCTGCAGATGTCTGTGTCAGAATGTTATTAATCTGAGAGGTTAGGGAAATGCACACTGGGACGGTGATGCTCACTTGATTGTTAACGGTCACTAGATGAGCTCCATGCTCTCCGAGATGCTGCATGTTTACCACAGCCTGAAGGTGTTGATGAGAAGTTTCGGGGTGAATCACAGCAAAAGTGCTCAGTGTGGGAGCGAGAGAGGAACTAGGGTTTACTAAAGTAATTGCAGTCTGTCCGCTGAGGCCCCAGTCCTGTTCACTCTGTGCTCCCGTCTTACATTCTCCTTGGGGTTCAGAGCTCTGCTCTGCCTCGTTTTGTGTTGCAGTTCTTTCTTCTTCTGGAATTTTCAATAAATTTGGCTCGTCTCCTTGCTTCATTCGTGTCTTGGGTTCTTTTTTACAAGCTCCATCCAAAATGACCAAGAACGACTTCCATGGGGTTTCCTTATCATGAATCTACGAGAATCAAATGCAGCAAGGTTAGTAAGAAAACCAAACAACCTAAATTAAAGCTACCAAAATGCACACTCTGTGTATGAATCAATCTTGTCAATTTTTAAGCAAACTTATCCATTAGGAAGATTAGCAGAAACCATCTCTGGAGGGGTTTGTAAAAATAATGAAAGTACAGTCGACCCTTGACAAATGACCGGCCTGACATACGAACAACTTGATTTACGACCAAAATTTTTGTTTTGATTTACGACCAACATCTTGTGTTACGACCCAAATGCGGTCACGTGTATCTGCTTGTGCGATTGTAAACAAACAGCCGAGAGCGTTCGTAAGCATCAGTCGGAGTCCAGATACATGTGTTTGTGGATGTAATTTCGGTCAGTGCAGTGATTTATCTATATATATAAAATTCACTAAGACCATGGCAAGCAAGACGCATAATTGCTAAGGAAGGAAGAGAAGGTAACGAAGGTAAAGAAAGCGATCACAATCGAAATGAAGAAGGAAATTGTGTGGAAATATGAAAGTGGTGTTCATGTGACCGATCCCGCTAATACCGTATTTACTCATGTACCACGCACCCTCGTGTAAGACGCGCACCCTAATTTTTACAAAGAAAATTGCTAAAAAAAAGTTTTGCCCCATGTACGATGCGCGTTGTGATTGTATACGAAGCATTTAGAGAGAGAGCGAGCACTGTCGTGTGAGTAGGCGAGCAAGCGAGCGAGCGAGAGAGAGCGCGCGAGTGGGCGAGCAAGCGAGAGAGAGAGAGAGAGCGCGCGAGCGAGAGCGCGAGTGGGCGCGCAAGAGAGAGGGAGCGTGAGTGGGCGAGCAAGCGAGCGAGAGAGAGAGAGAGCGCGCGAGTGGGCAAGCGAGCGAGAGAGAGAGAGCGCGCGAGTGGGCAAGCGAGCGAGAGAGAGAGAGAGCGTGAGTGCGCAAGCGAGCCCAAGCAGAAGAAGTTTCCTCGTGTACGACGCGCACCTGATTTTCTAATGCTAATTTTTGGGAAATAAATACGATATGTACAGCATGTCGAAATCCACCATCTCGATAATTTTACAAAGAAAAGATTTGCATAAGGAGGCTCCTTCTAAACAACCACATTCCGTTTCATTCTCCTCCTCCTCCCTTCCTGCAGCCCAAAGATGTTAAATTAAATGGTGAGTACAGTATGAAATTGTTGTTTCTGGTAGGCTAGGCACTTTTTATAACTTTTTGGTTAGTACATTAGAAAAATTATTGGTGTTTTGGTAAATTATGCACATTATACAACCTTTTTTTATGAAAAGGTTAAGTAAGTGTTGCAGTGGGAGGTTCGGAACGCATTATGGGTATTTCCATTATTTCTTATGGGAAAAATAGTCTTGACTTACAACCAACTTGAGTTACGAGCCCTCGCGAACGAATTGAGTTCCTAAGTCAAGGGTCCACTGTATAACTTAGTAAGGATTGCTTTACCAGCAAATGGTTTGGAGAAGAAGAAGAGGGGTCTTGCCACCTGATGAAAAACAAACTTAACAGGTCCAGAAGATACTTTTCACACATGTGCTTGCATGGACATTAACTTTGGAGATTACAGCTTATTAAAAAGTTACAATAAGGGGTGAGAAGACAGAGAAGGGGATATTGAGAGACTGTCTGTTTAAAGACTGATCCGAGTCGGATATCGGAAAAGAAGGAAGAGGGACAGAAAATTTGGACCTCAGCAATAGGAGTGTTCCAAATCCTGCGTTACCATAAATGTGACTGAGTTTTGCTGATGCATTAAGCTGTTCAGGGTGGAAAAGAGTTTGCCACCAATACAAAAGTACAGGACTACAGAAGTCAGAGGTGTGGTGGAGTCTGCATGCATGCGTGAAAGGCAAATAATTTAGCAACCATTAAAGCTGTGCAATAAATCCTGTGGCCACCGTGTAAACATCTCTTCAAGGAGGACAATTCCTTTTCCTTGTTCTACAGATGCACACATGCCCAGTGTAGGCAAATGTCAATGGCAAGAGCATTTTCACTACTAAGCAACACCGTGTTTTATTTTTGTTTTTATTTCCACTTTAGCACATTGTTTTCTGCAGCTCCATTCTAACGGCGTTTACTTACCAGCGTGTGCCTTCTCAGTGTGGATTTGTCAGTGAAGGTGCGGAGGCACAGTCTGCACATATAAGGCTTTTCTCCGGTGTGGATCCGATGATGTCGCTGCAGCGCATTCAGCTGAGTGAACTGCTTCCCGCACTGATCACAGCAATATGGCCGCTCACCTTCAAAACACAGCATAAGCACAGATGAGTCAATGAGAGGTGTGAACGCCACTCGTAGAAAACAATGCCGATCTTTTCAGAATGGTCAGCAGTAATCTCGAGGCATTTTTTTCCTCATTTGCTGTATTTTCCTTTCACACCAACATTATTACAGTATATGCCTAATAAGGAAATTAAAGCTAGGAAAAAGAAAAGTGGATGCAGCTCCAACAAAAAATGAAACCCACACAGTGGGGTGGCAGGGAGCGGACACCTAAATGATGTAAATGAGCTAAAAGGTAGAAACCCACCCTACCCTGGAAGGCGGCGCCAGTCTCTTACATGATACGCAAACACATCCTCTCACCGTACTAAAAGTTGTTGGCTTCATTTATTAATTTTATCTTCTCTTATACTTACCTGTGTGCACTTTAATATGTTGGTGAAGAGAATTCCGCTGGGCAAACATTCTGGAGCAGATGTCACATTTAAAGGGTTTAGATCCCGTGTGAATTCGGCTGTGGTGTTTTAAGTACTCCTTGGACGCGAAGCTCTTTCCACAGTTCTCGCACATGAAGGGCTTCTCCCCTGAAAATAATTTTTAAATGCAATTAATTTATGCTGCAGTAAACCAGTTTCTTTAAATCACCACAGAGACAGAAGGCCTTATAAAAGAGATTATAATTTGGATAGACAATCTATATGCAGGCAGTCTCCGGGTTACGTATGAGATAGGGACTGTAGGTTTGTACTTAAGTTGAATTTGTATGCAAGTTGGAACAGGTACATTATTTTAATAAATTCTATTGCTGACCGACTGTAACCAAGTGCTCTGCCAATGAATGATGGAGTTTCACTTCTCTCTGACATTTTTATTATTTCTACTTTATTTTCAATGGTGATGGTTTTTCTCTTTACTGTATCACCAGCATTTGCATCAGATTTGTATTTCAGAGACATTCTTGAAGGGTCAAGACAAAAGGTTAAGATGAGCTCTTCTGCACAGCGCTATACTGTACACGCTATCACAGCAGGAAGGCACCCGTTGTCCACATGTCTGATGTGCTGACAAGAGACAACTTCCTGCTATGTGCGT
The DNA here is from genome assembly GCA_026402145.1 of Polypterus bichir lapradei. Classification (NCBI taxonomy): domain Eukaryota; kingdom Metazoa; phylum Chordata; class Cladistia; order Polypteriformes; family Polypteridae; genus Polypterus; species Polypterus bichir. The sequence continues at coordinate 4,295,564 of JANRMT010061414.1, read as the reverse complement.
AACAGTAGAAGCAGGCTTGCTATTGAGAATGACTGGGGGCGGCGAGGTGGGGTTCATCACCAGCCCACCTCACAGTCACCTCCACTACAGTATGCTGCCTGCAGCGTCTGCCCACAGAGAACAAACATGGTGCGGCCAAAGGCGGGTAGTGAATCGCCCAACCCCAATTCAACAGGCAGCCATCCGAGGCACACTACAATGCTAAACCCGTCGCCCTATTCACCCTCAGTGGCCTCTGTTCAGCCACAACCGGGTCACCGCTTGCAGCATTACCAGCCGTGTGTGCTAGGCGGGCAGTGAAACGCCCCCCTCCGCTCCATCCAGCCTGTGTCCAGTCAGGAGCAGTAGGTGCGGTGGCGTAGTGGGTGGGCAGCAAACCATCGTCCTGCACACGAGCGATAGCTGTGGCCCCGGTGACTATGGACCATGGGCCAGCGCTTGCTGCTGGAAGCCGCCCGAGGGAAACTACACTGCGTGAGCAGCGAAATCACCCCCCTCCAGCCACCGCTTGCAGCATCCCCAAGCCGAAGATGATGGAGCGGCAGTTACTGAGGCGCATGCATCACAGCTGCGTCCTCGTTTGTAAGTCGTAACCTTGGGACTACCCGTATTAACCTTATAAGAAAAATCTACAGTTTACACTTCATGAGTTATGTCGAAAGGCTGAAAGTCAAGTCTTTTCAATTTACACGGCTAAGAATAGTCGTGACTAAAAGGTCCCGATTATAAAAGGAATTAGTGCATTGGTTTCCAGTGGTTATTTTAAAATGAACTTTCCAATGAGAATATGGGTACAGATGGAAGCTGGTGAAGTGTAAATTTCAAGTAAATGTGAAAAAAATAGCAAATACAGGGGTAGAGATGCACACATGAAAATAAACAAGAACTATACAACTGTACTTTGGGGACCTTCAAAATGCAATGATTTTTGCACTGAATTTCAGTCACAGACTTTATTTATGTAATCATAGCACGTTGGAGACAGTTGTGGTACTCTCCCGTGACCACCTGTCAGGTAATTTGACGTACCCAGCGTACTCGGTCCAAACAGCCTGCAAAAGCAAAAGAACTGCTATATAGTAAAAGCTATTTTTGAAATCACTGACATGTTAAACAGGTTGAACAAGACAATCAGAAAATTGTGAATGTCCATTCCTTTGGGTTAACAATAGTGCCTCAGTCCTTTCTTACCTGTATGACATCGTTTGTGATAAATCAGCATATGGTTCTGTGTGAACTTTGCACCGCATTCACTGCAGACAAAAGGTTTTTCCCCAGTGTGGATTCTGTACGGTAAACAAAACACACGAAAATAATTAGAGATACTAGAATCAAACTTCAAATTTGTGAACAGTGACAACGATCTCAAAAAAACGGATAAAACTAAAGCCGTCTAAGACAAGGAAAATGCTATATAAATCGAAATATTTAATACAAACAACTAATGTAATGGACTCTAAGGGGTAGCATTACAACTTGTCTCACCCTTTTGAAATTTTCTGCTGTTCTTACACTTTTTGATGGTCCAATACACACATCCTTCGCACAAGCAGTTGATTAACATTTATTAAACCTCTTTGAAATAGTGTCACGAGATGGAATTTTTCGTCACCATGGGAAGTAAACACAACATGAAATCTTCCTCTTCCTTTACAGATTTGGATTCATTATATGGTGCACACAATTAGTGTGTTTGCATTAGAACAATCTAGACGAGAACAGGCCATTCAGCCCAACAAAGCTCGCCAGTCCTATCCGCTTACTTCTTCTAAAATAACACCAAGTCGAGTTTTGAAAGTCCCTAAAGTCCTACTGTACTACCACACTACTTGGCAGATTAATCCATGCATCTCTAAGGCAGAAACTATGGAAAATAAAAAGTTATTATATTCATGTATTAGCATAAAAAGATGTGAAAACTTGTATTAAACATAGTGTAAGCAGTAGCACAAATTAGGTATGCCAAGCAAATTGGTCCTATTCAAAGGAGTGACATGTCATAGGAGTGACATAACAAAAGGAGTGAAACCTCAGATATAAATTTCAAAGCAGTGACAACCATCCAAGTGGTAGGTGAGGCGACAACGATTTTTTTGGCGAGCAAACTTTCAGTTGTGTGTGGTAGGTGAGGCAACAATGATTTATTTTATTTATTTTTTTTTTTAAATAAAATTTTAATCATAATTTGTCACTCCGTCGTTATGTCACTCCAATAAAATGTCACTCCTTTAATACGGCATTTATGTCACTCCTATGAAGTGTCACTCATTCGATACAGACCCCAAGCAAATAGATAAATAAAGGCACATGCCACTTTTCTAATTAAAGCTTAGTTGGAAACCACTAATATCTTAATTGCCCAAGAGGGAGAAGGACAGATAGAGACAGCCCGAGGTTGGAACGGGGGGTTTGGGGGGGGGGCACCTGCAAGTTGAAACCTGGCCAGAAAATAAGCAAAGCAAAAGTGGTTTCCATAAAAACATCAAATAGGCCAGCTGCAGAAGGGAGTCAAATGAGCAACGAACGAGAGGTCTTGAGCGAGGTCAGGATGATAAGAAAATATTATATAAACTGTAATTTTTGTCCTGTTCAGGGCTCAACTTGGTTTGAATTAATTGGGTTGAGTCTGTGTTACTGAGTTATTGTTTATTACAATAAAGCTAATAACTCTGTTTGCCTATCCTCTGACTCCTACAGCCTTCTTTTGAGGTTAGAACTTCAGGTGCGATTTCTGCCTCGAACAAAACCTGGTTTCTTATAAATCCATGTTTACTTGCACAAGTAATCTTCTGGAGTTATCCTTTACCAAAACGCTCCAATGTTAATAAACTGGGCAAAAAAAGGCATCATCATCAGAAACCGTAAATTTGAAAATAAGCATGACGCATGTGATAATTTCCTTGAGTTTTATAAATATGTTTAGCCGAACTGATGATTTATTTACGGATTTCAGCACCATAAACCGCATGAACAGCATGGCGACGTTAAACGTGGCACCGTCGATATGTGAAGTATCTGCACTGGCCAACTGTAAATGCTATTAAAGTGAAGTGTGGAAGAATAATTTTAGGGTAACATAGCATTCATCTTAAAGAGCATAAAGGGTTAATAAATGTGGGAAACCAAATAAAGGTCAAGTGAACAACAAAATGTACATTGAAATATAAGAATTGGTTTATGAAAAAAATACTGAGATGGTCAAGTAAATAAAGAATGTGCCAGAAGAAAGGTTGATGTAATATACAAAATGTACTGAAGGATGACTAAGAGATGACTAAGAAATCAGCAGATGTCCTATGAATTAGAATGAACAATTGTTATATGCACAGAAACTTCAAGGGTGATGGCTCATCTCAAAAGGTATAAGAAGAAGAACCAGAATATAATAGACTTATTTCATATAAATCATTTGGGTGTAAACCATCGAACCAACCAGAGTAAAATGCATTGATAGACACTGTATGTAAATTCAACACTTTAGAAAATGAACCTCTATCCTTTGTTTCTCTGACCATTCTCACCAGGCTGTAACAGACTGCTTTTGATGAATGCTCCCTCCAAGGCATTTTGCTGAGGAGTAATTAAAAGATAACAATGAACAGCTTTTCTCCTGCCTGATTACTGAATTGTCCTGTTAGAGGATGTTTCTTTCTTTAATAAGATGTTAGATTCCGACCACAGTTGCGGAAGCATTGAGGAGCAATAACATCTCATCTGCAAAGTGGTAGACCATGCAAACTCACAGAGCAGGACCGCAGAGTTTAAAGGACATAAAAATCACCTGTCGTTTGTGGCATTGCTCTGCAATGTACAAAAACTGCCATTGGAAGTAACACTAGCACAAGAACTGTGCATCAGGAGCTTCATGAACACAAGACATTTGACAAGCAAGAGGGGACCATTCAGTCCATCAAGCTTGTTTGTTTAGCTAATAATGAAGATATCCCAAGATCTCATCCAGGTACTTCTTAAAGGTTGTCACAGTTTAGGATGCAATTACAGGTCTCTGTAGTTTTTTCCAAATTGCCACAACTGTTTGCTTCTTGGCTTCAATCCTAAACTACACTTCCCTTCAATCCTAAACTACACTTCCCTTCAATTTCCACAGGTGTCCTGGAGTATGTGATTTATTGGTAAGCTGAAAGAGTTCTAGTGGAATTGGTTTCCAAGGCTAAGTGGCCACACAAAAGCTTAAGATCACTTTGTGCAATGCCAAACATTGACTGGAGTGGTGGAAAGCACACCACCGTTGGACTCTGGAACAGTCTGTGCTATCACTTCCAGGAGTGTTGCAGATGCATGGAAAATAAAGACAATTAAATGTGATAAATACGCCATGTTAAAGAAACATTTTATAGCCAAAAAAAATGTAACCATAAAAAAAAGCAAGCAAGCATGACTGCTCTACAAGACCATCATTACCCCAGACCAGGGGTCGCCAACTCTAGTCCTGGAGGACCACCATGGCTGCAGGTTTTCATTCTAACCCTTTTCTTAATTGGTGACTAGTTTTTGCTGCTAATTAATTCCTTTTACATTCATTTTAATTGACGTGTTTTTAAGATTTGTTCCCCTGAATTTCTTCATTTCTTTCCTTAAATGGCACCAAAACAGAAATGAAATGTGAAGTGAGGGAGCCAACAGAAGACCAACTAAGTCAGGGCCTCAAACTCCAACCAATTTCACTCCAACCAGTTGCTTAATCAGGCTCTGATTCTCATCGTTAATTAAACTCGTTCTTCAATTCCGAGGCTTGTTGCTGCTCTCATTGTGCAATCGTAGACATTTCTGAAATTGTTGATTTGCTCTTTTCTGTTAAAATATTTTGGGGACCTGAGCAGACCAAGGATCTTGAAACCTTCATCGTTTTTTATTTTCAGATATTGTATGATGGACACCAGTTGTTTTGGCTCATTTTGTATCTCATTATCGTTTGGCTGCTAATTAAGGAAAAAGAAACAATTCAAGAGCAAAGTCAAGTAAAATTAGCTCAAAAGAAGTTAATTAGCAGCAAAAACAGATCACTCATTAAGAAAAGGGTTAGAATGAAAACCTGCAGCCACCGTGGTCCTTCAGGACCGGAGTTGGTGACACCTGCCCCAGACAGCACAGAAACAGATGTGCTATGTACAACATAACTCAAAGACTGCTACTTCTCCCACTTTACCTCTGATGTGTCTTAAGAGCAGAAGGCTGGGTGAACTTGGCTTCACAATCGGTACATTCATAGGGCTTGTCTCCGGTGTGAGTTCTTTCATGAAGCTTGAGAGCAGTTTTTGAGCTGAGCCCCTTTCCACACACGGGACATATGTGTCGCTCGCTGCCTCCCTCATGAACCTGCAGCACGTGCCTCTTCACATCTTTTCTGCGCTTGAATTTCTTGCCGCAGATCTCACAGGGGAAGAGTCGTTCATTGCTATGGACGTGTCTCTCGTGGCTTTTGAGATTGCAGCGATTCGCAAAGGTCTGGTTGCAGGTGTCACAGCGATAAATGATTTCCGGCATGATGCCATGACTATGCTGAATGTGCTTCAAGTAGCTTTTCTCATATTGAAAATCCCGCTGACAGGCTTCACAACGGAATGCTCCACCCTTCTTCTTTCGGTCAGCGTTTTCCAAGTCCTTTGCTGGGTCGTCGTCCATATCAAATTCAACATCAAAGAACTCTTCGACAACATCCCGTCCAACCTCAGCAGCTGCATGATCACTCCCAAGCAGTTCTTGTTCAGATTGCATTTCCTGAATTCTCTCCTCAGAGTGTGGTTTTTCTCCTTCTTCCTTTGGGAGCAGAATTGTATCCATTGATGAATTCTGCTCTGATAATTGTGCGGCTGCATTAAATTGCTCCCTAAGTTTTCGGATGTACTTCTTTTTTGGAATATCTACAAAGACTTTCCGTCCAGCCAGCCTAGTGCTAGATCGTCTCATCTTTCCTTGAATTAATCTGCTACTCTCTTTCCTTTGTTCTCCTTTCTCCATTTGCTTTGCTTTCTTATCCAGGTCGTCACTCTTGCCATGTCCATCTGATGGACCAATGGACTCAACTTGGCCAGCTTGCATGTCCTCTGTAGCTTGAAAGTGAAGATCCTGTTGGCTTCTCTCCAGTTCGGACGTGCACGAGTCAACAGATTCTGGAAACGCCGTCCTCTCTGCCCTCTTACCTACTTGTTTACAGGCCTCCAGCAAATCAGGGCTACCCAGCGTTGTGGCCACTTGTAACATGCGATCAATCCTGTCCTCTGCAACATTCACAGTAGCTGTATAAATAAAGTTTAGAAAGCACTCGATATCTGCAGTGGGCATCTCCTGTAATACAATGGGGGCCGCAGAGCCATTTTCAGCCTTTTCACACAGAAAAAGTTCTTGAAAGTACTTGCTAGATGCCGCCAAGAGTATCTTATGGGCTTTGAACTCTTCAAGAACACCTTGGTGCTCAACCCGAATTGTCACATCACACAGCTGCTCCAGGCATCTCAGTCGATGCATTTCATTGAGTACATTGGAGGGAAAGCAGTCTGACGTCAGATGAACGACAGAGGTGCTCATATTCCCTCAATTCAGGTCACTAAAAGAAAAAAGAAAAAACAGCCACTCAGTTATCTATTCAACTACTGTACACAAAATTGGTTGAAAATTACTTCAGCAAATCAGGTCAAATCTGGTTGGGGAGCATGCATTGGTACAGCACGTTGCTGCACCCACCCCACGGTGAAACGAGGTCCAGTCCCAGCCCCAGAAATGGCCATCTATTTGCTGCAGCCAGGTGTCATGTGGACATCCCCTTGGCCCAGTCCAGCCACTTGGGTCCTCAACAATGAGGATCCTGTGAGTCAGATCACCCCCAGGGAATTGTGCCACATGGCCGTAGTGCTGTAATTGAGGCTTCCAGGCAATGCAGGTAATGTGCCTCATTTGGGACTCTGTGACCAACCGCTCATTCAACACAAAGTCAAACCAACGGTACCCAAGGACTCTCCGAAGAGACACAGTACCGAAGTTGTCCAGTCTTCATCTCAGGTCACTGGATAGCATCCATGTCTCAGAACCATATATCAAAACAAGAAGCACCAGGACTCTAAAGACTTGGACCATCGTCCTTTTACAGAGATATCGGGAGAGCCACATACCCCTTTCCCCGAGACCTCATGCTGTCCCAATTAGTCTACGGACTTCATAGGAAGAGTCAACAGAGACATGAATGTTGCTGCCAAGGTAAATAAATCTCTCAACGCTGTCGACACTCTTTCCACAAACAGACACGCTGCTGATGGCCGTGCCCAAGTGGTTATTAAATGCCAGGAACTAAGTTTTTATCCAGGCCATTCGCAAGCCCCGACACTCACGATTCCTCACTCAGTCTCTCGAGAGCCCCAATCAGAGCCTCCATTGACTCTACGAAGATCACAGCATCGTCGGCTAAGTCAAGATCAGTGAATCTTTCTTCACCTACAGATGCCCAACACCCAGTCCATGCAAGCTCTGAACGGAGTAGGAGCAAAAAAAAAAAAAAAAACACAACCGTGATTAAGCCCAGAATAAATTGAGAAGAATGGAGAGGTTCTGTCTCCAAAGCCTTTTCCTCAAAACCCAAAACTTAAACTAAAGTCAGAGTCAAAATAAACACAAACCAAGGTTTTTACTCGGACGTCTTTCAGGAGGAAAAAAAAAAAAAAAAACACACACCATACACAAAAACCAAAACAGGCATATTGTTTAGGTTTGACCCTACTTACAGTGACAACTCTATTCCACATCACTGATTCAACAATAACGACTGAGTGTGGTATGATGGAGGACCAACAAAAGGAAAAAACACAGATGACTCAAAACTGCCTATTCTGACTTCTACAAAATATTGTATTTAGATTATTATTTATGCAATTTAAAATATAGGTTTCATGAAGTTTCAAGAATTTGACTGTGAATCATAAACGGTGGGCCAACACCAAAAAAAAACATGCGTTACTCCAAAACAGCTGAGTGGATGATCATAAGAAGTTGCCTGTATATTACCATTAACCCAACTTAACTCTTTTGAGGCGAGTGTCGACTTATAATGACATACAGCAGTGTTTTCACACAGCCGCTACAACAAAGTGTCCAGCACTACGATCAGCTGATGCTGGTACATTACTTTCGTTTGTGATCTCCCGTTCCCTTGCATCAAAATCTCAGTGTGATTAAGCCAGAGTCCGATTCAGCCATACAACGCAAAACGTTGTCTATGCCTCTATGGAGTATTTTGCTTTGTGCGTACGCTTCGCTCTCTCATCAAATCCACCCTTTATAGGTACTTAAGTATATTACACCTATAAAATATTTCCACAGGGTATCGAAAGAGGTCTGTGAAGGTAAAGGAGTTTGAAGCATACGCAGTTACTGATAAGACAATTAATAACCTCTGTAAGCAATCCTCTTCTTCTGTCAGCTGCTCCCGTTAGGGGTTATCACAGCGGATTATCTTTTTCCATATATTCCTGTCCTCGTCATCTTCCTCGGTCACACCCATCACCTGTATGCCCTCTCTTGCCACATCCATAAACCTTCTCCTTTTATCCTCTTGCGTGGTAGCTCTACCCTTAGAACCCTTTTCCCAATATACCCACCATCTCTCCTCTGCACACGTCCAAACCAACGCAATCTTGCCTCTCTGACTTTGTCTCCCAACCATTCAACCTGAGCCGACCCTCTAGGATCTCTGTAAGCAAGAATACTAATAAATGTCTGCTAACAAAGAATTACTAGATGTGACCTAACTCTTGTTAGAACATTAGAACACTCTAGACGAGAACAAGCCATTCAGCCCAACAAAGCTCGTCAGTCCAATCCACATATTTCTCTCTATTATGAAAAAAAATCTTCGCAGGGTGTCCAGGAAGACGAGACGTGGTCTTCTCGGAAAACAATTTGACGTCACGTGAGACTAGGCAGTGAGACAGAAGGACAGCTGCTGTACAGGCTTTTAAATGATCGACGTTCAGTGCGACAAGCAGAACACACACCTCGGGGGCAACACCAGCACAAAGCCAGTAGCTGATCAGTCCGCTTCTCCATAGTGTGCATTCAGCACAACCCCCCCGACCCCCTTCACAATGCGAGCAGGAGAGACGCAAAGTGGAAGGAGCATAGCGGGCCTCTTAGGGGGTCGAGCGAAGTGATCGAAACCTGATCATCTCGGAGAGACACTTTGACGACACGCGAGCCTAGACATCACAACCATAGGAAGCAAAACCCGTGAGACGGTGACTTTTGCACGTCACGCCCTACTTACAATTTAAAATAAGTTCACGGACATCTAACCTAGCAGTGGTCGGAATACTTTGGCAGACACACTTCATGTGATCCCAGCTCCTAAAACAACGACAAGCAGAACACGCAGCTCGCCACCAGCAGCTGCAGCAAGCTAGCAGATGATCCGAGCGCATCTACTTAGCGTGCATTCAGCACACACCCCACCGCGTTTCAAAACGCTAGCGGCAGAGACGCGAAGTGCCAAAAGGACAACTGCTGTACAGGCTTTTAAATGATCGACGCAAAGCGCGACAAGCAGAACACACAGTTCGCCAACAGCTAAAACCGACCGCATCTCATTAGCGTGTATTCACCCAACCCTTCACAATGCGAGCAGCATTATACGTCCTGCGAGAAAGAGATTTAACCACACCCAGAGCAGGAAATAAAGGACATTGTTTTTACAAAAGTTTTAAAGTAAAAGTGAAAATAATGCAAATGTAACAATTCACATGAAAATAATCTCTTTAAATTGTTTATCCAGTAAACCAAACCCGGGGGTGGGCAAGCGAAGCGAGCAGAAGGCAGAGCCCCCTAGTCTTCCAAAAAAACATCAAGTCGAGTTTTGAAATTCCCTAAAGTCTTACTGTCTACCACATTACTTGGTTGCTTATTCCAAGTGTCTACCTTTGTTTGTGTGAAGAAATACCTCCTAATGTTTGTGTGACATTTACCCTTCACAAGTTTCCAACTGTGTCCCCGTATTCTTGATGAATTCATTTTAAAGTCACCGTCTCGATCCACTGTACTAATCCCCTTCATAATTTTAAACACTTCAATCATGTCACGACTTAATCTTCTGTTGCTTAAACTGTAAAGGCTCATCTCTTTTAATCTTTCCTCATAAATCTTCTGTAGCCCTGGAATCAGCCCAGTCGCTCTTCTCTGTTGTTATGAAGTAAGCAGGTTGACTTTGATTGATAGAATGTCAAGAGGAGGTGGGAGATGTTTAAGCTATAAAAGTGGAGACTGCTTTAATGATATGATTCAGGACTATAAAGTAAAGTTCTAGATCAGCATTAATGCTATTAAAGACCTCCTTTTCCATCCATCCATTATCCAACATGTTATATCCTACATACAGGGTCACTGGGGTATCCTGGAGCCAATCCCAACACACACATGGCGCAAGGCCGGAAACAAACCTCGGGCAGGGTGCCAGCCCATCGCAGGGCACACACACTAGGGACAATTTAGGATCGCCAATGCACCGAACCTGCATGTCTTTGGACTGTGGGAGGAAACCCACGCAGACACAGGGAGAACATGCAAACTCCACGCAGGGAGGACCTGGGAATCGAACCCGAGTCTCCTAACTGCGAGGCAGCAGCACTACCCACTGCACCACCAGACCTCCTTTTGTTAAATTAAAATATTGCAGATTATTTTGTTATGGGCACTGGAGTCGGGGGAGACCAAGAGTCCGATTCATAAATGAAAAGTTCTACTTGTGCTTTAAGTCTACCACCGTAAATGAACCTAAAATACGTAGCTCTGGGATGTGAAATGAAACTGAAGTATCTTAAGAAAATCAGGATGGACATAAGGAGAATGTGAAACTTGCACACAGACTGCTGCCAGGCCAGAAACAAAATTCAGAAACATGACAAAGAGTTCAAGGTGTTGACTTGACCTCCAAAATCCCCCCGATCTCAATCGAATCGGGCATCTGTGGAATGTCCTGGAAAAATACAAGTCTGATCAATGGAGAAAAAGATCAGCTGCTAACGTCTTGGTGTCAGATACCATAGGACACCTTCAGGGGTCTTGTGGAGTGGTTCTGGTGGCACGAGGGAGACCCACACAATATTAAGGAGGTGGTTTTAATGTTGTGGCTGAGCGGTGTAAATGTAGTTGTGTTTTTCTGAATGTCCCGTATATACAAGGGTTCGAATATTTGAAATTAGCATTGGCAAGCAGCCGAGGGGAACGGTGGGCATTAAGAATTCTTAAAAGAGAGGCTGTTTAATAACGGACTAACTTACAAAATCACTGGCCCCAGCCTGCACACATTTGAAAATTTAAACTTCTACAAAAAAGAAACTGGTGAGGCGGAAGGCGGAATTTGAAGAGATCGGTCGATTTACTGCCGCGTCCGAGGCTCACTCCTGTCTTGCCAGGATAGGCGACTCTTGATTTTTTTTTAAAGCACTTCAGAAACTGGACGGAAGTAATCCGATATGACGCCGATCTCAGGTATTCAGTCTGTACACCTGCAAGGAGCCAGGAAAGTCAAAGCGTCCACTTCCTTCGGAGAGGCGGCGGGTCTCCCAGACGTGCCCACCTACCGCTTCCGTTTTTGCGCGTGGATCTTCGAGATCCGTAAAGACGCTGCGCTCGTTTTATTCGAAGCAAAAGCAGCGTCGGCGACTTCCACCGTGACTTGCTTTACGGTACAAAGGGGCAGCGCCGGGGCGGGATAGACGCACGCGCACGAACGAACACGAAGCGCTTTCGCTGCCAAAACAACTGCACTGCGCCGCCAGCAAACACAGACGCCGAGCTACACGCGAGCTGAGCCCGGCAAGAGAGGCCGCCTGACTACCCGGAGCGCGCGCACGCACGCACGCACGCACACACACAGACACATACGAACATACACACCAAGCACAGGCACACGTCGCGTTTTCTTTTCTTACCGTAAGCTCGGTAAAATGGTAGCCCATCAGAATCTCTGCCAGCCGATGCGACGCTTGTTTCCCGATGAGAGACACAGAGAGAGAGGGAGGAAGGGGGAGGGGAAAGGCAAGTGAGCCTGCCGCTCGGCGAGACGCTTCAATACGGCGCCGCCGCCATGTTGGGAACAGAAGCGAGGCTGCGCGCGGCGGGCGTCTGCGGATACCGGGAGAAGGGGGCGCAAAAAAAAAAAAAAAAAACAGACTCGCACGCGCGCGCGCACACACACACACTGGGGTTTGGGGGGCGAAATAAACTGACTACCGTAATTACCGGATAGGGTCCGTCTGGTCTCGGCAGCTCAGGATGACCGGCCAATCCGTAATGGAGATGGAGATGGAGAGGGATCGGGGGGAGCGCCGCTCGGCCTCTTACTTCCGCACAATTTGTAACTTCCAATTACTGCCTTTTTAACACAAAAAATGTAGTGAGATTTAGAAATCAAAGGAAATTATTTACAATATCCACGGACAGAACGCGTGTGACAAATGCGTTACTAGGGCAACCCTCGAAATTACCGCAACAACTCGACTCGTCTGTTAAGTTTTAAACTGCTGGTAGTCGGGCCAAGTCAACTTGATCTAACAGTGTAGCAAGAGAGTTATTATTATGAGAATTATTATTTTGCTAAATAATTTTGTCACTTTAAAAGTGGCATTTCTTTAATTGCATTAGTACTTACACCAGGAGATGACTGTGTATCCTTCAGCGACTAAGGTGATGAGGTCAACCCACTGGCTTATTATTCTTCATTGGAATTTTCTTAAAATTTGTGATAAGTATGCAGCTCGCTACATGAGCCTATGATATGAACTCAATCTAAACTGTTGCCAAACTTTATCTGTACAATGCTCTTTAGCCACGACTTAAAATTTGACGACAGGCTTAGAAATAAAATTGAATGAAAAATAAAAATTTAGTAACATAGCTTACACGTTATTAGAGTAAATGTCAATGTCATGTCCAAGTGCCAGAAGACTAGTAGCTGCTCATTTACAATGCTTCCATTTGGGAGACCGACATCATCCCAACTTGTCGTCCCTATCTGGAAAGGGAACGGTGATCGCCTGGGTTGCAGCAGATAACACTGCTCTCGGTGCCGGGTAAGGTCTTTGCTAGGGTCGTCCCCAATAGGATCCTTGATCACGTGCTCACCTACCAGCGACCGGAACAGTCTGGTTTTACGCCCAAGAAGTCTACCATTGAAGTCACCATCCTGGCACTGAGGGTTCTCATGGAGCACAAATGCGAATATCGGCAGTTTCTTTGCAGCCTTTGTCGATTTTCGCAAAGTGTTCGACCCAGTTGATCGAACTGCCCTGTGGGACATCCTGAGGGTTCGCTGGATCCCCTCGAGGATGCTGGATATCATGGCTGGTACTGTGAGTGCTATGCAGAGTGGAGGCAGGACCTCTGCGTTTTTCCCAGTTGATTCTGGGGTTCGTCAGCGGTGTGTTCTGCTCAATGCTTGTATGGACTGGGTGTTGGGTAAGGTGGTGGGGTCCAGCGGCTCTGGGGCATCTGTTGGTGAAGAAAGATTCACGGATCTTGACTTTGCTGATGATGCTGTGATCTTCGCGGAGTCAATGGAGGCTCTGAACGGGGCGCTCGAGAGACTGAGTGAGGAGTCAGTGTCTGGGCTTGCGAGTGTCCTGGATAAAAGCCAAAGATCCAGGCCTTTAATGACCTCTTGGGCACGGCCATCAGCAGCACTTTGAGCTACATTATTTGCATTAAAATGTGCTATATAAATAAATCTTGTTGTGGACAGAGTGTTGACCTTGTTGAGAGTTTTACTTACCTTGGCAGTGATATTCATGTCTTTGGTGACTCTTTCTATGAAGTCAGTAGACGGATTGGGAAAGCATGGGGGGTTCATAAGGTCGCTGGAGAGGGGTGTGTGGCACTCCTGACATCTATGCAAAAGGACGAAGGTCCAAGTCTGTAGAGTCCTGGTGCTTCCTGTCTTGCTATATGGTTGTGAGACATGGACGCTATCCAGTGACCTGAGATGAAGACTGGACTCCTTTGGTACTGTCTCTCTCCAGAAAATCCTTGGCTACCGTTGGTTTGACTTTGTGTTGAATGAGCGGTTATTCATGTAGTCCTGAATAAGGCACATTACCTGCATTGTGAGGGAGCGTCAGTTATGGCACTATGGCCATGTGGTGTGTCTCCCCCGAGGGTGATCCAGCTCGTAAGATCCTCGTTGTTGGGGACGCGAGTGGCTAGACCAGGCCAAGGGGTCACCCACATAACGCCTAGCTGCAGCAGATACAGGGTCATTTCCAGAAGGGATTGGACCGCATGTTTGCCGGGGGGTGGGGGTGGGGTTGCAAACCCCGAGTTGTTTCGCTGTGTAGTGGGTGTGGCAATGCACTGTATCAGTGCATGCTCCCCTACTTGACTTGAGGTTATAATGAAAACTTCACGATCGAAATGTTCCATTAACAACGATAAACTGTAAATGTTCTATCCCAATATGAAAAATTCCTATCCTGTGCTTTATAACTTTATTTAATCACACTAATAATCGCAGCTGAAAACCACTAATTATTACTCATACTGATGACCAGAGAACAATAAAACACATAATACATAATCTAAGCTAATTATTAGTACCAAAGATTTTAAATACTGGACATGAGATAAAATAAATTGCAATAATGTATATGCTAGCCAAAATGTATCATATTGATACAGAAATTGGCCAAAGGCAGTTTTGACCCAATTTTTCACTGCAACATTGTGTACTGACAACTAAAACGGTATATTATATAGGACTATATAAATTGCAGTACCGGACAGATAATGTTTAGAAAGTGAATTTTAATGTCAAAAAGAAACCAGTACATAAAATTTACTTCATGAAACAGCCGGGCCATTGGGGATTTCCAAAATGCCTTAATGGCCAGTCCGCCCCTGACTTACACGTTTTGGAACGACAGGCGGAGAGAAGTCCCAAATCTTAAAGATTTCTTTATACGAGCTTTTCAACACTTATTTAATATTGTAAGAATTGGATTTTCTTCATCTTTCTGTCTATCATATAATGCCTTTCATATCTAATTCTGTGATCCTGCCAACTATACTACTGTTCTATTATATAGTGGCATTTATATCTGTCTGTCTATCATGTAGTACCTTTCATATCTAATTGTCATCCTGCCAACTATACTAAAATTAATATCATATAGTACCTTTCATATCTGTTATATAGTGCCTTTCATTCCATCTATTGGGTGTTGTTTTGGTTGACTTCATAATGTGATGTTTTATTTATTTTTGTTTTTAAATTCAAAAGTGCCATTTCTTTCATAGCATTAGAATTTGGGACGATGGGAAAAAGCAGTTACAACACTTTAGATCCGACTATGGGATCTTCGCAACATGTCTAATACTGTAAGAATTTTATTTTCTGCACCTCAGGCAGAAAAAATGAAAGGCACATCTGACAGGTGTACTTTTGGTTTACTTCACAGTGAGTTATTTTGTTTTATTTGGGCAGGCCACATAATTGTTATTTCAAAAGTGTGATTTCTTTCATCACATTAAATCTTACAAATTTCGGATGATGGGAAAAAGTAGTTTACAACTCTTTAGATCAGAATGTGATTTTTTTTCAACATTTAGAATTGTAAGAATTTTATTTTCTAACTTCATGTGTATTGGGGCAGTTTGGATTTTACATCATTACATGCGATTTGCCATTTGGGCAAAAATGTACAGTATGATAAGCAAGTCCATTAATTTAAGTGTGCAGTCACTTCAATCAGTTTTAGTTTTATGTAGTGTAGCATCTGACCATTATAACAAGTAAAACACATTGTCATGTTCATTTTAAATCACCCCCTACTGTGACCATGAGGTTTATCTTTAGTCAATTCAGATGTAGGGACAGCAAGCTGGCACAGTGGTAGCACTGCACAATATGGAGACCAGGGTTTGCATCCTGGCTCTTCCTTGCATAGAGTTTGCATGTTCTTCTCATGTCTATATGGGTTTCCTCCCACCGTTTAAAAGACATGCAGGTTAGGTGAATTTGTGATGGGCTGGGACCCTGTCCAGGGTTTGTTCCTGCCTTGCCTCCCATGCTAGTTGGGATAGGCTCCAGCAGCCCCTGCCAACCCAGGTCTGGATTAAGCGGGTTAGAAAATGACAATTCAACATTTTCTGTGTAGTCAGAGTTGTAGAGTTGGTACACAAAACCATGGTGTCCGACTTCTCTATTTACTATTGGCTGAAAGCACACAAGTTACAAAGCATTTTATCTCTGCCAACGCGCATCAGACTACCTTTTAGCATCCCAACCTGTTAAAGTTAAAGAAGTTACAAACAAGTTAAAAAAAGAGGCTATTTTTTAATCAAAATGCTAGAAGAAAAAAAAAATAGTTATCACATTAATGTATGTGAAATTGGAAATTAAACACATTGTACTACAATTTACATTTAGTCAGACTCGGTACATTTTTACAGACTCCACCACCCTGTTTTTAGCCATTCTGGTGCATATTTGAGAGGGGATTGTTGTTTGTCTTCAAATATTTACTTAAATGTATCTGATTAACGTAATATGGACCAGCTCAACCCATGAATTCTTTATTTTATCAAAGGGTAATATGGGAAGCAGAGTTCAGGGTCATGCTATGCAAAATGATAATGCTGTTTGCCAATTATGTTGTATAATACACAGCACCTCTTTTTTTTTTTTATAGACAAAACAGACAGGCTACACACTAAGGCACATGCATTAGGCGTTATTACCAATACTGAAGACCACTGTGTCAGTTGGATAAGTTAGGTTATGGGTTCCAATACATTGGTCTATGCCACTTACATTTGTTTTACTTTTTAAAATATGTTCAGGGAATACTTACCCAAAAAAGATTTTTTATTTATACTACTTACCCCATGTACTTTGTAGAGGTGGCTGAAATTTTCGTAGACAAATTACATATTGAAGAAGCAAGTTCAATGAAACCCTGCTCTGACCAGTTCTGGACAATGGCAAACAATGTGAAAAACATCCATGGAGAAGGAAAAAAAAAAAAATTCTCACATCATCCGCGTCACATAATCTACATGTTTGTCATCCATTCGTATGGTCAAAATGTGAAAAAATATGCATTTTTTGCTTTAAACATCATCATTAATTTTTTCCTGAAAACTCTGCGTTGAATGTCAACAACGAAGATGCAATTCCAACAATACTGCACAACTGAATTGAAGACAGGATTGGTGCCCAATGAATGAAGGAGAGGGCTGAATCTCCAACATTTTGTCTCTGCTACCATAACAGATTATTACGGGGTAAGCAGCATATAAAAATGTAATGTTTTTGGGTGGAATATTCCTTTAAGTCCAAAATCAAAAAAAAAAATAAAAATTGGTTGCTCTGCAGAATAATGAATGGCAGATGCCAGTTAGTTTTATCTATTTCAACTTATTTTATGGGAAATTATAATACGTTTTTAAAGAGGGGATGGGTGTCAATACTGGCTGTGTTACCTTCAAACACACAGTCAATCTACCATTGTGGGCTCTGTTATGTGTTGCCATAGGTAGGGAAGAAGCACACACCATCTGCTTAATACACATCAACATTTGCAGAAAATGTACTCGAATTTTCTTCACAACATTTTTGGACATAATGTATTCTTGAAATGCTTAGGTAAACAAATGAAAGCATACCACATACTGGTATAGTTTAAAAAATACATGGTTTTATGCACATGTATAAATCAAAATGTAAAAGCAATTTGAAAAGTATGCATTAACCATTACAGGCAGGAGCGGACACAATACCTTCACAATGGCTTATGCGTAGTTGAACATGCACTGCACAGTGATTTTTCCCCATTATTTATTGCCGATTGTTGAATCCAAGGTCGAATGAACATGGGCACTCCACTGTGGGATTGCATCATAGCGAGATTTCTTTGGGCTGAGACAGTAAACCCTGCCACCGTAAATGTGCTATACTGCATCAGCTTTCATTCGTGGAGGTTACCATGCAATTTTCAAATTGCCTTTACTTTTTGATTTATCCTTATACATTAAGAGGTAGAGTTTGCAGACGGATATGTCTTTTTCCTTCTGGTTTTCTCTCGTTCTTCATGAGCTTGTTCTAATATGTCTGTAAAGTCATCATTCACAGGACCTGCAAGGCATCCGTCTGTTAATGTCTCAATTTTGGACCAGTTGTGGTCTTTCTTCGCGGTAAGATCAATTAAGTAAGTCCTCCAATGTGCCTTCCTGTCATGAACCTAAAACAGAAATATCATTTAGATTAAGGAAAGCTGCAGCAGAAGTGAAAGAAAATATTAAATAGTTTAATGCTAATTTTTGTGACTACTTACAGGGCAGCAGATTAACGTCTTTTATAGAAGTGATCAGTGACCCTGTGATGTTGAGTCTTTGCTCCCTTTTCACAAATGCATAAGGATGAGGTTGGCTCAATACAGTACAGTATTTTATGTTACCATATGAACTTTTTCCCTGTATTTTTGAGTCTTGTATAAGTAGAAAACTCTATGCACCAGTGTTTGCAATAAATAAAAATACCTTTTCTTAACCTATAAGCTTATTTGGTCATTAATGTCATGTATACAGTGAAATTCTTACTTACATGTGGTAACACGCTATACATAACATACTAAAGACATTTGTGCTGCTACAGAGATTCTTCTACCAAATGCTGTCTCTTGTTGTAATTCAGGCTTATAGCCTTCAAAAAAGCCTGAATGCTTCAAAAAAGGCCACATCATATTCACCTTTCATATACTGTAATATTTTAGCACACATAATGCACACTGGTAGATACATACAATCTAAACTACACCTTATTTACACAGCAGAGAAGTTACATAAAATCAACTCTCAATGGCAATTAGACAACTTCTGCATAAACTTGCCTTGGTAGTAGCAAGTCCAGGTTATGGGCGGTTTTTGTGTTTCACTTTGATAGGTAAACAAAAAGAAATGATACTTTTACGCGTATATGAACAGTACAAATTCATTCATACGCAGTGCTATTTTATTAAAGAAACTGAAGACGACGCACTCACTTGCTTAAAAGGTATACTCCACCAAAACCTCAAATACGTTACCCCATTTAGTGTGTAGAATTTTTTTTTTTTTAATCTCATGTTTTTATGCAGAATGAGAGAAAAAAAGTTTTATATAATGGAATGTAATGATGAACTCGTGTTTGTACAATGGCAAACAAAGTGAAAAACATTTGTGGGGCAGAAAAAAAAACAATTCCCACATTACTTGTGTCCACATGTCTGTTATACAGTTGTATCAATTTTTGGCACCCAACCCCCTGTTGCGGCCAGAATATTAGTAAAATCTGTAAATGTACAAAAGAAAATTTTTTATTAGAGTCGAAAATTGAGTTTCTATAAATATGTAAAAGAAAATTTAATGGAGTAAAAAATCATGAAATGAGAATAAAATATTTACTCTTACCGATTGTCCATTATGCTCGATGAGCATTTATAAGAGACTATACAAACAATCCATTCATTTTAACTGACATTCTTATAGATAAAAACGACTAATTTAACAGGAAAGAATCACGTGAAAATGAAAGTGGTATGCAATGGGTCATCGTAACTCGACCTTCAGCTAACTAAATCACCTAAATACAAACATTGGTGTTATGAATACATATATACATATACACATACATACATATACACATACATACATATTTTTTTTTTTTTTTAAAGTTTGTTCCTGTGAAAAAGTTTACTCAATCAAAAATAAAAACCACGACTTTCTTGATATTTTAGTATAATTTAAAAACTGAATAAGAATCTGAAAGTCTAACATCACATTAAAGTTTGATAAATTCTGAAAAGAATGATACCAAACATATATAATGTAGGTTTTAAAATAAGCCCGATTTAAAGCGTGGCAAAAAAGTCACATTTTTAGGCTGAGGATTATATTATTTATAGATAGAAATAGAAATAGAGAGAGAGAGAGAGAAGGAAGATTAACTTTACTTCTTGAAAACACTGCCTGCATCATTAACAGGAAAATAAATTAGTACTTTAAATTCAAAAGCACAGAATTATAAGAATGCATTTTCACGTTAATGTCATCAGATGGTTTTCCCAAAACAGTAATATTTTAGCAAAGGAAAAAAAAGTGCAGGTGTTTTGCATGTTTTGAGCATATGACTGAAAAACAGACCTGTGGAATATACAACACGTTTACTCCCAATACGGATATTTTTCACATCAATTGCCGTGGTACAGCACGGTTTGCCATTATGTTCCATTAGAACAGCATTTTTTTCTCTCGTTATGCTGGAGAACATGAGATTTAAATTTTTCATGACCATCAAACTACATGGGGTAAGTAACATATAATTTTTGGGTGTAGATATTCCTGTAATACTGCATTTCTGTCATAGTTTGAAGGGTCACAACAGAAACCTAATTACAGTAAAGCAGTCATATAAGTAGAACATTAACGACACCATCCCATACCGCAACATGTCTTCTTAAAATGGACTTGTCAGTAAACATCCGGTCACAGGCTTTGCATTTGTAGGGCTTTTCTCCAGTGTGTATCCTCTGGTGTCGCCTCAGGGCTCCTTGTTGACTGAAAGCCTTTCCACACAATTCACAAAAATATGGCCGTGTATCTATCAATAAAAATAAACACTGGTGAACTTTCCTTTTCAAATCTAGGAAGGTAAAGCAATAGAAATAACACAGCTTTTCCAGTTTGTGGCCTCTATTTTCTGTTCAGATTTACTATCGCAATTTAAATTTCAAATGTTCCGTTTGCACTCATGGTACAAAGCATTATTATTTAGTGCTTACATAAGAGTTTAACTTACCAGTATGCATCTTATTGTGCTGCGCTAGAGAGGCTCGCAGGCCAAAGGCTTTTCCGCACACTTTGCATTTATATGGTTTTGCTCCCATATGGCATCGTTTATGACACTTCAGGTATTCCTTGGTTGCAAATTTCTTTTCACAAAAGTCGCACCTGTATAGCCGTTCACCTGAAAAATATATATAAACAGACACTTAGCTTTATGTACATGTACTTTTCCTTTTTAGGTAAACACCACATAGTGCAAACAGCTTTATAAAAACATTTTTAAATAAAAAAAAAAAAATGTCTACTTTTGCCTTGCGATTTATTTAAATTTCCACTTGTTAGCTGCATTTTCTGTCCATCAAATTTACTAAGCTGTGGTTAGAGTTAAAAAGTTGTAAGTCACAATAACGTGAACTCAATCTTTCTATATACTTGGATATCAACTGTAATTGAAAGACCCAACCACATACTGGCATTTACATTGTCCAGGGTTGGCCATCTCAGATCCTAGATGGCTGCAGATTTTCATTCTAAGTATTTTATTAATTAGTGGCCAAGTTCTGCTATTCACATTGTTTGCCTTAACTTTAATTGATTTGCTTTTTAAAATTCCAAAAGAAGTGCTCCAAAAGATGACCAGCTAAAACCGTGTCCATCATACAATATCTGAAAATAACGGAAGGTGAAGGCCTGAGAAATACCAGTCTACTCTGATCCACAAAACATTTTGACAATCCCCTCAAAGCTGACAAATCAACAGCTTTTGAAATGTCTGCTGTGGCAGAATAGCAGCACCAATAAGCCATGAAACTAAAAAAACATGTTTAATTTAAAGAAAAAAAAATCAGCTTCTAATTAAGAAATGCATTGAATGGAAATTGGTTGGAGTTTAAGGCCCTGACTTAGCTGGTGTTCAATTGGCTCATTTTGCATCTTGTATTTGTTTGGCTGCTATTAAAGGAAAAAAAGAAACAGGGTTAGAGTCTCAAAAAGCAAGTCAATTAAAACGAAGCCAATTAACAGCAGAAACAGGTCTCTAATTAGGAAAGTGGCAGGCACAAAGGAAAACCTGCCACCACTGCAGCCCTCCATGAGTGGCGTTGGACAACTCTAACGTAGTCAGCGGCACAAATACGACTGCACACTGGTACCTGTATGCGTTCTTCTATGGCTGTCCAGTTTGCCTTTGTTAGAAAAGCATGCACCACACTCTTCACAGATATATGGCTTCTCACCAGTGTGGGACCTGTGGGTGAGATAAGAAACAACATTAAAATTATTGGTCACATAGTCTGGAAAGATGGCCATCTCAGTATTTCATTACAAAGGAGTGAGTGATAGGGCGCATCTCACACCCCCAAATGCGGACCCCAACTTCTTCAAACAAGCATTTTACCTAGAAAGACTTACATTTCTTCAACTACCTCCAAAATAGTTATTCCTTCTCTCAATCATCTCTCTCCTTTCCATTCTCATTCACAAGAACTTTTTCCGTAAGTGGTGTTAACAGTATTTTAGCAAAAATACACGTGCTTGTAGCACTACGAGCACACAATTGGATGACCCGACATGTAGATTATGCAACACAAGACATTTTTTATTGGACGTTTTTGATATTAATTGATGTTGTCCGGCTCACCTGTTAGAAACCTTTGTTACCTCCATTCTCCATTAAAATTTGAGATGGATTTTTCTCAGTTCTCACTACAAATTACACCAGGTAAGTACGGGTGGTGTTGGTCGGGAGTATCTAAAATAGTTCCAAATATAGCCACTAGAAAGTTTTGCTAATTATTGTAACACTTATTATAAAAAAAAAAAAAAAAATATTCCACAAACCAAGTGCCTTCACTTTCAAAGTTTTAGTGAAATTTAAAGGCAAAAAATTGGGAAAAAAAGTTACTATGATGTTTCATTTAAAGCTTAAGTATCTTAATTACATTTCTTTAAGTTTCTGTATGTCGTCACATACACTATGACCTATGTTCAAAACTGTACGTCTCTCAACCTTTCATTGAACCATCTAACAATAGGGGATCATTTTGCTGTCACACCAGAAATACAGCAGCAGAAATGAACGAATATTCACTTATACAGTATTTTAGCTTATAGGGGATGTCTATGTAGATATGTGAATCTCACACTGGTTTACAATTAACTTTCAAAGATTGGCTCTTGCAGGTGGAGCATGCCTTTAATGAATAAATGAAAAGCACAAACTCATACCATGTCTTTTTCTAACCTGCTTAATCCCAACCTCAGACTATGAGCTGGAGCCCACCACAGCTGGGAACAAATCCTGGACAGAGAGCCCAGGCTTTCTCTTTTTCATTTGCTGACGTGATGTTTGACTGCTGTATGGGTTATGCAATTTTTTTATCTCACTATTGTGGCAAGACAGCAACACCACAGATATTAAGAAATTCTTAAAAAAAAAAAAAAATGAATATTTGTCCTACAACACTGACAAAGCTAACTGAAGCAGTAGCCCCTCGCCATCCTTCTTGCAGTACCACATTTTAAATGTGCATGTCCACTTGAAAACAGCACTGCACTATAACAAAAAACACAGAGCCTTTTCCTCAGATACAGTTTCCCTCTAAAGAGATCTGCTTCCCTGCTGTTATTAAACAGAACTGGAATTCATCAACTGTTGGCTACACATCATTACTTTTCAGAAGGCAAAGCATCCGTACTAGTACAGTTTATCTTAAAAATGCAGGCATTCATCTCATAAGTTAATTTTTTGTCCACACTACTCTGGTGTTTAACAGATACTTTTGAAAATGCCGCCCAGAATCAGATACTTCTGGAAACAGAGTCTCAACACTGTAATGTGGATTGGCAAAAACACAGACTCGCATGCAGATTGGTCTGAGCTTATAACATAGCCCTTCCCTAAACGGATCTTGCTCATTACAACATCTCATTCCCTAACTGGTCACCCTTTATGGAAGAAAACCATACGCCATCGTAGCAGGCAGAAAAGAGTTGCTTTCCACGGTGCTTGTCGTGTTGCTTACTCACGTGCATCTTAATTGCATTTTGTACCGTTTGAATGCTGCATACATGCGCAAAAAGCAAATACTGCAATTTACCAGTCTCTACAGTTTTATGATAAATCCCATGGCCGACGGCATTCAACCCCTTGAAGGATTTTTTTCCACCGATTTGCACATACCCAGTGTGTAGATGGAGTTCCCAAAGTGGTCGACATCAACCCCCTGGGGTCGATTTGAACTTTTTAGGGGTCAATAGTGTCAATAAAAAAATTTGGGGGTTGACAGCAAAAATAGATACCCTTACTACTGCCATTTGTTTGTTACTTCAAAATATTTATGATTACAATAGGTACCTAATTAAGAATTAAAATAATTCAAAAAAACTTTTTTGACAAAAACACATTACATACCAAACTTGCGAATGAAAAGGTAAAGTGTGACATTAAAAAAGTCACACGTAAGAATGCATGAAAATACATGTAGCACAAAAATGTCTGTGCATTGTCTTATCAAAAGCATCAAAGCAAGTGCGGACATGAAAAACCGTTGCATGTCCACACTTGCTCACAGTGGGACGAGATGACGGATATTCGATATTAGCAGAATCTATCAGACTTTACGGTCATGCTTTCATAAAGCACTATAAATTGGTTCAATTGATGCGACATGTACTTATTTGTGATTTGAACTTTGAATATAATTATTTATTGAGGAGCAGTACTATGAAAAAGAAAATCAGAGGACACAGTTTAATTGAGTTTGAACAAAAATCTTCTTTCAAGTAAGTACATACTTTTTTTTTTTTTATCACAGGGACTGTCGAAATTGTTTGTTAATAAAAGTTTTTATTTCTTCAGATAACATGACTGAACCAAAAAAGAAATGCAGACAGTACAGCTTGGACTATTTGTACTTATTTTGAATTTACATATTTATTTAATAAATGTCAAAAATGTAAAAAAACCTCATTTTTTTGCTTTAATTTTCGTTAGTGCAGGTTTCGATATTAAATGCTGCACAAGATAATGCCATATTCCGTAGTCCTTTTATCTTTTTCAATCATTAATTACAAGTGATTAAAATGAAGTTTGATATCTAGTGAAATATTTAACATTGAGTACTGTACAAATTTATTAATTTGAGTAAGTAAATGACTAGGGGTTCGATGGTTTTAAAAGTTTTTGGCAAAGGGGTCTGCGGCCGAAAAAAAGTTTGGGAACTCTTGGTGTAGATGAACGTCTATCTCATCATTTTAGTGTGGATGGAGGTGCTTTCATAAACTATGTGAAAACACTAGTACGGACAGGGACCGTTTTAGTTTAAAAATGCAATTTTTAAATGACAATGTAGTCATGGGGAAAATAGTCTAACTTCTGCTCACTCATGCAGAGTTGCTGTTGTTGCCCAAACTAGAAAAAGACAGCATAAAACACCATGTTTAAAACAACAAAGTAATTCATTGTTTTGCGAGTGGAAACAATACCTGACCTTATGTGAATCTTGAGCTGAGATGGCTGAGCAAACCTGCCATCGCATACAGAGCATTTGTATGGCTTTTCTCCAGTGTGGGTCCTCATATGAAACACCAGTGCAGTCCTGGAACTTAAAATCTTACCACATACAGAGCACAGTGGTCTCTTGACTTGGCCCTCGTGTTTGCGAAGGTAGTGAGACTGAGCATCTCGTTTGCGTTTAAAGGTTGCACTACAGAGTATGCAAGCAAACTGCCGGTCATCTGTGTGGACACAAGCTTGATGTTCCTTCCATGTGCTGCAGCTTGCAAACGTTTTACCACAGATGTCACATTTATACACGATTTCTGGTACAGACTGGTGTGTCTCTTTGTAGTGAGAGACAAATTTCTTTCGGGAAGTGAATTGTCCTTCACATTTGTCACAAGTAATTACATTGGTATCATTCTTTGAACTAAAGCACTCCGATGCAAGAGTTTTATTTTTTTCAGCATTTACAGAATCTGTATCCAAGTCACTGCTATTTCCAGCGTCTTCATCAGATGCACTTCCTGAGACATCCTGTTTGCTATGTTGGTTGTCCTGACGGTTATTCTCCGCTCGCTGCGTTTCAGCCCATTCCAAGACGTTCTTCAGATTTGACTTTTCTTCATTGGCCTCCTCCCTTTCCTTTTCCAATTGCTCTATCCTTACTTGTTCCTCCAGTATACCAAGAAAGGTCTCCGGCTCACTTCCCATCTTTGAATTCTTGAGTGAATCTGGGCCCTTCTCCTCTGAGGTAGTGGTTTGGTTTTCAAAAAAAACACTGTTCTGTTTATCACTACTGTAGATATTCACATTTAACATTTTGGCGTCTGTGTGTTTTGAGGAATTACCACCCCCTCCTGCATCATCATTCTGAATCGATTCTTCATTTGGAGTAGCCAGCTTCCAGTACACAGGCTTTGCCATTTTATCTTTTCCAGAATGATGTATTTTTCTGTTGGGACAGAAGGAAGACAAATCATTTAAATCAAAATTGTATTTTGTCAAGACAGTAACAGTAATCTCCATAAAAGCACAACCTCTGTTTTTCTCCCCCCATTATGTACTGCTTTTGTTTCTCAAGCCTAGTTTAGCACATGAATACTTCTCACCTAACACCAGACAGACACATAAGCAGATACTTATTTGTCCCGGGGAAAATTTAGCTTTTTACAGAAAAATTTAAGTAACAACCTCCCTCAAACATAATAATGAAAAAAATAATAAAAAAAATAAATCGAACTTGGCTAAAGACCAAAAGTGTGGTCACACTTGCACATTTATCCACTTGCTTCCCTAGAGTGGAGGAGGAACACAAAGAGGACAATGGATGTCATTCCCAATGCAATTTTGGAAACTCTGATCCCTCCAGCTGCCCGGGCATATAAAACCTGGCACTTTTCTAAGAGACTCATTTGCTATTTTGCAACATGGCAGTTTACAGTTATTCTTTTAGCAACGACACATGCTTTCCTTTTTGTCTTTTGGGCACTTATTTAATAAGGCATCCCTTGGGACCCCAACAATCATTTGACTGTCATCTTCTGTTGAAAATAGTTACAAGTGCACACATCTGCATCAGCCTTAAAAGCTGTATTTTGTATGGGAGTTGTCCAAATTGGCAATTCTGTTGCGCGTTTATTGCTATCTACATATTCAATAGATTCATTTCTGTTGATCAATGCTATATTGTGCTTTGGAATATGCACACAAGTTACAAATTGGTAAACTCTAAAGTGTCATCAGTGAGCTACACATAGATAAAAGGATTTAAATAAAGGACAATTTTGTTGAATGAAGAATTAACCATTCAAACCTACCAAAACCCTGCAGAAAAATAAAAAAGCAAGAACAAAAAAATACAACATACAATCACGGGCATTTAGTAGCCACAGCTTTATGTTTTTCTGTTCAGCCACTCAACAATTTTTTTGTCTCAATTCACAACAGCAAATGTGCTCAAGTTTTCAATCTAAGTGTAAACAGCAGTGACGTTAGCATTTTTTTTTTTTTTTTTTTAAATAAATACAGTACCCAAAATGCCCTACTTACTCATGAACCTTTAAACAGAAACTTAATAGTGGAATTAATTGTATGACAGCAATCACATACCTCACATGGCTGTTGAAGGCAGACTTCTGTGCAAACCTAGCCGAGCAATCCGAACACTGGTAAGGCTTTTCGCCTGTATGTACTCGGATGTGAACAGTGAGACCGCCTTTTGAACTTATGCTCTTGTTGCAGTAAGGACAGGACTGAGGAGATGACTTCTTTTCGTGTACCCGTTTAACATGGACCCTGATGTCCTTTTGCCGTTTAAACGTTTTATCACAGATTATGCAAGTAAAACGTCTTTCGTCACTGTGGACTGCAAACCTGTGTTGCTTCAGTGTTTTGTGAGTGGCGAAGAGCTGGCTGCAAATATCACAGCCGTGTTTGACAAGCACGTTAATGTCGTGCTCTTTGCTCATGTGTGTCTGATATGTCCTTATGGTATAAAGACTTTTGCTGCACCTATTACATGTGTAAATTACCTGTGGGCAATTTTTCTTTATTCTAAGAGACTCTTTAATTTTACTACCATCCTCGTCACCTTTTATCTTTAATTCAGGATTTAGTCTCTGAACAAGGATGCATGTTTTTCCCAAATCTATAACGTCTGTCAAACTGTCTTTATTTTGGGGGATATCACGCATGTCACCACACACATTAACGGTCTTCTGCCCCTGCTGTAACCAAGTCTGTGCTTGCTGAACTGGAGTGCCAACCGCATTGTTTTTCTCCCCAAAGGACCTTTCACTTTCCAGAGTGCCACCACAATGTATTGGTGTTACTTGGGACCTCCCTGAGTATTCAGTGCTATTGCTGCTGCTCTCATCCACTATCATTTTTGAAGATGCTGCACTTGTTTCTGCTGAACTAGCCTTACAAACATTCAATAGATCTTTACAGTCCAGCTTCTCCGCTATTTCCGTTAACCGCTTCACCTTTTCAGGCTCCACATGTACTTTTGCTGTATATGCAAACTCAAGAAACATTGAGAAGTCTTCAGTATGAATGTCCTGCAAAGTAACGACAGGTGTTTTGGAAACAGACATCTCTTCTTTGGTTAAAAGTTTCCGGAAAAAATCACTGCAAGCCGCCAAAATGATCTTATGTGCTTTAAACTCTTCCTGTAGCCCCTGCTGCTCGACTTGCACAGCGATGTCACACAGGTAGCCAAACTGGTAGAAGGAATAAAGGGATTTCATAATATTGGATGCAGCTTCCTTGGACTCCATCTTGATCTTAGTAGTTTCCATCCTAATAAAAAGATTAAAAAAAAAAAAAAAATTTCTGTGGTTATAATTTCTACATTCATAAGCAAACAACAAAAAAAAAACTGAATCAGGGAAGGTGTACGGCTTGGAAATACTTTGGTTTTAGCAAGTAAGAGTAAACAAAGAGAAGTTAAATTTACACTCCGACGTAAAAGCATTGCAACTTGTTTAATCGCCTAAAATTACGGCAATGTTGTTTAGTACAAAGGGTGTACAGAAATTAAAAACAGAAAATGGCTGGAGTGCTTCATCTTCAACACAAGCATTTGCTAACGCCGCTTTTTACGCAAAGAATTCACGCAAAAGGAACAACATCACTAACTATTACACACTTAATTTTGAAAGCTCATAAGGGAGTTTACCACAGTAATTTTCTATTTTCTGACAGTACAGTAAATCAAGCAAATTTATCTTACCTTCTACAGTTTTAAAGGGGTGTTACATGTACAGTCGTGGCCAAAAGTTTTGGGAATGACAGAAATATGAATTTTCACAAAGTTGACTACCTCAGCTTTTATGATGGCAATTTGCATCTACTCTAGAATGTTCTGAAGAGGGATCAGATGAATTGCTATTAATTGCAAAGTCCCTCTTTCCCATGAAAACGAACTTCATCCCAAAAAAAAAAAAAAAAAAACCCACATTTCCACTACATGTCAGTCCTGTCACAAAAGGATCGGCATGGCTTTGCACAAAAAGGGGTTCACAGGCGAGGATATTACTGCTTGTAAAGTTGGCACCTAAATCAACCATTTATCAGATCATCAAGAACTTCAAGGAGAGAAGTTCAATTGTTGTGAAGAAGGCTTCAGAGCACCCAAGAAAGTCCAGCAAGCGCCAGGACCATTTCCTAAATTTGATTCAGCTGCAGGCACCACCAGTGCAGAGCGTGTTCAGGAATGGCAGCAGGCAGGTGTGAGGGATGCAAAAACTTTTGGAGGAGGGCCTGGTGGGTGTCAAGAAGGGCAGCAAAACAGCCAAGAAAAACATCAGGGAGAGGCTGATATTCTGCAAAAGGTACAGGGATTGGACTGCTGAGGAAAAGTAATTTTCTCTGATGAACCCTTTCCGATTGTTTGAGGCATCAAGAAAAAAGAAAAGGTGAGCACCACCATCAGTCCTGTGTCAGGCCAACAGTAAAGCATCCAGAGACCATTCATGTATGGGGTTGCTTCTCAGCCAAGGCAGTGGGCTCACTCACAATTTGGCCGAAGAACACAGCCCTGAATAAAGAATGGGACCAAAACATGCTCAGAGAGCAACTTCTCCCGGCCATCCAAGAAAAGTTTGGTGACCACCATGATGGAGCACCGGGCCATAAGGCAAAACTGTTAACTAAGTGGCTCTGGGAACAAAACATCAAAATTTGGGGTCCATGGCCAGGAAACTCCCCTGACCTTAAATCCCATTGAGAACTTGTGGTCAATCCTCAAACAAAAACCCACCAATTCTTTCAAACTCCAAGCACTGATTGTGCAAGAATGGGCTCCCATCAGTCAACAACAAACAACAACGTTTATTTATATAGCACATTTTCATACAAAAAAAAAAAAAATGTAGTTCAAAGTGCTTTACAAAAAGAATAGAAATATAGAAGACACAATAAAAAATAAAAATAAGTCAACATTAATTAACATAGAATAAGTAAGGTCCGATGGCCAGGTCAGTATTTGGCCCAAAGGCTGATTGACAGACAACATGCCAGGGCGAAATGCAGAAGTCTTGAAAAAGAAAGAAGGGTCAACATTGCAAATATTGAATCTTTGCATAAACTTAATGGAATTGTCAATAAAAGCCTTTGAAACTTATGAAATGCTTGTAATTCTACTTCAGTATACCACAAACATCTGACAAAAAGATCTAAAAACATTGAAGCAGCAAACTTTGTGAAAACTAACACTGGTGTCATTCTCAAAACTTATGGCCATGGCTGTACAGTGTACAGTGAGATTTATTACTTGCATGTGGCTAGTCAACATGTCACCACTGTCCAGTGCCATGCTTACAGAGTATTACTACCTTACCTCAGCGTTAAATTATATTGCAAGTGAAAACAGAAGAAGCCTCCATGTCATTACCAGTAACACACTGAAATTAAATGGAACCCACAATCAAACTGTTGACTCATTTGATCTCGAGTTGGCATACATGGACAGAAATAACTAAGATGAATAATAAACACTCTATGCAGTTTTCACCAGTAACTTTTACTGGGCATAGGCATGAGACAAAATGCTGTCATATCAAATTTAACAATACTAAATACTGTCAGCATGAATGTGTGGCTTTGTACCATACTGTGTGACATTACCATGTGACCAAAATGAAACACCAATGCAAACAAAAACATCCCTCATTGAACGCAGGGAATTGAAAACCTAGAGCTGCAGTATAACATGAAAGCTGCAAAAATAATGTCAGGTTGTTATTAACTGTCTCTCTACAGCACGGTCGTTGAACTCGGGTCCTGGAGGGCCACAGTGGCTGCAGGTTTTCATTCTAACCATCTTCTTAATTAGTGACCAGATTTTGCTGCTAATTAACTTCTGTTGCCTTAGTTTTAATTAACTTGACTCAGGCTCCTTAGTCGTTTGTTTCCTTAATTAGCAGCCAAACAATAATGAGACACAAAACATGCCACCATATGAGCAGCTCACCTGTGCCCATCACACAATGTCTGAAAATAATGAATGGTGATGGTCTCGGGAAGGTTAATCTGTCAGGTCAACAAAACATTTTGACGGTGTTCTTAGAAAAAACAGAAAAATCAACAGTTTTGGAAATGTTTGCTGTGGCAGAATGAGAGCAGGAACAAGCCATGGAATTAAATAACGGCTTTAATAAACAGCAAGAATCAGCTTCTCAGGTAGAAAATTCTTTGTTAGTTGTGGTAATTATACTTCAAAGATACATGATATTCTATACGGTGTTCCACAAGGCTCTATCCTGGGTCCGCTGCTCTTTTCGATCTACACGCTTCCATTAGGTCAGATTATCTCGGGGCATAACGCGAGCTACCACAGCTATGCTAATGACACACAGCTGTATTTATCAATATCACCCGATGACCTTGACTCTCCTGATTCACTGACACAATGTCTTACTTGCGTTTCTGAATGGACGAGTAGTAATTTTCTCAAGCTAAATAAAGAGAAAACTGAAATTTTAGTGATTGGATATAATGAGGTTATTAGAAATAAACTTGATGTATAGTCAACCCTCGTTTATTGCGGTTAATCCGTTCCAGACTCTGCCACGATAAATGAATTTCCGCGAAGTAGGATTCTTTATTTATAAATCGAATATTTTCACAGTTGCAGCAAAGAAAACCTGTTTACGACCTTCTAAATACAGTTTCTAACATTATTAGAGCCCTCTAGACATGAAATAACACCCTTTAGTCAAAAGTTTAAACTGTGCTCTATGACAAGACAGATGACAGTTCTGTCTCACAATTAAAAGAATGCAAACATATTTTCCTCTTCAAAGGAGTGCGCATCAGGAGCAGAGAATGTCAGAGAGAGAGAGAGAGAGAAAAGCAAACAATCAAAAATCAATAGGGCTGTTTGGGCTTTTAAGTATGCGACGCACCGCCGGACAAAGCAGCTGCCAGGACGGGAGCAATGTGAAGGTAGTCTTTCAGCATTTTTTAGAGGACCGTCCGTATCCTCTAGGCCAGTTTGCGAACAGCCCTTCTGCTCACACACCCTCCGTCAGGAGCAGAGAATGTCAGAGAGAGAGAGAGAGAGAAAGACAAGCAAACGATCAAAAATCAATACGTGCTGTTTGGGCTTTCAAGTACGCGAAGCACTGCACGGGAGGCATATCGTATATAATTGAGGAGTTTTATTTAATATGTAATACGTGCTCTGATTGGGTAGCTTCTCAGCCATCTTGCAATAGCGTCACTTGTATCAAACCAACTGGGCAAAGCAACTGAGGAAGCATGTACCATAAATTAAAAGACCCATTGTCCACAGAAATCTGCGAACCAGCTAAAAATACGTGATATATATTTAGATATGCTTACATTTAAAATCCGCGCTAGACTGAAGCCGCGAAAGTCGAAGTGCGATATAGCGAGGGATCACTGCATTAGGATTAAAAGTCAAGACGGAGGTAAAGAATTTAGGGGTAATTATTGACTCTGACCTGAATTTTAAATCACATATTAAATCAGATTACTAGGACAGCATTTTTTCACTTAATATAAAAGGTCAAACTTTTGCTATATCATTGAAAGATGTTGAGAAATTAGTTCACGCTTTTTTTTTCAGTGGGCTAGATTACTGTAACGCACTCCTCTCAGGACTACTCAAAAGACGACATCAACTGACTGCAACGAGTGCAGAATGGAGCTGCTAGAATCTTAACTAGGAAAAGAAAATCCGAGCACATTACCCCAGTTTTGATGTCACTACATTGGTTACCCGTGTCATTCAAAATTAACTTTAAAATACTGCTTATGGTTTACAAAGCCTTAAATAATCTCGCTCCATCTTATATTTTGGAATGTCTGACACCTTACATTCCAGATTGTAACCTTAGATCTTCAAATGATTGTGTGCTTAGAATTCCAAGAGCTAAACATAAAAGAAGTGGCGAGGTGGGCGGCCTTCTGCTGTTATGCACCTAAAATCTGCAATAGCCTGCCAATAGGAATTCGCCAGGCTAATACAGTGGAGCACTTTAAAACAAACTGCTAAAACACATTACTGTAACATGGCTTTCCCATAACTTCATTTTAGTTTAATCCTGATGCTCTGTATATTCAATTATCATTACTATTCATGGTGGCTCCAAAATACGTACTAACCCCTACTTTCTCTTCTGTTCTTTTTCTGTGGTAGTGATCTGCACCACCACCACCTAATCAAAGCACCATGATGTCCCTACATTGATGGATTAAAGGCCAGACGTCCACGTGACCGTCATCATCAAGTCCTTCCATTAGAACCCTGAATACAAAGAGGACTGATCATTTATGTTAGGCAGAATGCCTAGAGGGGGCTTGCCGGTCTCATGTCCTGGAACCCCTTCAGATTATATTTTTTCTTCAGCTACCTGGAGTTTTTTTTGTTTTTTCTGTCCTCCCTGGCCATCGGACCTTACTTTTATTCTATGTTAATTAGTATTCTCTTAATTCTTACTTTGTCTTTTTTTTTCTCTTTCTTCATCATGTAAAGCACTTTGAACTACATCATTTGTATGAAAATGTGCTATATAAATAAAGGTGGTTGTTCTCATTAAGAGATTGGCTGGAGTTTGAAATCCCAATTTAGCTGGTCATCTGTTGGCTCGTTTCACATCTCGTGTATGTTTGGCTGCCATTTAATGAAAAAAAGAATTAATTTTGGAGGACTGAACCTTTAAAAACATGGCTGTTAATATGAAAGAAAAAGGATTTAATTAGCAGTGAAAACTGGTCACTGATTAGGAAAAGGTTCAGAATGAAAACCGGCAGCCACTGTAGCCCTCCAGGCCCGGAGTTCGACAACCCTGCTCAACAGTATGGTGTGAAGCTGAAGTTTGTTGGCGCACAACATGGGCCTCGCCGTATGTAAAAGTGGGGCGGGGCTGCAGCTTAATTGTTTTTTTTTTTTAATTTAGTGAATTGCATCGTCGGACGAGTACGGCGAACTGCTGCATATCCGTATTACATCTTGCCTGAAGAGGGGGCCCGGGGTGCCTTGAAAGCTTGCATACTGTAATCTTTTTAGTTTGCTAATCTTAGGTGTCATTTTGCTTGACTCCTCATTGCATTCATAATGGCCAACACAGTTACAACACCTTAGTACTCCAATACTTCAGAAAATACCGTCCGTAAGCATTTACAAGCGCTAATGCTGAACAACCAGAAGTAAGGCAGGACAGGGTGGTTTATTTATTAATTCATAATTTCAAGATATTAAAAATAGTAATAATTTCTCTTTTAAGGGTTGGAACGCTGCAGCAGGCGAATCATTTTAACTGTCTTGTTGCCATGCTGGGCTTTGCGTCCCAGTGCCGATTATGTGAATGAGATAATAAAGCAAAAATCTGTTCGTTTTATTATTCTACAAGAAAAACCCGTCACAGTAATGTAGATAAACTAAAAATAACCCTCTACACAGCAAACGAAACAATGGCAGAAGCCGGCGCTTACCTGTAAAGCTCGCGCGGGTCTCGGTACAGAAATCAACTCAGCGTGCACCGCTCTCAGTCGGACAAACACACCACCGCGGGAAGCCAGAAGCGGCGTGTCTTTACACTCACACAAGCGCGCCTATTACGCGGGGTCACAACGAATACTTCCGGAGTGAAACATGCGCGCCTGCGCACTGCGATCATCGCGTGTTGCCTGTCGAAAATGACGTTATTAATGGTCAATTGAGCATATTTTCCAGCAAAAATTTTAAAAAGCCAGACTGCATAGAACATCACCATTAAACAGCAATTCGACGTATAAGCGTAATATCTACACATCCAAAGTACAAGGATCTAATTACATTTCAAGATACAGTAACGTCCTTGTGTGGCACAATACTAGCGCAGCTGCCTTTAAACAAAGTTATCTCATCTAATCCTTCCATTCATAACGCCTGCGTACACACAAAAGAGGCTCGAAGTGTGCGGACGCAACTCCCCACTCAAACCTCAGGATTTATAAAAGAAACCTTAACGAGGGAATGTGTATACGTTTAGGGCATCTCTTACCCATGCGCGACATTTCGGAGAAACTGGGAAATGGCGACACCTTCGATCAAGTCGGGAAATGCAGTCAAAAGAAATGCAGCTAAAAGAATAATTGATATCGCCGAACCGTGATTAGAATGTGCGTCAACGTGACAAATACAGTACACCTCAAAAGTGATGATCATAATACACTGACAGTATGTTAGTTCTGTTTTAAAAGGGCCAATGCTGCGTATTGTTTACTGAAGAACCTTTTTGGTTTTCCAACAGTTTATTTTTGCTACCCGTTGGCACTTCTCAGGGAACTGGCTGACAGCCTCAAACACTGTGCGATCTCTTTTCGCTCTTCCGTTATTTCACAGAATAATATTTTTCGTTTGTTTGCGCTAATGCGATCTTTACTCTAATTTTTTTCCAGACTTTCGAATTTTCCTACTTCCATTATCTCTAACCTGCTCTGCATGTGTATCACAGGACTTGCTTTCAAAGGTTGTAAGTATGAAGTGATTAGGAATTTTCAGAATCATAACAAGTCAGTTCATTAAACATGAAGCCCCAAAAAAGATTATTGCGTTAG
The DNA here is from genome assembly GCA_026402145.1 of Polypterus bichir lapradei. Lineage (NCBI taxonomy): Eukaryota > Metazoa > Chordata > Cladistia > Polypteriformes > Polypteridae > Polypterus > Polypterus bichir. The sequence continues at coordinate 4,259,680 of JANRMT010061414.1, read as the reverse complement.
CAGCAAGTAAATGCGTTATAATTTTAATTCAGCAAGGGTTTGAGGCGAAACAGCCTCTGCCCCGTAGTGAAGGACCTCTTGTTAAATCAGTAAAAAGGTCAGTTCCTTTCCTGGCCACTAGGCTGTGCTGCTGTTTCAAATATCATCCTGGGACGGCGGCGGCAGTGCAGATCCACCACAGTACCTGCCCTGTCGCCGAGAAAAAATGGAAAATTGAAGGTGTTCGTTTCCGAACTTTTGCCACAACTGTGTTAAATGCCATTCACTTTCTTTGTCAAATGAGAGTGCACAAAGTTTAACAGTTCGAATAATGGCTAATCACAGTAAACGAAGTCATAAAATGCTTAAATGCTCGTTCTCAAACTGAAGAACCTTTTTTGGTTTTTCAACAGTTTATTTTTGCTACCTGTTGTCACTTCTCAGGGAACTGGCTGACAGGTCAGGAATACCTCAGCCAAGCTTCACTCCGTCATGCTCCCTGTGCTGGAAACTATTAACCGACCAAATATTTATGATGTACCATCTGTTGGAATGACACCTGCAATACATTTTTATTACGACAAACTAGGAGGCTTCGCTCGCCAACCCCTCGCCCCTCCACCAGCTTTATGCGCCGTTGTGAAGAGGTGGGCTGAACGCACTCCATGGAAACGCGATCGCTCCTCCGAAATCCCTCTTAAACGGTGATACAATGGGAAACAAACAACAGTTGTTTTTTTTTACCTTCTCTTTACTCGATCAGCTGCTGTCTCGCTGCTGCTGCCGTATCGCGTGATCTGCATTTCGTGCGGCGTTTCGAATGTTTAAAAGCCTGTACAGCAGCTGTCCTTTTGTCTCACTGCCTTGTCTCTCTTATCCCCCAGATATCCCCAAACACTATGCAATCTCTTTTTGCTCTTCCGTTATTTCACACAGTAATATTTTCCGTTTGTTTGCACTAATGCAATCTTTACTCTAATTTTTTCCAGACTTTCGAATTTTCCTACTTCCATTATCTCTAACCTGCTCTGCATGTGTATCACAGGACTTGCTTTCAAAGGTTGTAAGTATGAAGTGACTTGTCCATCTCACGGGATGTGAAAGTGTCTCTCTGTCTCTCTTCCAAAGATCACGTCCCGTCACATGATTTTTTTTTTATAACAGAGAGATGTCTGCAATGTGCCATCTGTTGGAAATGCAGAAGACAAATCAACAGGACAGACACACAGACATGCTTCCTTTTTTTTTAAGGTGGACTAGTTGTGCTACCCAATTTAGGGCGGATTGAAACAGCAATCAATATACACCTCAGTGTTAATACTTCCAGTGCACCATGCAATGCATATGTTTCTGTTATATGCCATTTGGTATTGGATTCATAAAAGCAGCGTTAGTGTTTGTGAGGCACCATCTATTGGAATAACAGAAGCAGTGCATTTTCTCACATATATGTTTCTGATACGCCATCTTTTGGATTGACAATTGCAATACATTTTATTAGTAAAATTTTTTATGATGCGCCATCTTTTGGAATAACAGAATAGCAACCGGACAAACACATGGCTAGAGACACGCAGACACTTCTCCTTTTATCAAGGTGGATAATGAACGAGAGAACAGAGTTTGCGTTCGCCAATAATGGTCTAAAGAACCCTAAGTGAAATGAAAGAGAATCGTGAATCAGAGACACAGAACTTGCACATGCGCTTTAAACATCTTAACGAACGAGGTGGACGGCATCTCGCATGCGCTTTAATATTAGTCGCAAGTCGCTTCTGGGAGGTCTCTTGCCTGCCAGCACGCACTTGGACCAATTAAACGCCTTTTGTATTACCACGGGGCCTCTCTCATTGATTTCTAGACATTTCATGCAGACGGATATTTCACGACGGATCCGCTTTAACTGAGGCCAAGTTACCTGTGGAGCTGGTGGTTCGTTTGTCATGAGTATCTCATTATTAACTGGCGAATGGTTACGAAGATAGGAAACAAAACGAAAATGCGGCTGTTTAAAACTGTCACGAGCGATTAAGAATTTTCAGAATCATAAAAAGTCAGTTCACTAAAAATAAAGCCCCAAAAGATTATTGCGTTAGCAGCAAGTAAATGCGTTATAATTTTAATTCAGCTAGGGTTTGAGGCGAAACAGCCTCTGCGCCCCGTAGTGAAGGACCTCTTGTTAAATCAGTAAAAAGGTCAGTTCCTTTCCTGGCCACTAGGCTGTGCTGCTGTTTCAAACATCAGCCTGGGAAGGCAGCGGCAGTGCGGATCCACCACAGTACCTGCCCTGTCGCCGAGGAAAAATGGAAAATTGAAGGTGTTCGTTTCCGAACTTTTCACACAACGGTGTCAAATGCCATTCACTTTCTTTGTCAAATGAGAGTGTACAAAGTTTAACAGTTCGAATAATGGCTAATCACAGTAAACGAAGTCATAAAATGCTTATATGCTTGTTCTCAAACTGAGAACCTTGGACCCCGTGTGCCTGCAGGTTTTTGTTCCCACCAGTTTCTCGGTCAGTGAGTCATCTCCCCTCAGACTGATCTCATTTAATTAGCTTCCCGTTTTTCTCTTTTCTTATTCTGCATTCAGAAGAGCGTAGCAATGTGATTTGTTTTTAAATGTACAGCGGATTCAGGAAATCTTCAGACTCCTTTGCGTTCCTCACAATTTATTGCACTGTAGATTTAATTTTAAATGAATCAGGTTTCCATTTTTGGCCATCAGTCTACAGTCAGTAAACCACAATGACAAAGTGACAACATGTTCTCGTCAAAGGTTTTCAAAAAAAAAAAAAAAAAAATCAAAAACTGAAATCTTTCAATTCAAGGCGTATTCGGACCCCTTGCTGTTGCACTCCAGATGGTGTTCAGGTCCTTCCTGCTTGCTTTAATCCTCGTTGAGATGATTTCTCATCTTTCTTTCTTTCTTTCTTTCTTTCTTTCTTTCTTTCTTTCTTTCTTTCTTTCTATGGATGTTTAAAAAAAAAACTGTACATTATTATAGTATCTTTCATAGTATGCAAATCCTTTCTTTCTTTTTCTAACTTTATAAGGATATTTTACAAAATCTCTACATTATTATAGTATCTTTCATAGTATGTAAATTCTTTCTTTCTTTCTTTCTCTTCTGTCTCCATTCCTCCTTGCAAATTTCACCTTCTCCCTCCCGACTCTGGCTCCTGGAGCAATGGCAGTGGGCTCGTTTCGTCCTGCACCTGGAAGTACTTAGTGTGGTCCAAAAGCACATCCGGGTGAGGTGTAAGCCCAACAAAGTAGGGCTCCACAGCCCCTGCAGCACCCCCTGGTGGCACCCATGGAACCCTAACAGGGCTGAGTTACAAAACTCCAATTTCCATGATGCCCTGTGAGAAACTGTGGCCTGCTGCTGCATCTAGGGGGTCTGCCACCTAGCGCTCCGGGAGAGATAATATCCTGTATGTGTTTTTCTCTCTCCCAGTCCTTCCATTAAAGCAGGTGTTCTCGGCCGTGTAGGAGCCCCGGCCGTCCGTCACATGTTGTGTACCCAGGTGACATGGGATACTTCGGCTATTTTGCAATATCATTTGTGCTGGTTAGTGTTACTCCATCCCCGCTTCAGGACACCACGTTCAGTTCAACGTTGCACATAATCCCCCTGTTCTCTTGAGAATGCCCTGTGATGGATCAGCAGTCAACACTGGATTGGCTCCGACCCCTGGCCTTCTGCCCGATGCTACCGAAGAGAATTATTTTTTGAAGCCAACATGTCATACAGAGGTCGCTCACAAAATTCTGTACACAAACTCAAAAAAGATTTGCTGCGGTGTAAGCTAACCAGATGAATCCCCAAGTGGCCATTGCCTTGATTTGGATCCTTGACAGTCGTGTGTTTTTCATACTCAACACCTCTTAACAGACGGAAGATTCTGATCCGTTCCAAAACAAGCCCCCCTTTTGTCCCTCCGATAAGTGGCTACTGGCTTCAAAACCACGCAGCGAGCAGAGATTTACAATCGACAGCTGTGGTGGTGGTGGTGGTGGAGTGGAGATGCAGAGCAAATCAAGAATAAACTGAGGCGGCCCTGCTAGTCTTCCACATTGGCAAAAGCCCCCTGTGTATTTCAACATACTGTAAATGGGATGCTTTGTTTTGGTGTCTGCTTCGGTTTTCCTTTGTCTTCTCCCATTCCATAGACATCCATGTTAGGTTAATTAGCAATTCTAAATTGACCCCGTGTCGGTGTGTAGGCACTATGATGGAGCTTATGAGTCCGCTCACGCCTAAACATTTCTATTACTATGTTATTTTTTTTACTGCTAGACCAGAATTCCTCTGAATCAATTCTTAACTCTTGTAAAGTGCTGCAAAGAAAACATTGTTGGAGGTGGGAAGTCACTGCCTTCTCCTGTGGGGATGACCCAGTGAAGCAGGAACTCACTATATCCTAACACAGGGTCATGGGGGGTCTGCTGGAACCAATCCCAGCCAGCACAGGAATAAATCCAGGGCAGGGTGCCAGCCCACACAATAGGGACAATTTAGGATCGCCAATGCACCTAACCTGTATGTCTTTGAACTGTGAGAGGAAACCAGGGAGAACATGCAAACTCCACACAGGGAGTACCCGGGAAGCGAACCCAGGTCTCCTTACTGCAAGGCAGCAGCGCTACCCACTGCACCACTGTGCCGCCCTGAAAGATGGTGTTCCAATGAAAATTTTTTGGAAGTGTATTATGTGAGAAAGAAATGGACATTATTTTTTGAGCCCAGGGAACACATTAAAAATTTTCAATTTAAATGAATGTGAATTAGATAGATAGATAGATAACGTAGTTGGTAGGATTAGATAGATAGATAGATAGATAGATAGATAGATAGATAGATAGATAGATAGATAGATAGATAGATAGATA
>JANRMT010061414.1:4209022-4233123 GCA_026402145.1 Polypterus bichir lapradei | reverse complement strand
TTTTTTTTTTCCTTTGCAGCTTCTTTTTTATCTCCTTATTTACCCACGACAGAGTTTAATTTATTACAGCCTCTAAATTTCGGGGTAAACTTGTCCTGCATTGTCTGTAAAATGTTTTTAAACCTGTCCCACTAAACTTTGACTGTTTCTATACACAAAAACTTATCCCAGTGTATCCCTTTAAAACTTTAACACATCTGCTCAATATTTGCTCCACTAAAGCTAAACTTAACAGTTTTAGTGTGTACATCCATGATCTATGAAAACACAGAGAATTGTATCATATTATGGTCACATGACCTGAGAGGTTCAATCACCTCTGCATCCTCAGTTCTACCCTGGTTATTACAAAATACTAAATTAAAGAATATGGTAACACTTTATAATAACTGCACACTATGAAGCATTAGTTAAGCATGACTAAATACTTTGTTCATCATTTAGAAAGCATCGCTTCTATATTAATTGGCATTAGCAACCACTTTATAAATGCCATTATAAATGCTTTAGTACTGATTCTTTGAAAAATATTAATTATTAGTTAATTGATCATTAATAAAGCATCGTAAATGCAGTTATCAAAGACATTATAAATATGCTTTGTGATCAGTACTAAAGCATTTATAATGGCATTTATAAAGTGGTTGCTAATGCCAATTAATGTGGAAGCGATGCTTTCTAAATGATGAACAAAGTATTTAGTCATGCTTAACTAATGCCTCATAGTGTGCAGTTATTATAAATTTATTATTATATATACCTTGCATAACTGAATAACCCTTATGGCACAATAACAATTCAACACATTTATGGTCACTATGGTATTTGGACTTAATAATGATGTGGGAAAAGGCTGACACATAAATGTACCGATTGGCTCAAGTAAAGCAAAGTCTTGAAATCGTCTGTCAAAGTTTTACAGACAATTTTCAATCTGCTCTGTAGCGGATGCTGTCAAGTTGCGCACACACCTTCCATTGCGTCTCCAGCTCTGACGCGAGGTTTTGGACGTTCCCCAAATGGAGGCGCTGCAGCTTTGAGGACAGATGTTTCATTTTTCGCTTGAAAGCATTAACTGAGCTAATCATATTGACCATGGTTTTGTCTTTTCCTTGCAGCTGTAAATTAAGCTCATTTAACATGCTGGTCAGATCGCTTTTCGGAAGGAAGTCGTTTTTGTAGTTTTTATGAACAGTTCGAAAGTGCCTTTCCACATTTTCCTTTTGTGGAATAGCAATGATAGATTGACAGATCAGAAAAACGCACTTCGATTGTGACATTGCGAGAAAAAAATCCTCTTCCAATTCCACATGTCCAGCCCCGCCCCCCCACCAAGTTTTTTTTCTTACCCCTTCTTTAGTCGATATGAAGTGGAAGGCTAACTAGATCACTTAGATAGCCGGAGTTTTGCAGTAACTCGCACATTTGATTGTGCGCGCAGGATGACCCGTGTGTTAGAAGAAAAGAGACCTCAGACTGGCCGCCCTGTATGTCAATCAAGAGGGAAATGCCATAGAGAGGATATGATAGACTAACATCTAAAAAAATGTTTTTTAATTCAACGCAATCTACCTGCACTACCTTTCTGATCTACTGGTCGATCCCGAGTGACATTTTGGGCACCCTGCATTACATAGAGTTCTGCCCAAAAGGTTCCATTTTTGTCTCATCAGACTTCCTAACGCTCTCAGAGTCCTTTAAACTGTCACATGTCTTTTACTCTGCCACAAACTTCTGAATAATGGAGTGCAACTGAGATGGTCATCCTTCCAATAGGTTCTTCTATTTCAACAGAGGAACTTCTGAAGCTCTGTTAGAGTGTTCTTCCTGACCAAGGATCTTCATGTCCGGTTACTTAGTTTGTCCAGACAGATAACTCCTGGTGGCAGCAAACTTCACAACTCTTGAGACCTCTGTGCTCCTGGAAACGCTAATAGCTTCACAAATAGTTTTATTTCCTCTCCATAATTTGATCACGGAGGTAACTACAGAGAGTTCCCTGGACGTCACGGCCTGGTTTTCGTCCTGACATGCAGTAAAAATAGTGGGCCCTTCTATAGACGATGTGACGAGTGACTCGGTGTCTTGCACCCCAAAGATGAGGCTGAGTCTCAATACTTTAGCAAAACCAGTTTTATTCCACTCGAAACAGGAACAGCCTGGTTTATTGTAGCGGGATCTATCATGTCTACTATACAGAGACACAGCAAACAGGCAGGGTCTGGGCCAGGTCAGTGGTCATCACCCATCGGGTGACCGGAGCTTTGTGCGTGGCAGTGGTCAGCTTGTAGTTGTTTCTGTGGCACTGTGAATCTGCTGTTACATCAGCGATGGACAAGCAAACCTTCAACAGACACGGCATTTGTGTTTCTGAGTGTCGTCCCATTGGCGAGGGTCTTAAAAGTGGCAATCACGCCTCTGCATGTCAGCCCGTTGGTGAGGGTCTCAAAGAGTTCAGAAGTCTCACAACGTGTACACGTGTTCAAGTAGACACAGGTGGACTCCATTCAAGATCTCGACAAATCTCAAGGAGAATTCAAGCAAACAGGACAAAAGGTCTGAATACTCCTAGAAATAAACGAGTGCAGGTTTGGATTTTGAGCACATTTACAAATCTTTCTGAAAGGTTGTGTTCACTTTGTCATTGTGGGCTATTGAGCGTAGATTGATGGGCAAAAACAGCAGATGTGTCCATTTACAATTGAGTTTCCAACCAAATAAAGTGTGCAGAAGGTGAGTGCATCCATTGTTGAAAAAAGAGAGTTAATAAGCTTTATTCAATTTCTTGCACACTCCACTTGAGGGCAGCCTTACACCTTAAAGAGCTGATCATTGCAGAACTTCAGGCATTCTTCATGTGAGTCATATTTTAAAATAACAGATGATTAAATTTAATCATGTAAATTACTAAAGTACATAAACACTTATTTTTTTTTTTACAGTATTATGTATTTAGACAAAGACAGAGACCCGCACCCAGAGAGATGTCCACCTGTGCTGCTCCCATAATGACTAAGATAAATTTTGTAATTCCTACATTCCAGAAATAATAAAACAATATCTATAAAGAATTTGCTCTAAGCCTTCGGGTCTTTGTTTTCAGCACATGGGATAAACTTTTATAAACTGAGACTTTGTTTGGAATTAGGAAGTTTTATTGAGTAACCGTTAGGAATGTCTCAAAGACATATGACACACAGAATTTAATTTAAACGCGGCTTCATACCACAGATGTGATTGTTCTGCTGAAGAAGTTTTCTTTATTAAAAGTAACAGACAATGGATTTAAAAAATACATGGGGACTTGAATTTGTGTTTTACCTTCCTCAGTGTTCAGGGCTGCTACTCACAGGTCCCCTCCTGGGCTGGTCATCATTGGCTGTGTGGCGTTGATATAGTCTTCCTGCTGTCAGCATGGAGTTATTTCTCCCATGCTGCTGAGACAGGTTCTGGTCCTTCTGTAGGTTTGGGAACGAGATGAGATGAGACAAGAGGTACTGTTGTCTGTGTGGAGTCTGCTTGTTCTCCCATGTGTGTATGATGTTTCAGTCTGCCTACTCTTTTTGTTTCTCATAAATACCAAATCAAATACAAATGAGGTTAACTGGAGGTTCCAATCTGGCCCTGTGGTGATGGCTGGGTCCTGACATGATCTTTGACTTTATCCAGGACTGGTGCCACTGTGAGGCACACACATTAAGGATGGGAACTATAAACCAGGATAGAAGGTGAGCAAGACTCCTCGGAATTAATGATAGAGCCAGAGAAGTGGACTTTATGAGAATGTGCTCAAGAGATGGAGTGGCGGTCAAGAAAGCTTCTGACACTCAAAGAGAAATGGCACAGGATGCCCGCTGAGAGTCGCCGTCAAAGATGGGAAGTATAAAAAATGGACAGGAGGAGAGAAGGGCTCCTCAAAAATAATGACAGAGCCTGAGATTTATGGGAATGCACTTGAGAGAAGCATCGCTGGTCACAGAGACGTTCAGTCACGTGAAGAAGCTGAGGAAAGGTGCTGAAGGTACACGTAGGGCGAGAGATAACAAATATTTTAAAATTATTCGATTAAATGTCTTCGACGAGTAGCATGGCATGTTCATGTCATTTTCTAACCTGCATAACCCAGACCAGGATCATGTGGTGGGCTGAAGCCTCTCTTGGCTAGCATTGGGCGCAAGGTAGGAACAAACACTGGACAGGGTGGCGTCCATCGCTGGGCAAACACACATGGACACACCTCACACACATCGTAAGCACACACATTAGGACCATTTTAGCAGCACTAATTCACCTAAGCTAACAGGCATGGGGAGAACATGCAAACTCCACGCAGCGAGGATTCAAGACACAAACCTTGGTCTCCTGCTACCACTGCACCACCATGCCACACTCATTCTTAAAAACCCCATAAAATTTCTTAAGCAGTGTTGTTCAGGGACTGGAGCCTCTCCCAGCAAGCATAGGGCACAAGGCAGGAATAATCTGCAGATAGGGCGCCAGTCCATCGCAGGGCGTGTTTATATTTCACGCTCGAAAAGCATACGTGCACACGTCATGGCTGCCGCGCGTTCCCAGCGTTCATTTGAAATCCAGTCCAATCGTACAATACTATATCACATAACACGGATTACATTTGAAGTACAATACTCACCTTTTATGGAGGTAATCACGCATACTATTTTCAGTGGAACACGTTGATCTGTGAGTCGTATAAGAATGTTACCTGAGGGAACTTTTTTGTCATTTTCAATGTTGGGTAAGCTTTATTACATTTTTAAATTGCAATTATAAATATGTACATAAATACTGGGGCAAAATATAGGGGTGACGAAACATGGGGTGGGGGGTGAAAATTACCAGGGGCAAAATATGCTGGGGGTGAAAATGCTGCTGCAAGAATTATTACAAGAACAAGAAAATACGAACACATAACTCCAGTCCTCAAATCCTTACACTGGCTCCCGGTTAAGTTTAGGGCAGATTTCAAAATCCTCCTAGATAGATAGATACAGTACAGGCCAAAAGTTTGGACACACCTCCTCATTCAATGTGTTTTCTTTATTTTCATGACTGAAGGCATCAAAACTATGAATGAACACATGTGGAGTTATGTACTTAACAAAAAAAGGTGAAATAACTGAAAACATGTTTTATATTCTAGTTTCTTCAAAATAGCCACCCTTTGCTCTGATTACTGCTTTGCACACTCTCACAGGTGTGCCTTATCAGGGTTATTTAGTGGAATTTCTTGCTTTATCAATGGGGTTGGGAGCAGCAATTGTGTTGTGCAGAAGTCAGGTTAGTTGGACGATCATTTATTTTTCAACAGGACAATGACCCCAAACACACCTCCAGGCTGTGTAAGGGCTATTTGACCAAGAAGGAGAGTGATGGAGTGCTGTAAATGGTCAAGAAAATAAAGAAACCACATTGAATGAGGAGGTGTGTCCAAACTTTTGGCCTGTACTGTAGATAGATAGATAGATAGATAGATAGATAGATAGATAGATAGATAGATAGATAGATAGATAGATAGATAGATAGATAGATAGATAGATATTACTTTGTATGTCATCAGAGTAGTATAGCAGGCAATCAACAACAACCACACTAAACAAACACAGAATAACAAAAAAGGTGAAAACTTCTGACTTCACTAAACATTAAAGAGCTGTCACAGTGACAGTGAGACATTATAAAGTTGTATTGCTGTTTGAAGGAGCCCCCGTAGGGCTTTTTGACATACATCTGAAGAAAAATTAGCTGGATGAAAGTCCTTTGTGTTGTTGTGTCAGAGAAAGGATGTGTAGCGGTGTTCCTGATGGCACTCAGCTTTGTCTTCTCCACTACTACCTCCAGCAGGTCCAGAAGGCTTCCCATAACTAAGCCTGCTTTGTTAATTAACTTGTTGATTCAGTGACCTTCATTTGAAATGATGGTATTGGCCAAGCACACCACAGTGTAGAAAATTAACCACAGAGTTATAGAACATGTAAAGGATGTCAATATCCACATCAAGATAAATAGATGGATAGATTTTGGTATAGTCAGCAGGATCACAAAATTAGATAGATAGATAGATAGATAGATAGATAGATAGATAGATAGATAGATAGATAGATAGATAGATAGATAGATAGATAGATAGATAGATTTTGGTATAGACAGCAAGATCACTAATTTAGATAGATACCTTACACAGAGTCACCTTACATAAAGGCACCAGTCTAATGAACATATCTATCTTATGACCGATCTAACTTATTTGAGCCTGTAGTTCAGATCTATCTATTTATTATATAGTGCCTTTCATATATCTATAAATAGACCAGTCTATAAATTACAAACACATGTTAACAATTTGGATTTTGTTTCTGTTTTCATTATCAGATGTGACCACCACAGTTCATAGACTAAATTACAGAGGACCCTGACCTCAAACAGCATTCCATCTTTTCATAAATGGTTGAATGGATGGAAATTCACATTAAGCTTGTATTGCTTCCAGGATTCCCTTTATTTAACATAGGATTTACTCAGAAGACTGGCATGACAAAATGGCACCAGCTCACAATTCCACTTTAAGAAGCTCCACTCCATAGCTTAGATTTAATAAATAAACAAAGGAAATGAATAAAGTCTTACTCAAACAAGAAAGCCTGGTGTAAAAGAGTCTGATGAAATGTGCAGGTGTGCTGTGTGGACACTTATTATACGACTGTACATTCATTAATAGGCTGATGCCTTTATCCAAAGCAACTTACAACATCTGACATTACCTCAGTTCCATTTCTTTTGTTTTTCCAGTTGAAGCACAAGGCAGTGAAGTGACTTGCTTGGGGTCACACAGTGGTGTCAGTAGTGGGATTTGATTCAACAATCTCAGTCCAAAGCCTTTACCGGTACTCCACACTGTCATAGCAGAGGTCCTCAGAAATTAATACGACGTGTGCATGACTTGCAGTACCAGCACAAAGTGCTGGGGGGGCGCAGTGTGATAAAAGTCTGAACGTGACGTCAGAGTCTCTGTTTACTTTCGACATGTGACAGAAAGTCGCATTGCGGATCCTCCAGGATTGATGTGCGCACTTCGATGTTTGATGAACGGTTCGATGTGCTGAAGCAAAATGCCGATATACAAATGCATTTGTGGTGCTTTTACATTCAAGCGTCGCATATTCCTGATCGTAATGACACAATACATTTTAAAAGTCTCACATACCATCTTTTGTGCCGTCTTTTTTTTTGAAGCTTCGCAACAGCAACATAATGTACGGCCACAGAAAAAAAAAATTAAGAACATGGTGAAAAGGTGTATTTTGTGATTAAAGTGGAAATTTCAGCTTTAATCTCTAAATGTCCACTTTAACTTCATAGTTTACTTTATAATGTCGTAAATGTCATTCCAGCTTTTAATCGCTATGAGCTTCTGGGACTTCCTCCTGACCTGACAGCAGCGGCAAGCGGCAATAGAGTCTCAGAGTCTCTGTTTACTATCTCCATGTGGCAGAAAGCCGCTTTGAGGATCCTACGAGATCGATGTACGCACTTTGATGTTTGATGAACGGTTCGATGTGCTGAAGCTAAATGGCGAGATACAAATGTATTCGTGGTGCCTTTATCTTCAAGTGTTGCATTTGCCCCAACATAATGACGTGACACATTTTAAATGTCTCACATACCATCTTCTGTGCCGTCTTTTTTATTTTTTTTGCACCTTCACAATAGCGTCAGAATGTACGGTGGTGTATTTGAGTCACAGAGGAAAAAAATTAAGGGCACGGTGAAAAGGTCTATTATGTGATTAAAGTGGAACTTTCGGCTTCAATCTTGAAATGTTCACTTTAACCTCGTAGTTTACCCTATCATTATAGTAGACGATCATAAACGTCATCTTAAACTCGACCTGGTTGTTAATCGCTATGCGCTGCTGGGGCTTCCTCCTGAACTGACAGCAGCAGCAGGCAGCAATCGCCACACACAACACGTCACATTTATGATTTTCCAGCTCTCTGCACATTTAGAATCCTTAGATTTCTACCTGATATCACTTTCAGGATGAAATGTGTTAAAGTATGGAAGTTACATTTTATAGATAAGTCGTTAACTTCATTTAAATAATGAATACTGATAATAATTACACATGTGGGGGACGGCACGGTGGCTCTGCTGTCTCGCAGGGAGTCACGTCCATTTTGTTCCCTGCCCAGAGTTTGCATGTTTTCCTGGTGGGTTTCCAAATTGGGCTCCGGTTTCCTTCCAAACACGTGAAGGTTTGGGGATTTGGTGACCCTAAAATAACGCCAGTGTGTATGTGTGTGAGCTTGTGGTCACCTTGCAATCCAGGGATTGATTCTTTCTCACGCCCGATGCTTGCTGGAATGGGTGCATCCGGGGATTGATGGATGTAATCATTAAACATCCTTATCAGAGATATTGTGGCAAAGTGTTCTCGGAGTTTACTGGATGTTTCAGGCAATTCACAACAGAGTGAAGCTGGACATTTACTCACCGTGATGATATCTCACACTGCCACCTGGTGGAATCTTCCAGATTTACGTAAAGTACACTCGCGAATATAAACAGTACACTGCTTGGGTGTCAGTAGCGTCCACTGGAGCATGCGTCCCATCCCGTGAAGTATTAACCTGACCTTAGTATGATAGTCCCAAAATAAAAATAATTTGATTTCCTATTTTATTAAACGTCCGTTCAACATTCATTATTAGTGTCAGAGCCATTTTTCTAGTTCTATAAGATTCATGAATATTTTACTAGATGACAATGCATAATCTATGGGAGGCTCCTATAACCCCCGTAAATAGAATTGTATTGGTATATTCCTGCCATTTCTAACAGCGTTGAGTAAACATTATTCTACAGTTACTGACAGCCTTGCCATGAGTAAGGTGTGGAAGGCATAAGGTTTTAAACCGTGCCTGGGCACATGCCTGTGTGCCAAGCAGCCTACGGGCCTTTTGAGTGTGAAGTAACTGGTAAAGGCATACAGAAGAAGAAATTAAGAACCTTTACGTATAGAAAGAAGAAGTAAAGAACTTTTAAGCATAGAAATAACTAAAGCTTCTCAAGACAAGCTAAGTTTACAGAAGATACATTTTCTCTTTTTTGCCTTTTATTCTACGTGTGTAACTATTTTTCTTTTATTCTTGTGTGGATTATTTGCTTTTAACTTTCACTAAATATTTTAAAAATGAACTTTTGGACTCTGAGATTTCTTTTGGCACACGTTTACCTGTGCTTGACAACGCCTTATGCCTCGGTGGCTACAATTAGAATCAATAAAAACATTCTATGACATTTTACTTTTTTTTTTTAAATTTTTTTTAGCCAACTCTCTAAAACGATATAAACTAATATACTACACAAAACTATCCATCCATCCGTCCATTTTCCAACCCGCTGAATCCGAACACAGGGTCACGGGGGTCTGCTGCAGCCAATCCCAGCCAACACAGGGCACAAGGCAGGAACCAATCCCGGGCAGGGTGCCAACCCACCGCAGGACACACACAAACACACCCAGCACACACTAGGGTCAATTTAGATATGCCAATCCACCTAACCTGAATGTCTTTGGACTGTGGGAGGAAACCCGCGCAGACACTGGGAGAACATGCAAACTCCACACAGGGAGGACCCGGGAAGCCAACCCGGGTCTCCTAACTGCGAGGCAGCAGCGCTACTACTGCGCCACCATTCTGCCCCTACACAAAATTAACTTTCCTTAAATTATGGCAGTAACACACGGAGAGCGCAGAGATGCGAGTAGATAGAGGATGACTATGAGAGTGTAATGTCTGGCTGTGCATTGCGGTTACGTAAATAAAGGTGCGCACTGCTCAGTTGTGTGTTTACATATTAGTGGCTTGGCGGTTTTCAAGCAGTGTATTGTTCTCATTGTTATTTTACTTAGAACTGCACTTTTATTTCCAATAATTCAGCTGTGATTATAAAAGATAATATATACACATTGTGCAAGTTGTTTACAAAGTCATAAAAAGTAAAGGGAAATATCTATAAAAGTTGGACTCATTTTCAGTGTTTTTATTAATTTTTTCCTCTTCTTTTTAACCCAAAACAGCCACGTTGTCAATCGCCGCCCTTCGAAGATCGGCGCCTGGCGCGGGTGCACAGTTCTCAGCACCCACATTATGGCTCTGGTCGTGAAGTCTCTGTAGACCTCTGCAATCAAATTATGGAGAGGTACAAATCATCATAACACCATCTGTAAAGCTTTGAGTGTTCCCAGGAGCACCCTGACCCTCAAGAGTTTTGAAACACAAGGAGTTTTGCAACTGGAAATGTTTTCAGAAAGGTCTGCAAACTTATTTAAAATCATAAAACTGGAATCTCTCATTCCTAGACGTATTCTGACTTCCAAATTGAGATGTTTCGAGAACTTGAGGTGTTTCTAGAACTCGAGATGTTTCGAGAACTTGAGGTGTTTCTAGAACTCTAGGTGTTTCGAGAACTTGAGGTGTTTCTAGAACTCGAGGTGTTTCAAGAACTTGAGGTGTTTCTAGAACTCGAGGTGTTTCGAGAACTTGAGGTGTTTCTAGAACTCGAGATGTTTTGAGAACTTGAGGTATTTCTAGAACTCGAGGTGTTTCGAGAACTTGGTTGGAGCCCGCCTATGGCTAAGTGAATTGACTGGACATCATTTAGGAAAGCTCTCAATTCACACCGCATATCAGGACAAAAACCAAACCAGGAGGTCAGAGGAACCCTCTGTGGACCTCCCACGATCAAACTGTGGTGAAGCACAGATCACGGTGAGGGGATAACACCATTTGAGTGTCCCCAGGAACACCACGACCTCAAAAATTGTGAAACAAAAGATGCCTGGAAGCTCTGAAGTGGGCCACGTTTTGTGGAATTACCTTCAGCAGAAATAGTGAATGAAAAATGAAGAAAGGGAAACTCATGACACTGTCACCCCCTTATCGCTCCACTCATTTCTTACACGGTCCGAGTCTTCAAAGCAATCAATCCTTTGGCTCGAGGGTCTAACGAAACCAAAATAAAGCAGTGAGCAGGAACTTGTCATTTTCTGTGATTATAGTGACTGGCCCAATGATTAGGCCTGTCTCTCCATTCGCATGGCTTCTCCGGCCTAATCGCACTTTCTTCCCACTAGTTTGACAAAGATAAGTTGATTAATCGCTTATGTGTGAAAGGGAAACATTCCTGAACTTTGGATTGCAAAGGAAAATTTTTATTTGCCTAAGGATGAAGGATTTGGTTTTTTGCACAGGGGTGGATTTGCTTGAAAAGAATTCACAGATAGCCGAGGAGCGGCCATAAACTCTACATGCCGATATTGGCCAAAGATAAGAACACTTTGATCACGGAGTCCTCCATTGTGGCCACACAGCGCAGCCCTGAGAAACGCCAAGGCATGCTGCTGTGTTACTAGGCATTCAATAAAACCAAGAATCTTGCAAATGTTTATTGAAACTTCTGCATTCTTTTTTATTCAAAAGCACTGTAAGACCACACACAGTTTAATTACACATGTAAACATCGTGAAAATCCTAACATAGGCATTCACCCAACTAATGTGGTGGAGCGGCATGGAGGTTTGGGCCAGTGGTGGATGGAGGTGATCAGAGGCAACCCTTTCTGAATTTAACAGGGAAACATACAGACACACACACACTACTACAGACCATAATGCAGATATTTCAGTGATCTGGGGATCCAATGTGGCACTTTTTATGTTAAAGTTTTGTATTTGTTGTTGTAATGAGAATTGAACTGAGTAAGAATACCATACCAGGGATTTCCTTCTAGGGTGGCACAATGGCTAGTGCTGCCGCCTCGCAGTTAGGAGACCGGGGTTCACTTCCTGGGTCCTCCCTGTGTGGAGTTTGCATGTTCTCCCCGTGTCTGCATGGGTTTCCTCCCACAGTCCAAAGACATGCAGGTTAGGTGCATTGGCAATTCTAAATTGTGCTTGGTGTGTGTGTGCCCTGTGGTGGGCTGGCGCCATGCCCAGAGTTTGTTTCCTGCCTTGCGCCCTGTGTTGGCTGGGATTGGCTCCAGCAGACCCCTGTGTTAGGATATAGCGGGTTGGATGATGGATGGATTTCCTTCTATGGCTATACTCTTGGCCCAATTTCACCACCTACTGTTCGACCAACCACTGTGCCCATGAGGTGTGGATGACTGATTACAGCAGAATAACAGAAAACATCTGCAGTTCTTCTTTATAGCATTTGAGTTCTGCAGATTATCATGAACTGGGAGTTCAAAGCACAAAACACGTTCCAAAACCATTTCCAAAAAGGACCATTAGAGAGGGAAATCCCTTCAAAAACACCCTGCAAGACACAGAATCTTGTAGAATCTTTATAAAATAAAATATTAATTCTTCACACAAAATGATCGTCAATGGCAATGAAGCTCTATGGAGTGCAAAGGCCAAAGGATTTGCCAAAAATATTAAGGGAATCCAATGATAGATAGATAGATAGATAGATAGATAGATAGATAGATAGATAGATAGATAGATAGATAGATAGATAGATAGATAGATAGATAGATAAAAAGCAAAACTAATGAAAACTAAAGGTTTCTGGACAATTCTTCCATTATAATAGCTTCTACTTTGAAAGTTTGGTCCTCTTATGAAGCTTTGTTCTCAGATGAACACTGACTTAAGGTCACAGCCCTCCCGATATTCTTCCTCTAAGAGGTACGATTACGGGGCACACTTTACAGAATCCTGAGACATCTCCATTCCAGCCCCAGCATGCACCTCTTCCATGGACGCCATTGTTCAGAACTCCTTCCTCAAGAGAGATCTCAGTTTAAATGCTGACAATGTTGAGCACCTGTCTCCTCACTTTGCTGTTGGTCTTCCTGTTCTTCCTCTTCCCCATCTTGGGCAGGCATGGGTTTTCTGGCAGGTTCACTTGTGCCACATGCACTGTCGTGTCAGGATGCATCCATAAGAAAAATTTCTTAATGGGTTTCTGCCAGCAGACAGCCAGAAACTCTGCTGACTACACCACTTGTGGACAACAGGGGCGCTCCAGCTCCCCAGACACCCAACACAGACAGACACAGGGCACAAGTTAAAATCAAAAAGAGCCTTTATTGTGGGAAACTCTTGTTATATCAAGCATTTCCCACCACTGGCACAAGTCCACCAATAAACACAGGTACAATGCTTTCTTTTCTTCTCGCTCTGTCTTTTAGTCACTGCTTCCTCCACTCCTCTCAGCAAGCTTCGTCCACCTTCCACCCGACTCTGGCTCACTGAAGTGAGGCAGGCAGATCCTTTTATTTTAGCTGCCCCAGAAGTGCTTCCACACATCTGCCCATGTGGTCTGTCAGCACTTCGGGTAGCGAAGCAGAAACCTCACGATGCAGGGCACGTCAGTCCTCGCAGCAGCCTCTGGTGGCACCAATGACACCCAACAGGGCTGAGTTAATGAACTCCAAGTCCCTTGATGCCCAGTAACCCAAGGGGGCTACCATCTAGTGTTCTGGAGAAGGCAGTGCCCTGAAAAAGCTGCCTTCCCCCATCCTTCCATCTCTTGAGTATCCCGGCTGGATAAGAACGCTGGCCGGCCGTCACTAAATATCTCTCTATTATAATAAAAAAATCCTGGGACTAGACGAGACTTTTTAGCCTGCGATGAGACGTGACATTTTTAGAAAGATACTTTCATGTCCCGTGAGACGAGACTTTGTGCCAAGAGATTTAACCAGGTCTGGGGCCGGAAATAAAAGACAAAGAGTAGATGACAAAGTACAACGTCGTAAAGAATTCAAAAATGTTAGCATGATACACATGCAGAGCAGGTTACAGATAATGGAAGTATGAAAATTAGAAAGTCTCAAAAAAGTGATAGTATAGATCGCATTAGCACAAACAAAAGGAAATTATTACTCGGCAAAATAACGGAACAGCGAAAAAAGATTGAATATATTGTTCAGATTTAAACTTTAAGTCGGAGACTTGTAGGTCGTCTAATTCGTGTGGCCATCAGGGGAAAAGTAATGTTTCGTCCCAATGAAGAGGCGTATCCACAAGAATTAAAAGATTTGTTGTTTGGTGAAAGTGAAATCCACATACACGAGCGGCAGAGACACGAAATGGCTGGCACGTAGCGCAGGCAGGGGGAGGGGGGTTGGTGAGTGAAGCAAGCAGGGGGCGCGAAGCCCCCTAGTAAATATATATGTAAATAAAGTTCATGGTTTGTTATCTTCAGAGAAAACTTCAGGGCTTGTTATCATGTAATTCCACCCCAAGTAGAGGGTTGGTGCTACACAGCTTGTGCTATATGTATAGTGTTGTAAAGAAAAAACAGTTATTTACTACAAAGTTATACCGCAGACCTGAAAATATTGTCACCTTATTTATTGCGGTAAAATTCTGGCAACCCAGCTGCCAGCACTTTATCGTAAATGTAACATTATTTTTTTTACACTGTATATAAAACTTCCACAGGACCAGCATCGCATACAGGGTTGGTTCCTGCTTTGTGTCCATTGCTGCCAAGACAAGTTCCATCCCCATGTGACTCTGAGAATGTAAAACGTGTGGCACGGTGGCACTGTGGTGTAATGATGCCTTGTGTGGTCCTGAGTTCAGACCAATGTCTCCGTTTACTTCCCCAGCCATGCTCGATTCACCTTTGAGCGTTCACAAAGGAAGCAGACTCGGATTTTGCCAGCTGCTTTGGTGCCCACTGGTACACACAAGTCCTCTCCTCTTTCACCGGCTGAGACTTGAGAGCACAGATGTTTGCCGAACTTTGGCCCTTTATCACTGTGTACAAAACGTCTCAGGCACCACGTCTGAAACAACAGTGCCAGCTACTGATAGCCAAGTTGTCCCCACTCCCAGGAGGAAGGGAGGCAGGCCTGCCGATGACTTTAAAGACGTTGCCCCCTCAGCTCTTAGATGTAATCAGCGACTGTTTTCTAAACTCAGAATGTTAAAGCAGTGACGAGAGGAAGAGCCTGTCTTGATTTATTATTTTGTAGTAATCAGAAGAGAAACTTGTGGGAAGGAGGTCATGTTATCACAACATAAGAGATTTCACAACACTTTAGCAGAGTTTACATACGAAAAAGTGAGGCAGCTAAATTTCATATTTGTAAGAAAAACTGAGCAAAGGTGGCAAAGTCGAAAAAAGAGACCAACCTGAGCACACTCAAGTATGGACACAGTCAAGAGGCAGTGGAGGGGAATAAACGGCATATTAGGACAAACTCCCCCAAACATCAAAACCATTAGGAAATCTAAAGTAAATATTTTGCTGATGAATAAAAAGCTAAACTGCGAGGCTGCTGTGGCAGATAATAGGCAATTACTCAAAGGTAGTGATGGCGAACCTCACAGAGTTCACTTTGTCATCGTCATGTATGCCACTGCCATTGGTGTCCCACGGATAGCGTGAATTTCTTGGTTCCCAAGAGCGATGATATGATGAACCCCAGCGTTGTGCATGAACTGCTTCAAAAGAGCACCTTCACTGAACAAGCTCATATTTCAAGATTCAAGATTCAAGATTATTTATTGTCATTTCATCCACATACAGTAGTGCAGCATACAGTGAGACGAAACAGCGTTCCTCCAGGACCATAGTGCTACATAGAACACAGGACAACGAAGAATCCACAACACATAACATAAAGACTCGTAATATATAACAAGGTGCATGTGAGTCAAATGTGCAAACATGTGCAACACTGCAGAGCAGAAGACGTATATCAGATATCAGATCGGTCCACGAGTGTTCAGGAATCTGACTACTTGGGGGAAAAAACTGTTCCACATTCTGGTGGTGAAGGCCCGCATGCTTTGGTACCTTTTTACCAATGGCAGGAGTGTAAACAGCGAGTGTGCTGGGTGTGTTGGGTCATTCACAATGCTGGTGGCTTTGCAGATGCAGAGTTTGGTGTAAATGTCCATGATGGAAGGAAGAGAGACACCGATGATCTTCTCAGCTGTCTTCACTATCTGTTGTAAGGGTTTACGATATCCCTGACTGTGCAATTTCCAAACCAGACAGTGATGCAGTTGCTCAGGATGCTCTCTATGGTTCCTCTGTAGAATGTTGTTAGAATAGCTGGTGGAAGATGGGCCTTCCTCAGCCTATGCAGGAAGTAGAGCCACTGCTGGGCTTTCCTGGCTAAAGAGCTGGTGTTGTAGGACCAGGTGAGGTTCTCTGCCAGATGGGCACCCAGGAATTTGGTGCTATCGATGACCTCCACAGTTGGGCCGTCAATGTTCAGTGACAGATGGTCACTCTTAGCCTTCCTAAAGTCAACAATCATCTCATTTGTTTTGTCTACATTCAGAGACAGCTTATTGGCTTTACACCAGTCCGTTAACCGCTGCAGCTCCTCTCTGTATGCTGACTCGTTGTTGTTGCTGATGAGACCCACCACAGTCGTGTCATCGGCGAATTTTATGATGTGATTAAAGCTGTGCGTTGCCGCACAGTCATGAGTCAGCCGTGTGAACAGTAATGGACTGAGCACACAGATTGAGGGGCTCCAGTGCTCAGTGTGGTGGTTCTGGAGATGTTGTTTCCAGTCCTGACTGACTGAGGTCTCTCAGAATCCAGTTACCGAGGGGGGTGTTCAGTTCCAGCAGGCTCAGTTTTTCCGTCAGCTGCTGAGGAGTGATTGTGTTGAATAATGAATGATCATGTTGAAGTTGATAAACAGCATTCGAACGTATGTGTCCTTATTGTCCAGATGAGCGAGAGCCAGATGGAGAGTGGTGGCTATTGCATCATCTGTTGAACGATTCCGGTGGTTCCTGTCGGGGGTCCAGTGAGGGGGACACCGTTCTAAGAACCATGAACTTCAAGTAACGTTTTTGCAAGTGAAGAACTTGAACGTGAGCGAGTTCAGTTTTAGGTGACATTCTGGATCCGGTTTAGGTCCACATTAAACATTTTGCAGGGGTGGAGCCAAATCTGAATACGGTAATCAGAGAAGCACAAATAGCGGATTTTGACGAATATTTATTCCATACGAATGTTTTGCCATTTATTTGTATTTGGAGAAAAATAACGTCAAATCAGATCGGCGAAGTCAGTGTCTGCCTGCTTGTGCTTAAGCTGCACCCCCATTGACACGAGCACACGGTGAACCTCCGCTTTCGCTTTGTCACACACGAGCAAGTAGGGGGCAGCCGACCGACTCAACAGAGCGTGATACTTCCCAGGAAATAGGTTTGGAACAGAGCGCTAACACCGCTCTCTTTTATTCAGCAGGAAAACTGAAGAACAGACAAACCCGTAAGAAGTTCTGATGACATCACTTCCGGCTCCACACTTCTACATAACCCGGACGTCTCCCAGATGGTCCCATCAACCCTTGTACATAATTTCCTGTCAGTCCATTATATAAATCCGCCTGTTTTACTAACACGTTGTCCTGGCTGCAATTCATTTCCGTGCATACCAAAGTCTAAGCAAGACAAGCGGACCTTACAGTATACAGGGCAGGAAAACCCCAAACCTTCACAAGAGTATTGTCTCTTCTTTATATTTTCACAGCTTTTAGGAGAACGTTGGACTTCACGAGGCAACTTCATATTTTTCCCTGTTGGACATGCAAAATCCATCCATCCATCATCCAACCTGCTATATCCTAACTGCAGGGTCATGGGGGTCTGCTGGAGCCAATCCCAGCCAACACAGGACGCAAGGCAGAGTGTAGATGAATGCAGAATTGTCTCAGACACAGGAAGCAGAGGGTGATGGTGCGAGGGACCTCATCAGAATTGGCCGACGTTAAGAGCAGTGACCAGCAGGGGGCAGTGCTAGGGCCGCTGCTATTTTTAATATATATAAATGATTTAGATAGGAATATAAGTAACAAGCTGGTTATGTTTGTAGATGATACCAAGATAGGTGGATTAGCAGATAATTTGTCAGTCAGCCAGTCATTATCCAACCCGCTATATCCTAACACAGGTTCACGAGGGTCTGCTGGGGCCAATCCCAGCCAGCAAGGCAGGAACAAATCCCGGGCAGGGTGCACCCAGCCCACCGCAGGGCACACACTTTAGGATCACCAGTACACCTAACCTGCATGTCTTTGGATTGTGGGAGGAAACCCACGCAAACAGGACCCGGGAAGTGAGCCCAGGTCTCCTTACTGCGAGGCAACAGTGCTACCCACTGCGCCACCGTGCCGCCCACAACATGCAATATGAATTTGACCGGCAGCATAATTGGTTGGTTCACCTACCTGCTGGTTCCACAGTCACCATTTGTGTCACACGTTTGGAAATAGAGCGCTAATGTTAATGTATGCTCGCATCTATTTAATTTCTTTTTTGACTGGGAGGATATTAGCATATATGCTTATATGTGTTTGTTGCTGTATAACTCAATAAAGTGTATTTACATAAAACAGTCTTCACAATTATTGTATTTTATTCAAGAACACTGGAATAGCCTAATACAAGGCACGCAAAATTGAATAAAGTAACCTAATGGGGTCATTTATTCTCACTCCTTAAAAAATACAAAATGAACTGAACGTGAACTTGATCAAAATTGAAATGGTGGACTATGAACGTGGATTTATTCATTTGAATCAGTGTGAATTGAACTTTGAGCTACAGTAGTTCTTATGAGGTGTCAACTTGCACAGCCCTGCTGAACCCTACTGACCTTTCACAGAATGTCATGGAGATTACGTGCCATCACAATGAAGACCCTCAGTCTTTGTCATTACACAACAATGGTGTGCATAAAACGAGCCTGGTGGTTAAGAGTTCAGAGCAAACCTCTGTTGCCGTAAATCAAATAGTAAGGCAATCTTGAGTGAGGTCACTCGGAAGGTGGAGATCTTTCAGTGGGTAGCGTGACCCCTGAAGTCACAAAACTGTACGTAAGGAAACCAT
This sequence comes from Polypterus bichir lapradei, assembly GCA_026402145.1. Classification (NCBI taxonomy): domain Eukaryota; kingdom Metazoa; phylum Chordata; class Cladistia; order Polypteriformes; family Polypteridae; genus Polypterus; species Polypterus bichir. Next base: position 4,214,213 of record JANRMT010061414.1, on the reverse strand, counting down.
CTGCTTCGAAAGCTGAAAGGTCAAGTGGCACACCCGGGCTGTTATGCTGTCCCTTTCACTTTTTGTGCAATGACATTAAAAAACCCCGTCAGGCGGGACTGCCAGTCCTTAAACTGTTTTTTAGGGACATCGTGAAACATCATGAATGCAATTTACAGCTCAGCCAAGCCCACTGTGAACACAGTTCTGCACTTCAGGGGGCTCACAAGGCCAGATGTGAGCAACACTTTCGGATACATCTTGGAACAATTAGGAGCTAGTAAATATAAAAAGTAACACGAAGAGACGGGATTCTGTTGTGATGTATCTCACAAAGCCAGGAAAGAGGGTCTGAATCCCACCAGTCTCCCCAGAGGAGGTGTAACAGAAGGTAGCCTGGCCTCCATTAGAGAGGCTGAGTTCAGCCTACACTGCGGCCAAAATGCGCTTCATAATCAAACTTTCCAAAAATATGCCAAGAGATCTCCCGACTCGTTTAAAAAGGGCAACTGGGAGAACTGAGATCGAGAAAATCGGGGCGCCGAAACCAAAACAAGAAGCGAAAAGTCTTTGAATGCAGATCACAAATAAAGAATTTATTATCTGCAGGACATGGTGGATTGAATGGCCTTTTCATGATTTGTTGCAAATACCTGTAGGTCACAACCTCGGGAGAAACACTCCTAGAAACGGAAACTGTTACCTAGACAATGGAATACAACATGGAAGACAGAAATAAAATTAAATGAAACATTTATAGCAAAATGCCCCAGAATATTAATGAGGAAGCTGCCCAAGCCACATCTGTCTGCACGTGAATTCCGATTCGCCGACTCTACCATCAACACCCAGGGCTTCTCCACCATGCTACTGCACACCTACACCCCTCCACCATGCGTGACAAAACTTGCACCGTCACGGACCTCTTTGGTCACAATGACCTCTAAGGACACACCCATAACAACGGGCACCAAAACACATGGACAATATGCGCCAAAGAGAAAGGTGACCGAGACAGGCTGAAAATGAATCAGCAGTTCAAACAGACTGGAATAACAAAAGAGGAAAAATTACAGAAATTAATTCAGGGCTTCTAAACAAACCCCAAAATGCATACAAGATCACAAAATTTGACACAAAAAAGGAAAAAGTGTTAACAGATACTATTTAATAATTAAATAGAATACAATAATAACATAATAATTATGTCTCTGTCATTCCAACAGATGGTGCATTGCAAATGTTATTACTGCTTTTTTTGAATCCTATACCAAATGTCCTATGACAGAGACATATGCATTTCATTTTTCACTCCAACAGATGGCACAACACAAACATTAACACTGCTTTTACGACTCCCATACAAAAATTTCATACAACAGAGACATACACATTGCATGGTGAACTGCAAACATTAACACTGAGGTATACATTGATTATTTGGATTTCTTCCAGTCTTAGATGGGTAGCACAGCTAGTCCACCTTAATAAATAGATACGTATCCATGTGTCTGTCCTGTTGCTATGTCTCTGTCATTCCAATCATTGGCATATCACAAGCATTTGTAGTAATAAAATGTATTGGCACATCACAAACATTAACACTTATTTAATGACTCCCATACCAAATGGCATACAGCAGAGTCATAGGAATTGAGTTTTTCATTCCAACGGATGGTGCTCCACAAACATTAATGCTGTTTTTACGAATCCTTTGCCAAATGACATATAACAGAGACGTATGCATTGTGTTTGTATTTCTAACAGATGGTGCATCATAAACCTTAATGCTGCTTTTATGAATCTTACACCAAATGGCATATAACAGAGACATAGGTATTGCATGGCGCACTGCAAATGTTACCGCTAAAGTCCATGTTGATTACTTAGATTTCAACCCATCTTAGATGAGTCAAAAATTAAACGAAGAGAACCATAGTATAAAAAACAATGGAAAACAATAAAAAGTGAACAAGAAGACAAAACGAAACAATTTAAACATGCTCCAGGGAAGGAACCCTGGCTTGACCATAACAGACTGTTTTGTTTGTTTAGTTTCTTAAACTCAGTCTTTTAATTCATATGTCAAATATGAAATAGTATTTTTACCCCCACTCGATCTGGCAGGCGGCCAGAGCCTATTTCTAGAAGCACTCAAAACAAGACACCAGTCCACCACAGGACACACTCGTGCACACACACTCACACACACTGCGGGTTCCTCAAATTCCATTCTCTGGTTTTCCGAGGTACTGAGTGTTGCTTGATGACGATGATTGGATGTGAAGTCAGCACAAGGCTGCAGCGTAACAACCTGTGTAAAAAGTGAAGGGTCTGAAGACTTTCAGCAGGCGCTATATGCTCCTCGTTTCCAGGTGCCCTCTCACCACTGATCTTCTTTTACAGGGTGTATTTTAGCTCATTTCATGTTTATGTTTCATTATTCATTTTTACCTCATTAAATTCGTTTTACATAGAAAGCAGTAAAATGTTAAGAAAATGTTTGCCTGGCAGAAGGCCACACGCAAGTAAACTTGGCAGGCAGGCAGGAAAAGACGACGGTGAAAGTGAAGATAAATCTACTCATTTTTAAAAACACATGTGAATTAGGGAAGTGAGAAAGAATAATTGTTCTCACCATGGATACATGTGTGCTCCTTCTGTTTTGTTGTTGAGAAAGCATGTCTGGTCAGCAAGAAGGGACACACCGAATGGGAAAATAAAACAGTACTAGCTTGCTGCCCATCCAAGACGGGATGAACATCAACCGTCAACAGAGAACACAGTGATTACCATCTGTTGGAATGCATTTTGTAATGCATTTAGTAATAAAATGCGTTGCATTTGTCATTTCAACAGATGGTACATCACAAATGGTTGTAGTCCTAAAATGAATTGCTACAAATGTTTATGATGTACCATCTGTTGGAAAGACAAATGCAATGTATATGCCTCTGTTATATGCCATTCGGTATGGGACTGATAAAAGCAGTGTTAATGTTTGCTATGCACCATCTGTTGGAACAAAAGGTACAATGCTTTATATTACTACAAATGTTTGTGATGCCCCATCTGTTGGAATGACAAATGCAATGCATTTTATTACTACAAATGTTTGTGATGCATCATATGTTGGGAAAGACAAATGGAATGTATATGTCTCAATTATATGTCATTTGGTATGGGACTGATAAAATCAGCGTTAATGTTGGTGATGCACCCTCTGTTGGAATGACAGATGCAATGCATTTTATTACTACAAATGTTTGTGATATGCCATCTGTTGGAAAGGCAAATGCAATGCATTTTATTACTACAAATGTTTGTAATGTGCCATCTGTTGGAAAGACAAATGAGATGTATATGGCTCTATTATATGTCATTTGGTATGGAACTGATAAAAGCAGCGTTAATGTAAGTGATGCACCATCTATTGGAATGATAAATGCAATGCATTTTATTACTACAAATGTAAACTCTGCTGATGTGAAGAATTAAAAACAAAAGAAGAACTGAAAGAAATGTCAGGAAAACATTTAAGGTCACTTGTGATTAAAATCTGAAGGAATTACCAACAAGGGAAGGACATACTAACTGAGTGTGAACGAGCTGTGGGAGTCCCCTGCTTCTCTTTTCTTTTAAACAGTAACCACACATTGAATTGGCGCTGCTATCCCACACACTCTCAGATCCTCCTGATGTGACGTTTTGGCACCAGTTTGGCTGCAGTAGCTCCTGGGAATGTTTGGTTTGGCCATTCTGTTCACCTTATGGCCCTTTTTAATTTTGTTTGGATGTCACAATGCATTGTGGGTATTTACCTCACTTTGGAGGATCATGAGGACAGATGTACCTTCGACTACGTCCACACCAATACCTTTAAATTTAAGAACATGGTCTTCAGTCTCCATTTCCAACTTGGTGTTTTTAACCACAGAGAATGGAGACTTTTGAAAGGGCTCTCCAAAGCTATTGTGACTGGCTGAACAGACCAAGGTACTCCAGAAGAAATGTTGGGGTACCAGCCAGGCTGGCCTGTGTAATTGGCATGAAAATATGACAGAAAAGAAGACGTGCTTCTAACACCAAAATAAAAAAAAACTGCCCTCAAACAGCCTCTCCAGAAAATACACCAACGGGATGACCGCCTACTCAAAGTGCAACATCACCATTTGGGTTGACTGTCTATATTTATGGTTTCAGTGCCAGAAGGGGCGGGACCATCTTGGAGTGCTGTGGGCGGGCTATGGGGGAAAGAGAATATACAATAGCAGCGCCCCCTTCTGTCCTGGAGTGGCATGACTTACCTCATTGGAGCTTGGAAGGTGGTCCCCAGGCACACATGAGTGACAGCTTATTAAATCTGCAAACACTGGCTCAGCATTGCAGTATGGATGTGTGAAAACACAGAGTTTCAAAAATGTAGACTCTAAATGTGTGCTCTGATTGGTTCAGCTTAATTCGTGGCCCTCCTCTGATTGGGTCCTCCACATTACAATTTCATATTCCCCTGACTGGTCACTGTTTATGGAAGAAGACACGGAGGACTTGCTTTCCACAGCTCTTGCTGTGCTGCTTCCCTGTGTACATTTAAATTGTGTTTTGTAGCAAAGGAAATAATTTTCCCCAAGGGCTACTGCCCTCGTGTTCAATTAAAATGATCAGGTGTGCATGTGCAGAAATCATCTTGAGGGACCCCCTCACTTGATGAAACAATTGGGTGTTGACGTGCTAAAATCAACTAAGGGTTACCCCCCCCCCCCAACCTCAATCACTGAAACTTTCAGGAGTCCACGTGTAGAAATAATCAAAAGGGGGAACTCCCATCGTCTTGGGACATTTGGTGAGGTACAAGTAGACGAGAAATCCAGAGAAATGATGAAGAGCACGGAGGAAAGAATTACAGAGAAAGAGCCGCCAGAAGGAAGCCCTCAGTGAAAGTCGGAAAGGCCAGTTTGGGCAGGCCGGCTGGTGTTTGTTGTTGTCTTTTCAGATGTTTGTAAAACGCCCTTTCGCTGGAATATTTTGTGGTCTGGTAAACTTGTCTCAGATGCTTCAGGGTGGCTCCTCGACGATGATCTCCAGAATTGTAACGGGTGGAAGAGTAATGTTTTAAAAACAGTTACATTTCTCAGAATTGTGGTATGGCAATGGCACACTGGACGCATTTGTTTTGTTTTCAGTCATTTCAGAAATCAGGACTACAGTGAAC
>JANRMT010061414.1:4178440-4208622 GCA_026402145.1 Polypterus bichir lapradei | reverse complement strand
GTTCACTGTAGTCCTGATTTCTGAAATGACTGAAAACAAAACAAATGTGTCCAGTGTGCCATTGCCATACCACAATTCTGAGGAATGTAACTGTTTTTAGAACATTACTCTTCCACCCATTACAATTCTGGAGATCACCATATAATAGATAAACAATTGCTGATGACCTTAGGCCTACCACTTTGCACAGCTGCATTGGCAATGAACTCCATTCAGATTCAGTGTCCCCCATCTTCCTTGGAATACAAGAGAAATTTGTCCGGAGCTGCAAGTTGAAGATCTCCCGGACAGCTAGCGATTATGTCTCTCAACTGGCCTGGGAACGCCTCGTTATCCAATTGGAGGAGGTGGAAAAAGGGAAGTCTGGGTGTCTTTGCTTGGACTGTGAAAAAAATGATTTAGAGGTAACTTTAGTGAAGTATGTTGATTCGCGGCGCACATTGATATATATAAGAATTTGTTTTCGAAATGTCGTGAAGAGATCTATTGAAATGGTTTAGTAAATAAAAGACAAGGATGTACCAGAAGAAGGTTGATGTCGTACACAAATTGTAATACGAGTGGATTAAGAGACCAGCAGATGTCCTGTAAATAACAAGACTGGACGGTTGTCACATACACAGAGACTTCAAGGATAGTAGCTGAACCTAAAGAATATAAAAAGAACAAGAGTGTGACAGAATAGACTTTTATTTAGATAAGTTATTTGGGTATAACAATCAGAGTAAACGTATGTATTAATCAGCACCGTTATGTAAATTCAGTTGTTTTGCCTTTTGACCTTTCTGATCATCTGTAACAGACCACTATGATGGATGTCCCCCTCTTTGGCTTTGCTGAAGAGATAATAAGAGATGTAATGGACAAGCTTCCTCCTGCCTGATTACTGACTCCAAGAGGTTTTTTGAAACTCATCCTAGTAGAGGATAAGTGTCTTTCTTTAATTAACATGTTGATTTCTTCCACAACTGTTTGCCCCCACAACTCGGCTTCTGATAAGGTGTTGATGAATGGACATCCGTTTGTAAGTCAGGTTGTGACAAAGAACTGGAAAGATTTTTTGTAGTTTATTATTTCATTTTTTTCTGATAGTCATTACAGCTACTTTAGTTGTTTTAGTTTTTCACCTCGGTTCCGTTCATTATTTTATTTCAGTTTATGAAGAATTTTTAATGAATAGTTTTCATCTTCGTTTTGGCTTTCGTTTGCTCTAATAGCCTTACTCTGCGCTATGAGTTTTGCTCAGATTCCCGACTGGCTGGTGTGCTTTTCCTTTTGCGCCTTCACGGGTTTAATTTGGTAATGTTGGTCCAGACCGGCGCTTTGGTGAGTTAGTGTGCCGGATGTCCATGCGGAGCTGCTGGCTGCGGTGCCAGGTTATCTGCTGCTGTGGCTGCGATATGCCGGCTTTTCATGTCATTCAGTACAAACATCTCCAGATACACCAGGGCCTTCTTTCTACTTATGTTTCATAATTTTGTGTTTTCTTCCTCACAAACGTATTCGCTGTCATCCTGGACTGTATTAGACTGAGTGGAAGAACCTGTGTTGCCACAGAGCGTTTCCTTGAACAGAAAGCCAAAAATATAATTAGCAGCAGCTGCGACAAACGGAGTAGAAGCTGCTTGGAAATATATAAATCATTTGTGTTGTTTTAAACATTTTCCAAATCGTGACAACAATGCCACGTGATTGTGGATCTGCACATCCAGCGACATAAGGGAGAGTAAAAAGAAATAAAGAAGGAGCAAAACAAACGAGTAAAGCCTCCCCCACTGGATGGTCAAAGCCACTTCCGTCAGTTCACGTCAAGCCACATTAAAATTAATACAATGACGACGCTGTCCCAGGACGCTCCTAGAGATTTTTATGCCATCTGCACTGAATTTGAAACACCGCTGGCATTCATTTATTTTCTAATGTGGGGGTCAGGGATCAGTGCTGAGGCCTCACAGCTTCATACTTCAAGATCCAAATCTCAGACAGTCACTGTCTGCGTGATGTCCTCATGTTCTCTCCTTCTCCGAGGGACTTTGCTTTCCTCCCATAAATTGCATAAATTGGGCTTGTTGTGGGTGAGTGTGCCCTGAAAGTGTCTGATGGCACACTTGGACACTTTTTGTGGCACTGCCCATTGTGCCACTGGGCTCCAGTTGCACTTGAACTTACGGTCACGCATGTGGGTCTGTAGATCTCCTCACGGGCTCTGTCATGGTGTGTAATGACCCACTGGACCAGGTGGGGACGCTACCGCAAATACTGTCTTCTGATTCTCCCCTCCCAGCACGGAGAAACTGGCCAGTGTGGACGCCTGAGTCCATCCCATGAGAATAAAGCCACCAGGAGGTGTCATTGATTGAAGGGAACTACCGCTAGATGGATCTCTGATGGTGACATCTTAATACTCTTTATTTTGAAAGCCCAATTCCAGGGCTGGGTTTCCCACCATGACAGGCGTTACTTGTATTTATTTTGCTTTGAGATTAAACAGGAAAACCCGGTTGGTGCACCCAAACCTTCACATGTCCTTCCTTCATATGGACACACTAACATAATGTGATGACCCATGAGGGTGACAGGGGATAAGTGGCCCAGAAAAGAGCGGTATGGTTACTCCTGGCCAAAACCACTTAATAAAAAGCCCAAACCTGACCTATCTCAAGAAGGAAGGTCTCTCCAAAACACTTGAACATACTGTCTCTAAGATTGCTTGATCCTAATCAGTCGGCCTTCAAGAGCGACAGCTCTGCTGATTGCAGTCGACACGTCACAACTGGCTAGAGTTACCAACATGTCATCCCTCTTCATCCTTCTAGATCTCACCTCAGTCTTTGACTATAGGGTTGTGCAATCTACCATGTAAGTGCCTTATGGGATTGTCCAGCATCCTGTCCAAGAGGAAAGGTAGCCCCTTGCAGTGAAGAGAGGTCGGAGTAGAAAGACAGTGATGGACTGGCGTCCCGAACAGGTTGGGAGTTGATCCCTTGCTTGGAAGGGATGCCAATATGATGGAAGGATCAGGGGAGTTCGCCTGTTTTGGAGTATTTACTCCCCAACACACTAGAAAGCAGCATCCATGTGTCACTGCTCCCATTTCCCAGACTACAGGGCAGGGTCCTGTGGGACAGTCCCATGGGGTCTTGTGGATGCCACCAGAGGGAGCTACAGGGACTCAACCATTCCCACTTTATGACACTTCTGCCTGACCCAGACCCTGGAAATACTTTCAAGGTCTGGATTAAAGGGAGCCCTAGGCCTCACCTCACCTCAGGTAGTCGGAGTTGGGAGGCAGAGGACGACACTGGAATGGAGGAAGGGGAGTTTGGGAAAAGAGAAGAAAGATGAAGGATTCACCATCCTTGTATATACAGTGCTGTTTAAAGTACTCGAACGAAATAAAAATCATTAAATTTGAACCTGTGACTGTTTGTGTCAGTTGTGTCAAGGGTTTAGGGCTCAGTGAGCCTCCTAAACTGACTTATCTTTCACAACCAGTAAAGGAAGAGTTGTTAGCTCATTGCAACCCTTGGTAGTAATGCATTTTGTCACTAACAATGTTTGTGATGAGCCATGTGTTGGAATGAAAAACGCAATGCACTTTATTACTACATGCATTACAAAATTAATTGAAGAAGATGTTGCACTGTTGCACCTTGATCACTTAGACTTCAATCCAGTAGCTCAGCTAGTTTTATACAGAGTGGCTCATGAAAAACCAAACCATCTCCGACTCCAGCGCTGACATACGTTTCTTAGCCCGTACACAAAACAAAAGATATGAAATACAAAAATCCGTACTTACCGGTTTATAGGAGGTGCTGGAAATGATTTCCATGTGCGTCAATACACTTTTCTGCACACCGCACCATATTGTCAGAGACGCAGCGCATCTCAGCCACTTCAGTTTTTCCAATTTCACTCCGAATATCGTCCTTCAGTTCCTCTGATGTCTTTGGATTATTGACACACACTTTTCCCTTCAGATTGCCCCATAGGTAAAAGTCACAAGTGGATAGGTCTGGTGATCTTGGTGGCCACAAACCTTTGCTGACAGTTTGTTCCTCTGTGAAGAACGTTGTGAATTTGAGAAAGTGACTCGCGAGAAGTGCGTTCATGTCGCCTTATCCTGTTGTACCCACTGGCTCACAGCTTCCTTACTAATGCACAGTTGGGGCTGCTGACCCCGTCGCGACAACGAGGCACCCGCCTGTATAACAGCTCGAGCCAGCCGGTCAGAGACGGTTCGGTTTTTCATGCGCCACCCTTTATAATGAGATAAAGAAGCTGACATTGGCTTTGCTAATGGAAGGCATCAAAGCATTTCAGCTCTTGCTTTAGGCTCGGTACAACAAAAAAAGAAAAACAGCAACACAAAATTTGCACGGATGGAGCGTTGGGTGAGTGTAAAGCTTCAGTTAATGGAAAACATGTTAAAGGATGCTTAAGGCTGACACCACCATTCTGCTTCCTGGCACACACACTGACACTGAACAGTATTGCAGCTCTGCCCCCTGCTGGCCACTATCCCACCACCACCACAACTTCACTGGCTCAAGTATTAAAGGGGGCTACACAGTCTGTAATGTATATCACCGGGCTCACTGAGGTCATCTCTGGTGTTGTGTAACGCCATCAATTTTGACGCCTCTCCAGCTGAGGTTTCGTGATGTGACCTCCTTGTGACCCACAGTGGAGCTCAGATGACATCCTGTTGGCTTCTTTCACATGAAGGCCTTCACGCTGCTAAAGCCCTGCATTTACTGTATTGACTAAAGCTGAGTCCTTTTATTGGAATCATTTATATCTTTATATATATATATTTTTTATCCACCACTCCAAAGTAAACTCAATTCATTATAAAGCCGATTCAAGTTTCAACATGCAGGAAAAGTCAACAAACATTTCCAGTGCGTCTGATTTACAGGAGCGGAGTGCTTAGCATGTCCAGGTGTTGGCCGTGTGCTGCTGACATTACTGGAATTTTCACATCATTGCTTCACCCGCACTCATCTGTCAAGCGTTTCAGTTTTATGATACGGGGAGAGTGTGGAGGGAAGGCGTTTTCTTATTTGTACAGGAGAAATGGATTGAAAATAACAATGAGGTTTGCGATAAAGAGCTGCATATTCACCATATCAGATATGTGTGCAAAAACAAAAACTCAATACAAACAAAGCCAATGCCTTCATTCAGAAAGCAAAGGGCAGCAACACGTTACGAGTCCTGCTTAATAACAAGAAAATCCAAACTGTACAGTCGTATGCTGCTAGAGAATCAGGGACCAGGCATGGAGATCAGTATGGTGACAAACTAATGGAGGTGACACATGCATCTAGTGAGGGCGGCCCATGGATGCTTCCATCATCCAGCCCGGGAGCACTTGGGAATTCTCAAGGAGGAGCATTTGATAAGGTGCCACATGAGGTTGGGCATCAAACTAAAAGAAGTGGGAATTCAGGGGGTGGAGTGTAGATGAGTGCAGAATTGGCTCAGACACAGAAAGCAGAGGGTGATGGTGCGAGGGACCTCATTAGAATTAAGAGTGGTGACCAGCAGGGGTCAGTGCAAGGGCCGCTGCGATTTTCAATAACTATAAATTATTTAGATAGGAATATAAGGAACAAGCTGGTTAAGTTTGCAGATGATACCATGATATGTGAATTAGCAGATAATTTGTCAGTCATTATCCAACTTGCAATATCCTAACACAGGGTCACAGGGGTCTGCTGGAGCCAATCTCAGCCAGCACAAGGCGCAAGGCAGGAACAAATCCCTGGGCAGAGCGCCAGCCCACTGCAGGGCACACACACACCAAGCACACACTTGGGACAATTTAGGATCGCTAATCCACCTAACCTGCATGTCTTTGGAGTGTGGGAGGAAACTGGAGCACTCAGAGGAAACCCACGGGGAGAACAAGCAAACTCCACGCGGGAGGACCCAGGAAGCGAAACCAGGTCTCCTAACTGCGAAGCAGCAGAGCTACCACTGTGCCACCATGCCTCCCAGATAATTTGGAATCCGTTCAATCATTACGTGTAGACGATGAAATTTAATGTCAGTAAATGTAAAGAATTACACGTAGGAAGTAAAAAAGTGAGGTTTGAATACACAATGGGTGGTCAGAAAATCAAAAGTCCACCTTATGAGAAGGATTTAGGAGTCGTAGTGGACTCTAAGCTATCGACTTCCTGACAGTGTTCAGAAGCCATTAAAAAGGCTAACAGAATGCCAGGTTATATAGCGCCTCGACGTGTGGAGTACAAGTCCCAGGAGGTTCTGCTCAAACTTAATAACACACTGGTGAGGCCTCATCTGGAGTCCCGGGTGCAGTTTTGGTCTACAAAAAGGTCCAGAGAAGAGCAACTAGAGTGATTAATGGGGGGCTACAGGGAATGAGTTAGAAGGAAAAATTAAAAGAGCTGAGCCTTTACAGAGATGAAGAGGAGACCTGAATGAAGTGTTTAAAATTGTGAAGGGAATTAGTGCAGTGGGTCAAGATGGTGACTTTAAAGTGAGTTCATCAAGAACACGGGGACACAGTTGGAAACTTGTGAAGGGGAAATTTCACACAAACATTAGGAAGTTTTTCTTTACACAAAGAACAATAGACACTTGGAATAAGCGACCAAGTAGTGTGGTAGACAGTAAGACTCTAGGGACTTTCAAAACTCGACTTGCTGTTTTTTTGGAAGAAATAAGTGGAGAGGACTGGCGAGCTTTGTTGGGCTGAATGGCTTGTTCTCGTCCAGAGTGTTCAAATGTTCTAAAGGAGATGGAGGCTGGTCTGGAGAAGCAGAACAGAATAATTCTTATCTGTCCACCTTTATAAAAATGCCATTTTCATTCCTTTATCTGTGCCCAAACTTGAGTTAACGCTCTCTGAATATGTGAAGTCAGTTGGACGTCTGTTAGTCAGACTTGGCTTTGCTGGGAAAACCTTATGAAATTGCTTCGAGAATAAAGTTATTAAGGTTGTGAAAGGTCGGATTTCCTGCAGCACAAAGCTCTCATGGTGTGCCCAGACCTGCTGAGCCTTTTCCTAAATCGAGGTCAGGACCTCACCGTCTAGTGACACAGGCTGGCTACAGCACCAGCAGGTACATAATCAAGAAACAGTAATCACAAAGTTGATGATGAGGAGGTAAGATAATAGGCTGTTTATAATTTCGCTGAAGTTAGCTTCCTGGACAAAAAGAGGATATCGTGAAGTATTATGGAAAGCTGCTTCCTCACTGGAGAGCAGAGAAGCTACAAATAGATGCCTTGAACTCTGAAATATGCAGTATCCTCAATCGGGCAGTAAATCAAGTTTGACCTTTCCATTGAGTAAAACAACACAAAGCCTGAGCTGAAAAGTTCTAAAATGTCCAAATGAACAGCACATTTGGAATGGCAGAGGTTCATATAGGGTCATTACTGTCACACATGGTAGCGCGCTAAATACCACGCAACCTTTCTCCGACCAGCGCCGTTGTTAGCAGTTTCGGGGGCCCTACACGGTTCAGAAATGTGTAAGCCCTGGATGGGGGGGTGGGTCCAGGGGTAAAGAGCCCCCCCTTTTGCTCAGGAAGACATTCTAATAAAACGTCCGGAAAAGGCCTTAGATGACCAGTAGGCCTACATGTATGCTTGTGTGTATGCAGAGTGGTAAAATATTGATTTTGTTCTGGATCTGGTAAAGGCCGGTAATATATGGATATTTCATGATTTTATAGGGATCTCTCTGAATGAATCCGAAACGAATCTCTAAAATTAACGCTTGCTATAGTGCATTTGGCAAAGTTATGACAGCGTGAAAATATCATTAGGGATTTAGGTGAAGATTGCAATTTGGATAATAAATTACCATTGTTAATAAGACTAAGAGATGCACATTCCAGACTGAGCGATCGCTATTTATACATTCCCAGCCCCACGGCCATGCCCCTGATTCCCTGCCTGCTGCCCCCTGCTCCTTCCCTTCCCCTCCTAATTCGACTCAGAACGATAAAATTTAGGATGAGGAGGGTATCATGACACACGACATTAAGGACTGGCACAGACAGCTGCAGTGCTGGGGGCACGACAGGGGCCCCAGGCCCACAGCCCAACAACAAAAAAAAAAAAAATTGTAAGTCGGGGCCCCCCTCACGGTCGGGGCCCCACGCGGATGCGTAGTTCGCGTATGCCTAAGAACGTCCCTGCTCCGACACCACGCTTAGTCTGGACTAGCCATCCCCTGCTTAGAAGTGAAACAGGACAGCGAGGAGGGTCCTGCCCGGCTCCCCACTCCTGACGGTCTCATGGTTTATTTTTTCACTCCAGCCATCTGGAGTTTTTTTTTTGTTTTTTCTGTCCTCCCTGGCCATCGGACTTTACTTTTATTCTATGTTAATTAGTGCTGTCTTATTTTAATTGTTACTTTGTCTTTTATTTTTCTTTTTTATTCATCATGTAAAGCACTTATGCTACATTATTTGTATGAAAATGTGCGACAGAAATAAATGTTGTTGTTGTTGTTGTTGCCACGCTTCCCCCTCCCCTCGGCAGCGTCTGTCTCAGATTAGTGCGAATATATCACTCCTGCAAGCGAACTCTGATTCTTAGCACAATGAGAGAAGTCGCAAAATCAACCGGAATGTTCAGGCAAATTCTAGAAAAAAAACCCGAGAGTGGATCTCTCGTTTGCTAGCTAAGCGGAGGTAAGGTACGCCCTGAAGCTGGTGCGTGAGTGAGAAGGGCCTCTCCCACCCACCCTCGGCCCACTGCGTGTTTCTCTCAGAGTCGCACAAATTAATCAGTACAGCAAGCAAACTCTGATATTTAGCGCGATGAGAGAAGTCGACCAATTTAACGGAAATTTTCAAGTAAATTCTACAAAAGAACCCGATCTAAATCCGTTAAGTAGATCTCAGTGGACAGAAATACAGACAGACAGACTTTGGATTTTATATATACAGTATAGAGACTATCATATTCTATGGACAGATGTGCGTGGACACCCCTCCAAGAAAGCCACCATATCACTTCTAATGACTTTAAAGTGCCTTCTTCAGGGACCTCTCTGTATTTTGGCTGTGATCGTCCTTCCCCCCAATTCTGACCGTTCTCCATGTCCCAGCACCCCCATAGCATGATGGTACCACCGCCATGCTGCACCTATTAGGCGGGTGAGGAGCAGTGCCTGGTCTTCACCTGAAATAGTGCTTGGACTTCTGTATATAGGGTTTCATTTTTGCCTTTGTCAGATTCTCTGGTCTGATGTGTGTACCACGTGTGTGACAATGCAGGGCCGTCTTTCCAGCATCGTAGGCCCCCTGGCAAAGTAGTGCACTCAGGCCCCTCTTTTGATAGCAAAACTGAAACATAGGCAGGCAGCAGAAACATCATGGGCCCTCATGCTCTTGATGCCCCCAGTCAGTGCCCATTGTGTCCATACGTTAAGACGGCCCTGGGAAAGACTGAGGATCTGTAAAATGGCAGAAGGCTACTACAGGGTACCCATTGGTCTCATAGGCCAAATGGACTGACATATGCCCTCTCTACTAGAAACACCTGATTGATGGAGTACTGCTGAGGTGGTTGTCCTCCCGACATGCCCTCCCATCTCACAAGTGGTCTTCTGAAGCTCTACTAGAGTGACCATTGAGTTCTTGACCACCTACCTGACCAAGGCTTTTTTTTTTTTTTTTGCTTGGTTACTTAGACAGCCAACTCTAAGAAGAGACCCGGTGGTTGCAAACTTCTTCCATTTCACCATTCTGGGACCACTCAAAGCTTAACAAATGATTTGAGTCCCTCGCCCTCATCTGTACCTCACCACAATTCTATCATGGAGGTCTACAGAGACTTCATTGGTTGGGTTTTTGTCCAGACTTGCAATGTGAATTGGGGGACCGTCTCCACACAGGGACATGTGTGCCTTTTCTAAATGACATCCAGTCACTTCAGTTGCCCACAGGTGGACCCCAATCAAGTTCTAGACACGTCTCAAGGTGAATCAGAGCAAACAGGATGACCCGGAGCACAATATGAAGTGCCACAGCGTAGGGCCAGAATACTTAGAGGAGTGAGAGGTTTCAGTTTATGATTTTTTTAAAAATTTGGAAACCTTTGTGAAGACGTTTTCATTTTGATAGGTTAGTGAGTGTAGAGTAATGGTCAAAAATGGCAAAAGTCTTCATCAAAAATCAAATGCTTAACTCATACAAGTGTGCAGAAAGTAAAATGGTCTGAAAACTTTATAAAATAAAGAAGCATTAAAATGGATAACAGATATTTAACAGTATGGCCTACAATGAAAATATTGGTAAAATCATTGCACAATCAGTATTGAAGTCTTAAACTGACCTATCAGGTAATTCATTTAAGTATTTTGTTTATACTTTACAGCCCAATGAAAGTACCCGGATATCTTCTTAAATATCAGGTTTCATGCGCAGACATATTCAAGAAATTCCTGAACTCTGTAAGCTCAGTTAGACACAGCGAGATTCCTTCAGATGTTTCATTTCTTAGAAATTGTTGTTTGCTGTGGACAAACTCTGCTGGGCTTGCAGGGACAGCAAGTTCCACTAGGAGGAGCTCTGACCTTGTGTCCCTTACAGAGGAAACAGGCAAACTTCAAGGGGACTGGGAGTAATCCCAACCATCCAGCAATTACAGGAGGGGACTTGAAAAGTTCAAAAGACCACTGAGCTCAGAGTCAATATGGATTAATCAGGATTTCCAGCCTGGCTTTAAATTATTCAGCTGTTTTTAAGAATTCAATATGTTTCTGTTTTCATTCTTGTTACATTAGATCAGGGTTTCTAAAACATTTTTTTTTCCTTATGACCCAGTCTTGCCCTTCTTGGTTTCTTTGAGTCCCATACCATGATGACTATCTGATCGGGAGGTTCACCAGTCCCATACCATGATGACTGTCAGATTTACCTTCGAGAATCTCTGCTGATCCTTCTAGTCTGGGGGTGGGGTTCATGATTGAGAATCGAAGCTGATCGTCACAGCTGACCAACTGCAGAGCCACACCGCAAGTCTGCACCAGCAGTTTCGTGGTGGAAATGACGTAAGAGTAAGTGCTAACGACACTAACCCTGAACCTCAAGTTACCCCTAATCTTAACCATTTACCCGACATGATAACCACACTAACCCCTAACCCTAACTTCCATATCGATACATTCAGGCTAATGTATCAGTTCATATGATTGACTTACGGAAGCCGAGAGGGGACGTGCAGTATCGTTATTTTTTTAAATTGTCTCCTTGAGATAACAGACTAATTTTATCGCGATCTCAAGAAAACGAACTTTGTTTTCTCGAGATAATGGAATCATTTTATCGAGATGTCGAGAAAACGAAAATTTGTTTTCTTGAGATAACGGAATCATTTTATCGCGATCTTGAGAAAATGAAACTTAACCTTTGCTCCTGGCATCAGACTTGCTTAGATTGCGAAACCTATACAGCTGAAGCCTTCCTAACCGTCTTCTTAAATGACGGACACTAACGTTATTATTTTCCAAACTAAGGTATAAACATATTTCAGCCTGCGTCAGCCCTTGATTGAACAAAAATGTGACGCGCTCAGTTCTACTCTTCTGCCATTTCAAACAGGACGTGGCTTCAATAAGCTAAACATTAAACGTTAGATACAATTATTTTATAATTTCGAGAAAACAAGATCTTTTTTTTATCGAGATCTCAATAAAATTATTCCGTTATCATGAGAAAACAAAGTTCTTTTTCTCGAGATCTCAACAAAACTAGCTTCTTAAAATTAACTTCTTGAGGAAACAATTTAAAAAAATAACAATATTGCACGTCCTCTCTTGGCTTCTGTACCACTGAAAAAAGTCATTCAATAAGAACAAACCGTTCTCAAATGGCCCACCACAGGAACATATTGAGATCGGCACAGGCACATTGTTTCCATATCTGAGATTAACGGATTAACCTTTAGCTCTTGGAATTCTTGTGTCCCATTACTTTGAATTTAGCTTCTGTGTTTTAGTTTACGACTCTGATTACAACTCTGGGGTTCATTTCCTGAAAGCTTTGTAACGGTGAGAACTTTGTTGTCTCGTACTTAAGATCGTTCGTTATTTCACGACAGCTTCCTGAAACCCTCCATGACTTAAGGAGTACGCAATCATGTTTGAATATTAATATGTGAACTGACGCACTTGTAGTTCTTTATTCAGACTTTGCGATTCTGTCACAGAGAGACGGAGGTCACCCAAAGTAGAAAACACACTGACGCAGTTATTTGGAGAGCGTAATATTAATGATAAAAATAATAATAGGTTGATGGTACAATACAATTTTAGAATTATAATGTTTGATGTAAATTAGGGCAAAAGCAACGCTTTTTAGCTTAATACCTGTAGACAGTTTGAATACATAAGGAATTATCCAATCAAATTTGCTATTGTATCAGTCACATGCTTTAACGCTGGAAGGTCACTCGCCCCTTAGTACCAGCAATGACAATGGCAGCTGTCTGGAGAGGTGTACAACTCAACCAGAGACGCCGAGATGTCAGAATTATAGTCTACATGGTCATTTGCAGGCAGACATGAACCCCTCGGCCCATCTCAGTAAGCAACAGCTAATAGGGAAACACCTCAAATAGCAAAAGGACCCACAAAATGGCAGCAACTGAGAGAAAGACAAAAGGGCATTGCAGAAACAAAGATCCGATTTGGAATCTCTGCCTGTCAAAATCCAATAACCGATACACAAGTAGCCAGAAACTCTGCTAAAATGTGCGTAATTTACTTTTAAAGATCAGAGGTCACAACATTTGGAGTTCAGTTTAAAGCTGGTGCTTCTTTTTCCCCTGCCCATCCTATCATATGATGCCAGATTAGAGTTGCTAGGTAACACAGTTATGCGGGCGGAGTTACAGGCGTGGCCAGGGTGAATGACGGACCTCGATCTACCACCTTCTGTGATTTATACTGTGATGACATGGAATGTTTCCGGTATAAAATCAGCTTTAAAGCCAGAAAACTTTAAATTTACATTTATTGGGCTTCTATTCTGAGCAGGCGCATGGGGCAGGGGGTCTCAGTTAAGGTTTAATTAGATCCAGAACTCTTCCAAGGCTTAGTACACCATGAAATCTGGCAAGAACATCTGTACAACTGGCAAGGTTCCGCTCACTTAGTGACTTTTTGTCATTTTTGTTTTATGGGACATTTAATCGAATTTAAGGGGAAAGTCCTTTTGGTTTTATAAGTCAAAACTAACAGAGGGCTAGCGCAGAAATGCTAGCTGGAAGACGTAGATACGAGAAATGCAGAACCAAAGCCAGCAGTCGAATCACAGTCAACACGTGTTTCGCGTCCAGGGAGTCAGCTTTGCGGTTGCCAACACTACAAAAATAAAACACAGCTGCCACAAGTGCAATGCAAACTTTGATTGGTAGCAAAGTCTTTTATGTGTTGAGAAGTGTTAAAAAATCAGCAGTTATTGGAGAAACATTTGACGTCTAAGGAAAAGCCCACCTAATTGAGGTCAGTGTCTAAAGTGGGTCATTCATTTCTCATAATGTGAAGGTTCTTGGGTGGCATGGTGGTGCAGTGGTAGCTGCCAATGCAACAAGAAGACTGGCGTTCACACCTGGAAAGACACACCGATACACAGAAACACAGAAACTTTTATTAAGGCGGACTAGCTGTGGTACCCGTCTAAGATGTGTGCATTTTATTACTGCAAATGTTTGAGATGCACCATCTGTTGGAGCAACAAATCTAGTGCATTTTATTACTTCAGATGTTTGAGAAGTACCATCTACTACCAATTAGATTGCGTAGTGGAATTCTCACAACGGTCACTCACAGCCTATGGCGGAGCACTTAGAACTTGACCGTACACAAAATAAAAGTCATAGCAAGTTTTCCGTAGGTGAACCTGTGGAAGGATCATCATCAAGGATTGTGGACGGAGATCAGAGAGCCAACATGCCAATTGCACAAAACTGTACACGAATCGAAATTTTCCTGTTTTGCTCATCACAACTCTGGAGACAGGAAGGAGCGTTGGGCTCGGTATTGTGAAAGAGTGTACTAAAGAGTAAAGGATGGTCCAGAGGTTATGGACATTTGTTTTTTGCTTCCCCCTTTTTTGCGTACTCTGGGTCTTTCCTTTTTTGACCCTCCTTGTGTATTTGGTTCTGGTCTAATAAATTACCCAAGCAGATTCCTTTATTAGTCAGAACTTCTTCCTGGGTTTGCTTCGGAGAACACCGATTTGTCTCACTACAACTCTCTTTCATCACGTAGATTTAGTTAATTTAATGAGCGGTAGAGTAGAACATTCAATGGCGAAATTCAAAATAGACTCAAGCTTGTGTGCCACTCCTTTGGATGTTTTCAACGGTGGGTGTTTTCAAACTGAGACCTTCGTGTCTCCACCAAGAAGACTGCTGTACACCCTGCTGTGTGTGCCCCCACCATGCTGTAGGCTTCTGAGACTTGGACTCTTTACTGCCATCATGTAAAACTCCTTCAGGCCTTCCATATTCGCTGCCTCCAAAGGGAATCACATGGCAAGACAAAGTCCTCCGATACTGAGATTCTCCATTATCACACACGTGCGCATAGGAGAGAGCTAAAGGGCTCAAAAGAAGGTCAGGGGATGGAAGAGTGCAATAATCGTTTCTCTGTTATTCCTGCAGATCAAACACGGGAAATTCTGCCTGGGTCTGATGATATCACTTCCGGTTCTGAGGCCCGATGGCGTCACTTTCAGTTCCGATCCCGATGACCTCACTTCTAGTTTTGGGCCCGATGATGTCACTTCCAGTTCCAGGCCTAGTAACCTCACGTCCGGTTCCAGACCTGATGACATCACTTCCTCAGACCGACCTTAAAACCCCGCCATCTTTCCTCTGTTAATTAGTTCTGTTTTGGACTCCATCTGTACACAACTGTGCAACCTATTTTCTCTTTTTGCAGCCAAATCTCAAGTATTCGGGTGGCTGCCCCAAACCTTTTAGTGTGTGTCAAGGCTGATTATTTCACACTGTATAGAGTGGTCCAAAATCTAAAGCAAGAAGGTCAAAAATACAGTAATCCAAAAATAATGGTAATCAAAAACACAAGAAGATTCACTAACACCAAGTGCATACAATGCACTACTTTTAGCTGCCTGTCTTCTTAGGCTTTATAGGGTTGGGGAGCGGTTCTCTAGAGAGAGAGAGATGGACATTTGGCCCCACCTCTTGTGGGGAAGCACCCAGAAATTACAATGAACTTGGTAGAAGAAATTCTCACACATCAAAACTAAATAATAAACATGGTTGGGGAGCAGGCGCTGATAGTGCGTCGCTGCACCCATAGTACGACAAACCACTTGGACTGGGATCTGAGGGCAGCGGGTGACACCTCAGCACTACACTGGAACATTGTGAGGGTTTTTACAGTGGCTGGAGTGCCAATCCAGCCACCAATCTTCAAGTTTTCCTTGTAAGTTGGAGGACCTGCTTGCAGGGCTGGATGCAGAAAAACAAAACTGATATAAAAAGAAGTAATTATATGAAGAATAAACATAAACAACAACATTAATATAAACGTTAATAATTAAAGATTAAAAATAAATTAAACAGACATCAAAAAGGAATTTGAACCTTGGGAATACTGGCTTGAACATAACAGTTAGGCTGTCTGTCCTTTCCAGTACTCCTTCAAATGTCTCACTGCCCTCTAGTGGCCTGGTGGACTTTATTGAGGGTTACATAAATCTGCTGTTACCTGTCCCACCATCACGGCAGACAATAGGCACACAGAGAAAGAGCAGTGACTTTGAAGGTGTCATGCTGTACCATAAAAGAGCCCCCCCCCCCCGAACACAACTATAAGTCAGAAATAATCCCAAGTGACCTGAACTGCCCTGTGGATGTCATGGAGAGTCATCTCTCCTTGTCTGTTTTTCTTGCCTTTAATCTCAACTTTCTGTTGAGTAAACATGAGCAGCTTTTCCATCTGTTGCCCTTTCTATTTTTATTATGATACATTTTCAAAGTTACCTGCCCACGCTTATCCTGTCCTGCTGCTTTCTTTAGTGGGTGTAGCTCAGTCCCTCTGATAGCGAAGACTGTGACTTATTACTTTAAAAATATTTAAACAAAACAGAACAGTCAAGATTTCTGAACTTCTTGGTGCTTTTGATCTCTGCGCTTGTTCTGCCCATGGCCAGCTTCTCAGCGACCGATTGAATCAAATACTTCAAACTTTGCTGTCATCTATGCCTGAACTTTAAAGTGATGAACAATCCTGTCCTCTTGTAAAAGGGGAGATGACTGATGTAGAGAATGCTATCAAGCCCACCATTAACTGAGAATGACAATATGAAAGCCCCAGCAGCACTCGGTGGTGCTGTGGTTTTGCTGCTGCCTCCTCGCAACAAGAAGACCCTAACTGGCATCCCGGGTGCTCCCTGCATGGATTTTGCACATTCTCGATGTGTCTTGGGTGGGTTTCCTTCAAGTGTTCCGACTTCCTCTCACAGTCCAAAGATATGAAGGTTAGGTGGATTGGCTTTGCTACAGCTACACTTCATCATGTCAGAGTCACTCAAAGACAGTCAGAGACTTGTCCCAAAGCCACTCCGGTCTTGCCTTGGCTGAATGCTTCAAGTCATTGTCATGCTTGAAGATGAACTGTCACCCCAGACTGAGGTGGCATGTCCTCTGAGTCTGATCTTTGTGGGTTTTTATTTCCAGAACAAGAATCAAAATCAAAAAGGAATCGCTAATCGCTTGCATTCAATTTGCTATTTCTGCACAATATGCATTTATTAATTACCCATCTCTCTCTCTCTCTATTGATTGATTGTATTATTTGTCCCATGAGTCTGTATCATTAATTTCCATCTTAATTTCTGCATTTACTTCTAGTAGGATTGACTTCTTCAATGCGTTATTCACTGGCTCGCTCTTTATGCATCATAGTTCATTCAAAATGTTGCTGCAAGAATCCTTACAAAAACTAGAAAGTAGGAACACATAACTCCAGTTTTAAAGTCTTTACACTGACTCCCAGATAAACTTAGAGTTGATTTCAAAATCCTCCTTTAAACTTATAAAGCCTTAAATGGCTGATGCCCTCCTCACTTATCTGAACTTATAGCTACTTACAAACTAGAGTGCACATTGAGATTTGAAGATGCTGGCTTGCTTAAGGTTCCAAGGATTAATAAAATAACAGCAGGATGTCAAGCTTCTAGTTACAGGGCCCCAAAGCTGTGGAACAACCTGCTTACTACTATAAGAGGTGCCCCCCTTTAGTCTCAGCTCTTAAATCCAAACATTAGTCCAGCATTGTCATATTTCAGCTGGCATTTCTCTCCTGGCTGGGGTTCAGACGTATTTTTTCTAAGTTTTGTCCAGTTTTGTGCCATTTATTTCTATTAATCTTTCTTTTGTTTATTGTGCGCATGACTCTTTTTGCTTGTTTGGTTTACAAACATGAAAAATGTCATGGTTATGTTCCATGTGTTTTGTGGATGGTCCCTCTAAAGGTGGGACCACCTGCCACTCACTGCCAGTACACACCGTACTGTATATTGGCGGGCCTTCCATAGCTCCTGGTGGTCCATATCGAACGTGTTAAGAAGTGGAGTGTTGACTTGTGTTTTGCTTTTGTGATCTCCTGGATTTTTTAACCTGTGCTCTGTCTTTTGACTTTGCCTTGTGGATTGCCTTGCCTTCCCTGGCCACTCCTTTTGTGCTCCTAGGAGCTTATTGGACTACAGAGCCATTTGTTTAAATAAATCTTCTATTTTATGAAGACTCATCCTGGCCCCTTTTTTATCTAGTCAGGGTTTGAACAGTAATCCCCCCACCCCACCTACCACAGAGGGTAATTTTTTTAAAGTATTTTTGGGTCTCCTGTGCTTTTGTGACTCTTGAGTCATGACAAGCATACCCTGACTAGAGCTGCTGATTAGCTGTGTGTACTGCAATTCTGTTTGTTAGTCCTTGGTACAGAAATATTAGTCATAAAATTATTTATAAACCGTTACTATCCCTCCTGTATTTCTGTTTCTCTTCTCTGTGTTATCTGGGTATGTCACTTGGCACCACTGCTCTACCGCCAGGCTGGTCACCTGCGTGCGGAAAAGTCATCTCAGATACAGGAACATTGAAATCACCAGGTGGAAAAGATTCTCTGGTCAGACTGGACGGTCAGCACAGACTCCACTGCAGATAGCGGGTGGGCAGTGGACCGTCTCTGTATTTTTGACTTTCATTTGTATGATTTTATTCTCCTCCTTTGTCAACTGGCCATAGTTCATCAATGAATTATTGGGCAGATATCGATGGTTTCTATTTCTGTTTGATCAGTGCCACCTTATTCTCCGTGTGTTTTAACAAACCTACAGTTATGAGTACCTGTTCTGTATTTCGTAATTAGCATCACTTGTACTTGTATTTTAACTGAGAATTGATCAAAGTGTTCTGCATCTGCACTCAGTGAAGAGAGCGATACACAAAATAAAGTGAATCGTACGGTATTGCATTTATGCGTCTTCTGCTGTATGAATTTGCATTTCCACTTAGAATTAATAAAATTTACCTTCTTCTTTCGGCTGCTCCTGTTAGGGGTTGCCACAGCAGATCATCTGTCCGCATATGGATTTGGCAAAATTTTACACTAAATGCCCTTCCTAACATAACCCTCCCCATTTATCTGGGCTTGGGACCTCCATGAAGAAACAAACTGGTTTGTGCATCCTCTGTGGCTGGGTTAATTAATAAAAATTACCTAATCTAATTTAATCTAATTATTTAGATAAATTTACTTCATTCATCAATCTACAAACCATAACGCAGGACATACTGGACAGAAAAATCAGCCTTCTTTGTAGCATCGTTGGCAACAAAGCAAAAATCCCATGTGATGAACCTTTCCCTAAATAACTCTTGAATTTTGGCAAAGACAATTATATTTTAGATCCAAATGTTAGATGCTAGTAAATGAGGAACGCAAAATGACGTCATCTACCGTTGTTAACAAACAATATGGACCACCCATTAAATAATAAGCAAAATGGCTTTGTCGTGAAATAAAAAAATATAAATCAGAATTGATCAGAATCACAAATAAACAAATCTGAACTCCTTAAATCTGTGACACTTTCTTAGAAGGAGCGTTCTTCATTATAGCGACGTTAGTGCTAATGCTCATGTAATATTTTTTTTTTACTGATTGAGTTAAGATGACACATCCAGGATGAGATCAGAAGTCAGGGAATCCAAACAGCAGCCTCATGGATTGCAGTCCAGTTTTTTAGTCACTCGGACACACTGCCTAAAATATGAAGTGGAAAATTGGAACAAGCCAAGGGCCTGGTGATGCATTCGTACTCATATGTGGGCAGCTCATTTTGGTCCTTTTCCATTCCAGATATCCCTCTGCCAGCTCCAGCCTGCGCCTGGTTTGATTTATGATCAAAGGATTAAGAAGATTTTCCATAGGCGTTTTTGTGAACAGCCCTCACCAGCGCACAAGTGTGTAATCGCCACCCCTGGCCTCCTTTCCTTAGCGTTTTCTCTTTAGTGTTTGTGCCCATCTGATGGCTATGGGTCTGCTTGGAAGTGAATATGTCACCATCAATGACAGACCTGTTTTTAGACTTCTACCACACAAATGATATTGGCATTGTTTGCTGATGTAATGCTACGTAGAATGCAGCTGAATTAAGACAGTTAGAATCTAGATTTAAGACAACCATATAAATATATATATTGTCACGAAGGCATGTCTGAGGATCACTTGCCAGGTATGTGATACCACCCTGGGCTGCTAACAGTCTTGTTATTTTCTTCCACCACAGTCTTGAGAAACTGCCCAGTGAAAGCAACTGACACGGACCCTTCCGGTCCCAGAGCTTCAAAGGGATGACACCCTGAAAGAGGTGTCACTGATCACGGAGACAACCTACAGAGAGAGGAGCTCCAAATCTGTGGACCCATTAGCACAGCCAAAATGATTACAGGCCTCTTGAACACGTGGCACTTACCTTGGCCTATCATTATTCACGCCATTAAGCTTTTTTTTTTTTCATTTTGGACATTGTTAGCAGGTGGGCTGGCGCCCTGCCCGGGGTTTGTTTCCTGCCTTGTGCCCTGTGTTGGCTGGGATTGGCTCCAGCAGACTCCCATGACCCTGTAGTTAGGATATAGCGGGTTGGATAATGGATGGATGGATGGACATTGTTAGTAAACGGGGAAGGCTGTGTTGGCACCACAAAATATTTCAGTTCTTGTTGACTCTTCTTCACTCGATGACCACCATATACAAGGGACATTCAAAAAGTTTCCTCACTTTTTATTTAACTCTATTCATTAAGAATTTAAAAAGCAAATGATATCCCTTTTCTACATAGTCACCTTCCTTTACGATGCAATTTTCCCAGCGTCATACCAACTTTTTAATGCCATCAGCAAAATAATGTTTTTGGTTTTGAGCGCATAGCCACCGGCACCGATGCACCACTGCTTTCACATCATCATCATCACATGGCTGTAGCGGGACGTCCGGAGCGCTCTGCATCTGTCACACTAGTACGGCCATTTTCAAACATTTCAATCCACTCACAGACGACTCTACGAGAGAAAACTTTATCTCCATATTGAGCACACATACGGAGATGTGTTCCTGCTATACAAAAAGCGCATGACAGGATGCTGTTCCTCTTTGGTACAATTTCTAAGTTTCACAGCCGTCTTCACCACAGGGTGACATCACTGATACTCAACTACAAGGGCAACCAGCTTGCCAGACAGAACTCGTCACTTGACACACTCAGACATGACCAACCACTACTCCTCCCGCCTTCATCGTTTCCAATGAAAATATTAAAGTGCGGAAACTTTTTGAATGCACCTCGTATAAATATAGTCAGGCGTGTGCATATGGAAGACAGCTTAAGGGCTTTGGTGATAGTGATTACATGCCGGAACAGAGGGTGGCGCTGTATACTACTGCCTTCACTTCTCTTCCCCTAACAGAATGAAGATTGAGAGTGACTCCTTCTCTGACATTATTTCCACGTCCATCCATCTGGACCCTTCCTGACTCATGAACTCATAACCTGGAAATCGGCCATTTTGAGTCAGTTCGGTTATGAGCTCGAGTCTGTGAAGATGTTTCCGCAATTGCTGCATGTTCTTCTTTTGATTCAAAATTTTCAATTATGTGGGCTCAGCAAAATAGCACCAAAACTCTTTTTCATTGTTTGCATCTTATTTTACTATATATGCACTGTAATTATATATTCATATATATATATATTAGAATATTAGAACAATTTAAATGAGGACAGGACATTCAGCCCAGCAAAGCTCGCCAGTCCCACCCACTTATTTCTTCTTAAAAGACATCACGTCGAGTTTTGAAAGTCCCTATAGTCCTCCTGCCCACCACACTACTTGGTCGCTTATTCCAAGTGTCTGTCGTTCTTTGTGTAAAGAAAAACTTCCTAATGTTTGTATGAAATTTATCCTTAACAAGTTTCCAACTGTGTCCCAGTGTTCTTGATGAACTCATTTTAAAGTCACCGTCTCGATCCACTGCACTAATTCCCTTCATCATTTTAAACACTTCACTCAGGTCACCTCTTAATCTTCTTTTTCTTAAACTGTGAAGGCTCAGCTCTTTTAATCTTTCCTCATAATTCAACCCCTGTAGCCCTGGACTCACCCTAGTTGCTCTTCTCCGGACCTTTTCTAGTGCTGTTATGTTCTTTTTGTAGCCTGGAGACCAAAACTGCACCCAGGACCCCATATGAGGTCTCACCAGTGTGTTATAAAGCTTGAGCAGAACCTCCTCGGACTTTTACTGCACATATTGTGCTATATAACCTGACATTCTGTTTGCCTTCTTAATGGCTTCTGAACACTGTCTGGAAGTCGATAGCTTAGAGTCCACTACAACTTCTAAGTCCTATATATATATAGTCACACATATGCATCAGGTGGTCACCTTCCGGGCTTATCAGAGGAAAGCACCACCACTCCTGAACACAGGGGATGCTATTGCTGACCATACTGTCTCTTCACCAAACAACTCAGAGAAACCACCCATTTAGGGTAATTGACTCCACTCCTTGCGATTTCGCGACTATAAAGCTGAGACGTTCCCAGAAGAGCACACCACCAGGCAGAGTTCTGACCTGACCCTATAACCGCTCTACTGAGCTTCTCACCCCTTGGCTGGATAGACAATACAGCCTACCTGTATTTTGAATTTCTTGTGCTCTGCTGAGCATCTGTTTATGATGTTGAACAGTTAAGTTATTGAAAGGTGCAACCCAATTAGCACCCCAAAATTTTCCTGGTAGACTTGTGTGTTCCCCTGGTTGATGACAATATATATGTTTATATAGTAGGGCACACAAAGCATGCCCTACAATGGTACAGGCAAGTGGCATTTAAGTGTTAACCAATCAGTGACTTAGCCCTCCATGTAGAAGACCCAGTTTAAAAACCAAAAGAAATGTTGGCTCGACCGGCTGAAAGAGAATATGTGTCATGTCCATGTTGACCCAGACGATGCTATGGAGCAGAAGAACTGATGATTGGAACCAATCCCAGATTAACACAAATAATAATAATAAGAAGAACAACAACAAGCCCCCATCATGACAGAACCAAAATAGTTCTGAAAAAATCTACAAATATAGAAGATAAAGTTCATCTCAGTATGTGATATTAAAATTGAAACTTTGAAATTATTTAAAGAGTGGCCTTTCAAAAGTTCAGTTTTAGTTCCCAGTCTGTGACTGAAAAATGAACTTGTTGTAATCCCCTGGCTGGCCTTCAGAGAGGAAGCGTGAGTTCCTTCAGATAAGAGTACTTTTGTAGTCATGTCAACATTATGACAGATTGCGTTACGGAAAGAAAGAAATAATGTAAAAAAATAAAAGAGAAAGTAAATAACACTCCTGAAAGTAAATAACACATCTGTGGCTTTCCGTAGTATTTCTAGATCTTTCCAGATGCTGATCTAAGCACGAGTGCATTTTGATTGTGTCATGGGGTGGCATAGTGGTTAGCATGTCCACGGACTCCGTGTTCTATCTTCAGGCCCCTCACGCAGAGTCTGCATGATCTCCCAGTCCCTGCATGGGTTTTTTCTTTCATATTATCAAAGATGTTCATTTTAGGTTCATCGACAAACCTAAAGTGGATTCACAAAGTTTCCAGACCTCTTCACGTTCTGCACACTTTATGGTAAACTAGGCTGACCCGCCTTTTAAGGCGACCGACTTTTAAGTTGACCACTTCTTAAGGCAATTCAATATGTAGATCAATCTGATATTTTATACAAACTCATTAATTTGGTTATATTGCATTTGAGCGGTATTACTTTAATACTCGTAGTTTCTGTTATTTTTGTGATGAAATTTAAACTTTTTTTCTATATTGAGGTCGCCCTTTTGAACCCCCCTGATATTTACTACGCGGTGAGGCATTTGTACTCCATCAACATTAATTATTTCCAGAGACATAATTTTGTCTATTTTTCCAGCGCATTGTGCACAAAAGCAAGGGAACAATGGGTTGCACCAAAACTCTGCTCACATCATGTCGCTTCGTACCGCAAGCTGCAAGTAGTAAGTCTGTGATAAGTGGAATACCGCTACGCTTTCCACTCACGGGACGGAAGGACAATCCCGACCGCTTTTATATAGTAAGAAAGAAAAAGATATCGCACAGTCTGGAGTAGAAAATCATCTTTTACCTGGAAAAACTACAAATCCCATCGTGCATTGCAAAATGGACGGGGCGTGTGTGAAACTCCGCTCCTGCGTAGCACTCACGGGACTGAAGGACAATCCCGACCACTTTTATATAGAAGGATTTGCAGACATCCCATGTTTGCAGATCTGATATCAGGGAGGTGTGAGTGAAGACCACGCATACAGTAAAGGGTCCACGGAGCCTATCAGTAGGGATGTTTCAAGGAGTTTTTGGTATCAGGTGTCGTGGTCCCCCTTGGGGTTTCCGGTCCGACAGGCACCCTTGCAGGCTTTGGGGATTCCAGTCTGCTGGGCGCCTTTGGGGATCCCGCTTAAGGTTTTAAGTCTGATATGTCCCGTTGGGAGTGGGAGGTCTCCCTTGAGGTTTCTGGGCTGATGTGCACCCTTGGGTTGTCTGCTTTGGGGGGGTTCCAGTCTGATGGGTGCCCTTGGGGTTTCCAGTTGAGAAGAAGAGGGATTTCTGGAAGATTAGGAATCACTTGAGGGACTCCAGGAGAAGTCATTAATTTCCAGGTGACTCTCAAAGCTTATGGAAGACTTGGGAGGTGTGAATTTGTCATTTATGCCCATCAAACTAATCAGCAGTGACCTCACGTTTCCCCCAGTAGTCTGGCCAGGAATTCTCGTGAATGTTCTGGAGTGGGAAGATGAAACGCCTCAAGTAAGATCTCCAAAATTTGCAGAAGGACCTTGGCACAGCATTACCACCGGCTCACATTCTGTGGTTAATTTTCAGTTTCAGTTTCTTCCATCAGCTGTAAGTTCATGTGTCTCGGGTTTGTGCCTTTGCTTTATAATTTTTGTAACAGTACTGTGTTATTCGAAAAGAATGTCCCAAATTTAAGTGAGTTTTCATTTTCCATGCTTCCTGGATGCTGTCCTGACAGCAAACTGACCGATAAACTGTCTGAGTAGGGTCAGGAGATGAGCACTCGATTCAACGAGGGGGACAAACCCCACTCAACCCACTCAGACCATCGCGTCTCAGTTCACGGAGAGGGATCCATTTCACCCCCTGGAGGGCTCACGAACACACTGGCATGTGAAAAACTGGGTCGTGACACCACAAAGGGTGGGAAACACTGCCCTAAGGTTAATTTTGATTTGTGATTTGGACTGTTATATCACCACCATTTTGACAGTGCTGTGATTCCTATTGCTAGGAGCGTCCCAGAGTGGGCGTGTACTTGGAGTGGGCTGGGCCTCAGAGTGGGTGGGTCTTCAGAGGTCCATCATGACACAATGAAATTATCATGCCGGGGTATGCTTCCCCATCCGACTATATGGATTCCAATAAACCTTCAAACCTGTTTTAAAAATTTTGTTTTTTTGAACTCCGCAATCCTCCTGACTTTTGATTTTGTCTCACAATATTTCCCTTTGGTTGCAGATAGTTGTTCCCCTGGTTCAGACCCTCACTACCTCCTCATCTTACAGTCACCTTCTAAAATCTCATGCCTGCTGGCATAACAAGTGAGGTGAGGTGGCTCCCTTAATACCTGACCAAGGAGTACTTCTGATGCCACAACATTGCATGGCGTAAACCCCTCAAAGTAAGGATAGCCGCTCTCAACAGCCCTCTCTGGCAGCACCCACTGCACCCAGCAGGGCTGTCCAATGGGACTACAATTCCCAGGTTACCTCACAGATGTGCATAACAAAGGGACTCCACCACCTAGTGCTTTGGGGGAGTCTATAGCCCTGAATGCCCCATCCTTCCATTATATGGATCTTTGAAGTAGGTAAAGGTCCACCCATCCTATCGGGAACCCAAATCAACCCCACCTGGTATTTACGATATAAATCTACCAGATTAAATATGGATATACATTATTCTGGAAACTTAAGGAATATTGCAGGGCAGCCATAACCATAAATGTGCATACAATAAGTGCACAGTCAGTCTGAAGAGTATAAAGGCAGATGGTTACCCAGAGTGGTTGTACCCCCTCCAAGAGGAGTAATTGGGCACCTTTTTAAATTTCTGCCCATAGACCAAAGGCAAGCTGGCAGCAGCTGCCATTGCAGGATCCCTCAGTTTCATGCTGTCAGCTGAATGGCGATCCCCTGGCAGTAATCCTGTGGCTGTATCGTGTAACCGTTTACTGCTGAAACACCACTTGATCTGCTAAGAAAAGGCAGGGTGGGCAACACCACTTGGAAGGCCCGTGCTGTGACAGCTTACTGCTTATCTTAAGGTGAGGAGTTTGTGATACTGTTTATTGTGCCAATCATACAGTAGCAACAACAGCATTTCCTCCTGGCACAGAGTGTCTTTAAGAAGCAGTTTGTTACCTTGCCATTTATTGCAGGGCTGAAATCGGAAGGACGTGATATGTGCCAACTGCCCAGGGACGCACCTGCCGTGTCCAGTAACATGATGGCCTGCAAGCTCGTAACAGTAATTTCTTAAGTTGGCATGTAATCAAAGCTATCAGATGGATGCCTTAGATGTGCTCAGATTGCAGTATTGGGAGTTA
This sequence comes from Polypterus bichir lapradei, assembly GCA_026402145.1. Taxonomy (NCBI): domain Eukaryota; kingdom Metazoa; phylum Chordata; class Cladistia; order Polypteriformes; family Polypteridae; genus Polypterus; species Polypterus bichir. The sequence continues at coordinate 4,182,383 of JANRMT010061414.1, read as the reverse complement.
TCGGGCACTTTATGTAAGCGATGGGGTATCGTTAAATGTTTTTTGCCGCACCATACTCAAGCAACATCTCAGGACTGCAACTGCAGGACAGAAAACTGCTTTTGTTATAATGTGGGTCCACTCAGGTGTCATGAACTAAAGAGTTCCAAAACACTTCCAATAATGCCCACTAGAGGGGGATATCACCAGCAAACCCTGGCTAGTAATAAAGGCAAGCACAGCATCTTTATTTAAATAAAAGATTTATTCTTTATAAAAAGTATTGCAATCACTAGATGCTCTGCAGAGCACAAAGGCAAAAATGGAATCCAAATCACCAAGTCTCAAAACAGATTCCAAAAACAAGGTCAAAAAACAAAGCAGAAAGTCAAAAATGGAGATCCAGTTATTAACAAAATTCACAATAAACACAAGTATACTCACCAGCTCCACAGTGTATTCACAATGAACCACCTGGAACTGTGGGAGACCCTCCAATTTATAGGGCTGAGGGCAGTTCAAGAAAGTGATTGGCAGGTGGCCCCACCTCTTGAGGGACCACCCACAAAAACTACAGCAGCTTAATATTTTTTGTGAATTTATCGATTATTGAATTTTTCGCTCTTTATTGTGACTTTTCCTGGGATTTCATGTTCTTTTTTTCACCTTGGATTGCCAAGCTGACAACTCCTTTCTGCGCTATATGGCGCTTTACTGTTTAACCGTGTCATAATACTTGGAGTTCCAAAGCATTTAACTCCCAAAAGTTCCAAAAACACCTCCAATAATGTCCACTAGGGGGAAAACACTGTCAAAAATCCCCAGGGCGTATCCCGATGTCCTGGCTAAATTGCCCACCATGGCCCCCTAATCATTCCCTGTCTCTAATTGGCTAACTGCCTCTCACCCCCTCACCACCTAACAGCCAATATCTGGTGAATGTACTGGCACAAAAATGGCTGCTGTTGCATCATCTAGGCGGATGGTAGTGGTGGTGTGTAAAGCGCTTTGACTAGTGAGAAAAGTCCTATATAAATATTATTATTATTATTATTATTATTATTATTATTATTTCATATTTCTGTGGCTCCAAGCTCATATCAGCAACTTATTTTGAGATCAGAGGTGTTGCTGAAAAGTTTATAATTATTTACTGCTGTTTGGATGACAGGGTGGCATGGTGGCACAGTGGGTAGCGCTGCTGCCTCACAGTTAGGAGACCCAGGTTCACTTCCCGGGTCCTCCCTGTGTGGAGTTTGCATGTTCTCCCCATGTCTGCGTGGGTTTCTTCCGGGTGCTCTGGTTTCCTCCCACAGTCCAAAGACATGCAGGTTAGGTGCATTGGCGATCCTAATTTGTGCTTGGTATGTGTTGGTGTGTTACTACAGTGCCCGGGGTTTGTTTCCTACCTTGCACCCTGTGTTGGCTGGGTTTGGCTCCAGCAAACCCCCATGACCCTGTAGTTAGGATATAGTATGATGGATGTTTGGATAGCATTGCCATCTTTCCCATGATGCAACAGGTGATGTCATCAACACAACTGTATTAAGGTCTCCATGTGTTTGCTCAGCTAATCTGAGATGGACACAAGCTCTAAAATTTTGGCTTTGATTTTTGGTAAGCAGTTTCACTTTGTAGATTTCCAGCATCAACCTCTTCCTGTTATTGACCACATCGCTCATAAAATTCAGGATGAAGTACGCCTGGTCCTCAAAACTCGAGAAGCAAGCTTGTAGCCTGCAAGCCCCTTGAAGGAGCCAAAGTTTATTAATCTGAAACAGGCTTTCTCTTGATGACAAAAGGGTGTAAATCTAAGGGTCTAAAAGTTCCACATCCAAGCAGTGCTAACAAAACCACATTCAGCATGTGTGATCATTTAAAGGTGACAGGAGCAGGCAGAGGTCCAAACATTAATGTAGGAAGTAGCGTTGGGTGAAAGAGCCAGAGGAAAAAGGTAAACATACAGATTTCTTTCCAGGATGAAATACAAGAAGAACGTCAAACTGTTTACTTTGAAAAGGGAAATGGGGTCAATGTTTTTTCACCGTGCCAGTGTACAATTAGAAGATTAAATTGCTTGTTTTACGAAGGACAAAAGGTGCAGACTGCGTAACTTTCTCCACACTTCCCGTTTCCCCTAATATTCAGCGTGCAGATGTTTCTGCAGTGAAGCGTGAAGACCGTTAGTTTACGCCAAAACACTTTCCATGTCTTTTATTGTAAGTGGAGTCTCTGAGGACAGTGAAATGTGAAATTATTAAAATGTAGCCAAAGCCGCACACCACATGGAGGCATGAGATTGAAATGAGACTCCATCAACATCCTGAACCCAGACATACTGTGAAACCATCGTCATTCTGGACATGGCATATTATCAAGTGCTAACCCCTAGCATGAGAATCTGCTGCCCTGTTGACCGTTCTCAACTTATCTCATGTTCTGAAACGGCTTTTCCTGGTGAGGGTCAGACCAGACTTCCCTGTCCCCAGCTGTAGATCCCAGCTTCTCCTGAGGAATTCCGAGGTGTTCCAAAGCTTCCCAAGAGTGGGCTGTGCTTAGAGCAACTCTAGTGGGAGCCACCTGGGGGGCATCCTTACAACATGACCAAACCATCTTCACTGACTTCTCTTGATTTGGAAGAGCAGTGACTCTACTTGGAATCACTGAGCTTCTCACCATATCATGGAGTGTCAGCCCAGCCACCCTGCAAAGAACCTTCATTTCTGCAGTGGGTATGCACAACCTCATCGTTTCAGTCATTATCCAAATCTCATGACCATATGTAAAAACAGGCATGCTGATCGATCGATAAACTGAGAGCTTTGTCTTTAGACTCAGCTCTGGCTTCACCACCATAGACCGGTACACCACCTACACGAACAGCTCCAATCCACTTGTCGATGTCACACTCCTTTATTCCATCACTCATGAAGAAGATCCTGAGATACTTAAACACCTTCACTAATTCCAGTTGCTTCCCCCTTCATCTAAAGAGACCATCCACTCTTTTCCAAAACAGTTGCTTCACACTTGCTTCATCCCAACCACTTCACACTCGGCAGCAAATCCTTAAAGTGTGTGCAGAACTTCACAGTCAGATGAACGGAAGAGGACAACATCATCTTGCTAGTCAGTTTACCATTCTCTAGACCTTAAATACAGCACCAGGAGAAACAGCACCAACAAAACCCAGGAACTGTCACAAAAAAAGAACCCCTACACCTGGTCACTATTCAGGGAGTGGACATGGAGGTGCTGCACTGCTAGAAGTACTTGGGGATCCACATCAATGACAAGCTGGACTGGTCTCATAACACAGAGGAACTTTGGGAGAAAGGGCAGAGCAGACTATTTTTGTCTTTAGTGTTAGTTTAATGTGGATAGTGACATCGTTCAAGTCTTCTATAACTCTGTGATTGTCAGTGTGATTTTATACGCTGCAGTGTGTTGGGGTTCGTTTGATGTGGATATTGACATCCTTTACATGTTCTATAACTCTGTGGTTAATTTTCTACACTGTGGTGTGCTTGGCCAATACCATCAGTTCGAATGAAGATCACTGAATCAACAAGTTAATTAACAAAGCAGGCTTAGTTATGGGAAGCCTTCTGGACCTGCTGGAGGTAGTAGTGGAGAAGGCAAAACTGAGTGCCATCAGGAACAATGCTACACATCCTTTCTCTGACACAACAACATGAAGGACTTTCATTCAGCTAATTTTTCTTCAGATGCATGTCAAGAATCCCTACGGGGCCTCCTTCAAACAGCAATATGACTTTATAATGTCTCACCGTGACTGTGACAGCTCTTTTATGTTTAGCGAAGTCAGAAATGTTCGGCTTTTTTGTTATTCTCTGTGTGTTTAGTGTGGTTGTTGTTGATTGCTTGCTATACTACTCTGATGACATACAAAGTAATATCTATCTATCTATCTATCTATCTATCTATCTATCTATCTATCTAT